>QPKB01000002.1:67362509-67815825 GCA_003546025.1 Camphora micrantha
CCCCACATCAGCATTAGATATACTCCCAAGTTCATTCCTCTCAGTGTGAACATGTAATTGGTTTGTACTTTGGAGTGGCGGGGATTTGGACCTCACATTGGTAGGTATACTATTGTTTTCTGTGGACGTTGATGCTCACTTTGACCCTGGAAAGGTGGAAAAAACCTAGTATTCCACCTAATATGGTGGGAGTAGTGGAGGATGAATGATCTTAAGAAGGAGGCCAATTGAAAATGAGGTTGTTAATGACCTTTTCACTTTCAAAAGACAATCTTCCCCTCACTAGGGAATTTCCTCCTGCCAGTGGAACCTGTATGGCTTATACATGCAGTTGAAAGGGTCCATCTAGATGCATGCCTATCAGCGAATTAGGAAAATGAGAAATCTCACAATGAATAAAAGTTGGCAAAAAATCGCCCCTATCACTCTATCAAAATCCTTAATTTTATAGCAGCAAATTGTGTCATCTTTTTAGTATTAATTATACTTTGTTATATTCTCGGAGAGTCAATCCAATAGAGAATAAAGTTCAAACAAACTTATTCTACAAATGAATCCTCAACAAGACAACATTTTTTTTATGGGAATCAACCTAGCTATATTCTGATACTTACTAATGAAGGACCACACAGAAAAGCTAGCTTCTGTTGTGCGAATTTAATGGTCTAGCTCCAACATAATATAAAAAAAAGTACTTTATTAATTTTTTTTTACTCAAGTGTAAGATAATCCGAAGAGCTCTACTACAATTTTCATATCTTTTATATACAATTTTGGGGATTTAATCGGAAAAAACCAAATTAGTTGACCATCATACCGAAAAGGTAATTTTAAGTACCCTTGCATTGCACCAAATTAGTTATTTTGCCCGAAAATATTTTTTTTATTTAACATTCTCTACTAATGTTCCTATCGACCTTCATTTGCAGTGATAAAGGTTGATTGAGACCCTACGGTCCATCCTAATCTTTACAGAACTCTCTTTTACTTTGTTTTGTTGGGTCTTAATCGACCTTTATTTGTAATGTTAAGAGTTTATATCAACTTGCGGTATACGCTTATAAATGAACGAAACTCATCCCTCATTCCCCATTTTTTGAAAAAGAAAAAAATGACGATGCTCTACTTACTTCCCCTCCGTAGGATATTCTCACCTCTTGAAGACCCTTAAAGCCACATGCCATTGTTTGGTAGATAGCATTAAAGCACATATTGTATTGTTTGAGGCATACCAATGGAAACGAGGAGTTTGTACTTTACCCTAAAACATGATTTTTTTACTTTTTAGAAACCATTTTCATAATTCCTAATTCCATATTACCATGGCTCGAAGGAGGACCGTTGTGAACCATTGTGAATATGCCTTGCAAGTGATGTGGAGTCACAGTCAACGCTGAAGAAAAAAAAAAAAAAAAAACAAGAGAGAAAATCGGGCTTTTAAGTTCTAAAATGTACGAATGGGTCGAACGTAGTCGATAAGGAGTCGATAAGGGCCCTTATAGAGAATGTTAAAAAAAATTACGTTTTCATCCAAAATGACTGATTTAGAGCAAGAGTGCTTAAAATTATATTTTCGGTACGGTGGTCGCATAACCTGCTTTTCCAGTTGAAATCCTCTTTTTATAGATGATATTTGAAAAATATTATTTTAAATAGAAAGGAGACAAAATGGACTGATAAGATAGTTTTTATTGCTTTTCAGGCCATATGTAACGGTTTTACCCACTAGCCGATGTACGGTATGATACTTCATTTTGGACCATGCATCCTTTGCCGTACCATTTCGAATGGTAGACGACTGCATGTAGCCTGCAAGGTAGATCGAATTGCAGCACCACAATATTTTATTTTTCCAATCTTACTTACATCCAAACACGATATATAAAAGTTTATTAGAAATGAAAATTCACAATTTTCTTTCATTTTCTGAACATTTCTACAAATTATTTTTTTTTGGAAAAAACGAGGAACAATCTAAAATGTTAGTCAAGAACCAATAAATCGGCCCATATGTCAAGACTTGGGCATTGCATGATCTATAATATGTGAAATTATGTTAAGAAAACCATGCTGTTGATTTAAATCTTGACTGAACAGCTGATGAACTTCTATCAAAGTTCCTAAAAATGGTTTATCACTCCATCAAAATGACCTTTTTTGGAACTTTTTTTCCCCGACTAAAAGGTATATTTTGCAAGATATCTGAGTTTCGCAGGGCCCCAACCAACAGTTATATACACTACAATAGACGCGTGGGGGGGTGGCGGGGCTACTTCAGAGCCCAATAGGGGGGAGTATAAAGGATGAGGTGTCTAGAGAATCTTGTGACAGAGGGTTAGTGAAGTTCAGCCTCATCTGAGTAAGATGTACCATTGAATTCTCTTCATCAATGGGCTAAGATTGAAGAAACAAAATTTAAGATCCCCAAAATGGCCAACAAACAATCTCTTTTTTTTTTTTGTAAAATTAATATTCAGCTATCACCCTACAAAATCAAGTCCTAGAAATGTCAGGGTTGATGGATCTGGATGCGAAGACTCCGAACACGGCTGGAAATCTATGTGCATTCCGGGGATTAAAAAGTTCTGCAGATCTCTTCGCCTCTTATCTCTTCTATGAGATGGAATGATATCTAATCCTAGGGCTTCTTTGTCTTATATAAACAAGTCTCAAAGAGACACACTTACTAGAGGCTTCTTTACCAAGAAACTCACATTTATTAATCCTATTGGGACTCGTATTAGTTGAACCAGATCAAGTCTTATATTAAGTAGGAATGTATTTTCAGTTTGCATCAGTCCCGCTTGATATGATGTTTGACCCATGGCATGCGTGCCACATGATTTCCTACAAGGGTTCCATCTGCATCTTCACCCATATCCTTTGCTCACCTCTTTAATATTATTTTTGGATCTCATTTTACCCTAAATTCCTAAAAACTAATAATACCTTGCAAACTTTAGGAAATTGTTAATAGTAGGCGGTCCATGCACAATCAGTATGGCTCAAGGATGACCTTCACTCAATAGTTTAAACATAACAATCTCCTAGTGTGAGTTTCATCTCCTAAATTAAAAATAAAAAAAATAATAAAAAAGATAAAAAGAAAAAGAAAAGAAGAAAAGAAGATCGAGATTCTATCTATTTTGCTTTGTATTGATTATGAAAGACAGCAGTCTGTCTTTCCAACCCTATCCATCTAGGCACTTGCATCCACTCTTTTTTTTTTTTTTGGTACCCTGCATATCCACTTAATATTAAGATAACTGATACAATTGGATGGTGAATGGAGATGAAAACAAAGTGCTTTCACACAAATGCTGGCGATGTGGGCGCTTTGAGGCTCCATATGCAGCTTTCCCACCCACCATTTTTTATAGTTTTAATCCCCTCTTCCCAGCACTGCTTTTTAACTTGCATTTTCATAGCACATGATCCCTTGTAAAAGAATAATCATGCCGACTTCCACTACAACATTATAGAGCACACATCGAGGCACGTGTTTGGTCATATGATTGTGGTTTCTGAAGATGAATTAGATGAGACTGGCTTTGGGTTACTGTCACAGCTTCAAGTTGATTGAGAATGGGCCAATTTGGGCCGTGAACGGCTTCCATCCGATGGATAAAAACTCATTTACTCACTTAAACTTGGCCAAGTGATCGATCTGTGTCTGCAATGACCTTCCAAGGTCTAGTCTTAGTTTTGAGTTCTAAACTATAATAATTAAGCATGTGCTGATTCTTATAGTGCAATCCCATACATGTAGTATCCATTCCTAGATTGTCCCCCACCAACTATAAAATGTAGAAGATTAATAAAACCTCTTTATCCCATACATGTAGTATTCATTCTCCTCTCCATTTCATATTTTCTACTTATTTGAAGAATTGGAAACATGACTGGGCCATGAGGAAAGTCACAGTGGAAGGTGCTCTTCCCACTCTTCCACCAATCCAAAGTAGTTCAAAGCAAAGAAAAAGTT
Organism: Camphora micrantha; assembly: GCA_003546025.1. NCBI lineage: Eukaryota > Viridiplantae > Streptophyta > Magnoliopsida > Laurales > Lauraceae > Camphora > Camphora micrantha. The sequence continues at coordinate 67,366,495 of QPKB01000002.1, forward strand.
GCCTCTGCACTTCTGCACGTTCATTCCCAGGCACATGTTTGAATACATACAACACCCATGCGTTTCAGGTACTATCATTGTTAGTGGTCCATGAAGAGGTAAAAGCAGAAGCAAAAACAATAATTCAGAAGCAACCAAGTAGTACTCCTAATTCCTTGGTGTTCATGGTACCTTAATTAGTGTGGGATAAGAGTAAAAAAAAAAAAATAGAAGTCGGACACTTTAGTTAGATGCTAATGGATCATTGATTACCAACATATCCAAAGACCCAACCCGACAAATCTGAGTACGGGCCCTCTTCTAGGACTCGATTGGGTCTAAATCTAGTTGAGTCCATACCTGAGTGATCTAGAGAGAGAGAGAGAGAGAGTTTTGCTTACTATAAAAGACCCACAACATGAAAAACTGCTCTCTCTAGTTGTGTGAAGTCTCCAACTTTGCTTACTCAACAAAACCAGTATTTTTGGATTATAAATCACCCAACTGCCTCTCTGGAGAGTCTGGACTCCTCCCTAACTAACAAAACCAGACTCACCTTGCATTTCAAGAAGAAATGTACAAAGCTCCTTCTCTTTCTACCAAGTTCCAAATCCTCTCCTTACTTTTCCTCCTTTCCAATCCACCAAAAACCACCAGTTCACACACACCACCACATCTCACACCCAATGTCAACCCCCTCCATCAAAACGAATCCTACATCCTACCCCCACAAGCCCCTCCCCCACTCCCCAGCCTCATCCCCTCTGATTTCATCGACATAAAGGTCTACCTGGCCTACCAAGTCATCCAACAATTCAAATCCAACATCACCTCCGACCCACTTGGCATCACCCAGACATGGGTCGGACCCGACGTCTGCACTACCTACAAAGGCTTCTACTGCGCCAACCCCCCATACAACACCTCTGCAACTACCCTCGCTGCCATTGACTTCAATGGCTATGGCCTCGGCGCCCCCTCCATCACCGACTTCCTCGCGCAGCTACCCGACCTCGCCTTCTTCCATGCCAACTCCAACAAGTTCAGGGGCACCATCTCCGCCTCCGCTGTCTCCAATCTCTCCTTTCTGTACGAGCTCGATGTCAGCAACAACCTCATGAGCGGGCCTTTTCCGGCCGCTGTACTCTCCATCTCCAATCTCAATTTCCTTGACCTCAGGTTGATGACTTTTACAGAAATGAATGCATTCCATAAAATCACCATAGATTTATTAAGGGCCCGTTTATTTGCATTAGAATACATATGAATTGATGAATTTCCAAGAATTAACATAAGAAGATGCTATTTGATGCTCGTTCGCCCAGCTATATATATTCAATTCATATGTATTCTAATGTAAATAGACAAGGAATAAGATAAAAGATTCTAATTTACAGAAAGAGAAACACAGACATTCTTAATTCAAACTAATCCATCTTAACTATTAATCTCTAATTAAGCCCAACTAACCACTACAATCTATAACATTGTCAACAGGTTCAATTCCTTCTCGGGGTCCATCCCGCCCCAGCTCTTCACGTTGAAGCTGGAAGAGCTCTTCATCAACGACAACGACTTCACGCAGCCACTCCCGGTGAACCTCTGGAAGTCACCGGTAAACTACATCACGCTGGCAAACAACCGGTTCGTTGGTGGGATCCCATGCGGTGTTGGGAGTGCAGCGGAAACGCTGGTGGAGGTGTTGCTGCTGAACAACGAGCTGACGGGGTGCCTCCCTTACGAGGTGGGGCTGCTGGGGATAGCGACGGTGTTCGACGCAGGGAACAACCGGCTGACGGGGCCGATACCAGAGTCGATGGGGTGCATGGGGAGGGTGGAGCAGCTGAATTTGGCGGGGAACCACTTGTATGGGCATGTGCCGGAGTCGGTGTGCAGGATAGGGAGCCTGGTAAACCTCTCTCTGTCGGATAACTACTTCACTTCGGTGGGGCCCACCTGCATGCAGCTGATCGAGAAGGGGGTGATGGACGATAGGAAGAACTGCATTCGTGGCCGTCCGATGCAGAGATCGCCGGCAGAGTGCATTGAGTTCTTTCTCAAGAAGAAGTACCATTGCCCTCTCAGCTTTTATTATTATTATTACAGCCCTTGTCACCACTCTCATTATTCAAGGTCACATGCACGTGCTCGGCCTCCTCCTCCTCCTCCTTCTCCTTCATACTCTGCTCTCAACAGGCACAGACTGTAATTTTCTTCTCTCTTACACGCTACGATCTTTGGTCTGGATTTTTTGTTTTTTGTGTTTTCTTTAGCCTCCCTGCAAAAGTCGTAGAATTAAGTGAGATCCTTCACCCAAAAGAAATACAGGAATAATACGAGAAGCTAGCAGCTATCCATCTTGCATGATCTGAAAAAATTCTATGCTTTTAATGACGTTGTGATGACCTCTTGCAATCGATGCATAGCATTGCTGGGTGTCATTAATGGAAGACACATCACTCGTTGAATGGACAAGTTGGGATCATACAACTAAAAAGAATAAAGATAGTTCTTCATTCTGGATCTGCAGGGTTGATACTGGTGGAGGGGCCTACAATGGTGGACTCCTTGTTCAAGTGCGTTTGTGTTTGCCACCTTACCAAACTTGCAGTTGCAATCTTCTTGTCCCAACTACCACCCAATCACTAGTAGTGGTAGGTAAATGCCCAAAACTCACTGGTTTCTTATTTTTTAAGATAGTTTTTGGTCACAGCTTCAACTGAGTTGAAGAAAAGGCCGAAAAATATCTAGTAATAATAATCATCATCATAATGTATTCATTCTCAGCTCGATGTTTTAAAACACCAATCCAAAGTCATCAAATTCTGACCAGTATTCTGACAAAATCGTCCAGACTCGCTCAATTCAGTGACCAATTCAGTTGAGTCGCATCACCCTGGCCAAGTCAAATTGAACTCTAAAAGTATGCATCAGCGACTAGCATCCACCATGAACTGTACAATTAGAAACAGCTACAGTACATTCCCCAGTGGACATCTATAATAGAGGATTAGCGGCAACATCATCTCTACCATCAAAGAATGATAAAAAAAAGGAAAGCCTGACTAATATTTTTTTAGGAATATCATAACAAAAGTGACTGAATTGGTCTAACAAATGAGCATGTACGGTGTCTATCTTTACAGTAATCTACTGATTCCAACATCAATCACACAACAGTACATAGGAAGTGACACACATTCCACTTTCAAAGGTGGGTTCCTCCATCTCATCAAAGAATAGCATGCGGTGTCTTTGCGCACATACATGAACAATAAAACAAAACTGGCTTCCATCAACACACCAGAACAGTTATACCGGTTGCAGATCAAGGAGTAATCAAATTTAATTTCTGGGGCAAATCAAAGGCCCAGCTCTAGGACAATAAAATCAGGACACAAAAAAGGCCAAAAATAATCTATTTTTGGGAGGTCATAATAACAGTCATCTGATTTGTCTATAAGCTTTTACATTGTCCACCATTATAATAGTGTATACATCCAATAACGATCAAATACTAGTAGTACATTGGAAGGACACCCATTCTACTACGAAGGTGGGTTCCATTCCATCTCATTGAAGAATCGCATTGCTTTGCTGTGTGTATGTAAACACACCTAAATCATATACCAAAAATGGCTCATCAACACTCCAGAACAGGTAATACTGGGTGCAGAGGAGTAATCAGATTTCTGGGGCAAATCAAGGGTCCAGCTATAGGACCATAAGATCAGTATCTGGTTTCAAGGCAGAAATCCCCCGATTCAATCCTTCCCTCAAAAATATTAATATAAAATTAAAAAATCACGCACTGCATGCAGCAGCTCCATTTGCTGTAACCCTGCTCTCTGTCGCATAGAGAGGGATCCTCGAACCTTGCTGCTTGAGACGATTCACTAAATCCTTCAGCCACTCAAAGGTAAGCTTGGACTGGGCATTGAGCTCCTCCCTCAACTGTGGATGGATCCTGAACCATCCTCCCAACATTTTGTGCACGTGAGATCGAATCATTCTCCATGGTACAGGGTGTGTCTCACACAACTTCAAATACTCTAGCACTAACTCCGCCTGGTCTAGCCCACCATCTTCAATGCTTCCATCATCTCCCTCAATCCATTCAGCCGTTCGGTACCCGTCAAAGAGAGCTGGGTTCTCCAGAAGAGACTCGGCTGAAAGCACACCATCAACACCCGTCTCTTCCAAACAACTACGGACATCATCCATATGGCGTATATTGCCATTGGCAAGGACGGGAATCCTGACAGCACTCCTCACAGCCTTAATGGCACTCCAATCGGCTCGGAACTTCTTCCCATCTTTCTCATCTCTTGTACGGCCATGGACAGCTAAGAGAGAGCAACCAGCATCCTCAAGCATCCTAGCATATGCAATTGTGTCCTGCAGGCTTGGGAATATTCGGATTTTGCATGAGACAGGGACATGAAGATTTTGCGCCAGCTTTTGTACAAGGGACTTTACAAGTGGTAGGTTGTCCATTAGGAAAGCTCCATAGTTCCCTCGCCTCGCAATCCGCTGTGGGCACCTATACAGTAGTGAAAACATATTAAAAGGATTTACCATAAATTGAGCAGAGATAAGCTGTATGAGAGAAATATAGGTGCTTGAAAAAACCTAACAAGGTTTCCCGACATAAAATAACATTCGAGTTAGTAATCAGGACCATTCAGGTCTAATCAAAGCAATGCAAGCAGCGGAGAAAAATCAATAACTGCTGCTACACCAAAGTATAAGGAAGTGCTTCTAACTTTGGTTAGACATCAAACAATTAAATACCAAACAATACAATAGTGCCCCCTATTTATTTGGTGGGGCTTCTTTGTAATCCTTTTTCTTTCCTTCAATATATTTCATTGTTACCAATCAAAAGATAAATAAATAAAATAAAAAACCCAAACAATACAAGAGGCATCTGTGACCAGTGATAAGAACCCTCAACAAAATTTGTCATAAACACCACATTTTATCCACAGGTCCTAATCTGAGTACGATCTACATAACATATTTATTAAAGGGAGTTAGATATCTCTGTGATTAGTTGAGTTGGTCGTAAAATTTTGTTGGCAATGAACAAGACACTAAGTTGTCTCAGGCTGTAGCTCAGCTGGTTAGGGACACTGGTGTGTCTCAATGTAGGGAAAAAAATCAAGACAATGTCACCAATTGGACACATCAAACCACCCAACCATACAATTAGTGACCAATTGTCCACCAACAATCAGATACCAGATGAATTGTCCAGAACATGTGCCCTTATGATAAAGTTTCATACTTGAATGCTGCCTATCAGATAATTGAAAGTACCACACCACTTTGGTGAGCTAATGGGAGGGAAACTAAAGGGGAACTTCAAATGGATATTGAGTTTAGGAACAACCGGGTATTGATATACACCAATGCATCAGGATTTGTACCATATCCAGATGACCACTCAGGATAAATCAAGCCCATGATTCTGTGATATGGTCACAGAGTTCACCTGATGAACCTCTGCCATAGATGGGATGCGCTGCAGAAGCCTTTGAGATTGGGATCGTAATTGTAGTAGAAATAGAAGGTTAGGAAGCACTAAAATAAAAAAATGTCATAAATTGGATGACTATGGTCTTCTAATCCAAAACATTCATCGGCATCCCCTCAACCATGAGGAAACTAAGATCAGATGTACGTGCTTGTCAACCACCTGTGCAAAATTGGTGCACTTGGATAGAATCATGGATGAAAATTCGCAGTGTTGCAGCTGGTGTCACAGTTAGCCCTAAAACTGATGTCATGGTTGCAGCTGTCACATCCCATCATGGACTATCGTGGTGTGATATATATACATATATATATATATATATATATATGGGAGATGCTCCTCGGAGAGCATCTCTCACCTTACTATGAGAGACAAGATGGGGGCCCCCACATTTAAGTTGTTGGCATTGGATATGGATGTGAGGGCCCCCACCTTATCTCTCATTGTAAGGTAAGAGATGCTCTCATAGGAGAGCCTATATATATATATATATATATATATATTAAAAAACTGAAAATGCATCGAAAAAATCCAAAATGTGAAATTGATAAGTCTAATGTAGTAATGTTTCTTTTTCCCATTAGGGCACATTGTAAAGGTATGTACCAGTCCTCTAAATTCATAAATGCTTGTATCATTATTAAAGTTCCAGTGCGTCATTTCAATGATCTCAATCATTGGATGATTGCCCCCATAGAACAAACTGATAACCCAAGCTAACATCAACTCAAGTTGATCTAAGTTTTCTGCTCGCTCTTGTTGGAGCCCACCTAGATCATACCAGTTAGGGAGTCTGAGGAAATAGCATAGAAATGTCGGGCAGAAAATCAGATGGATCCCATCAAATTATTGTAACCTATGATTTAAGATCCTCAAAGCTTATATATCTATCATAATGGTAGGGAACGATACCGGTACATGCCAGCGCATATGGTAACAGATTCCACATCAACCAATATTTAAAACCATGGATATACCCCGTAAGACCAGTCGACACGTAAACCATGGATATACCTGGTACGTACCGGCCGACACGTATGGTGCATATCTGTTGCATCAAGTTCTATGAACTTTTATCACAAGAGTCATTAGTCCAAAACTCCAGACTGCTGCTGATGATGACGAAGAATATAAGAAGAAGAGTAGTACATCCATTCAAAACCAGTCAAAGGGCAAAAGCATATAATCAGTCTCTTTTTCATTTTAAACTCTCTGGTTGAACAAATATTAGAGGACCTAGAATTTTTGTAGCAGAGAGTTAGGAAAAAAATTATGGCCACAATAAGTGGAAAAATCTGTAAACACTTGGGGAAAAAACCAAGATTATCTACTCTGCCAATTTTCATGATGGGGAAAAAATGAAAATAAATAAGAAGAAACCTATATAAAATAGAAATACAGAATGAATGAACCAAAACAGAGAATCGGGCTTTGCCATTGTTCGTCATGTGAGTCCTATGGTGCTTTCTGTGAAGCCCATCTGAGAGCAAGAAAGAGCAATAGTCAATACTGCTGAATGGTCTGAAAAAGATATTGGCAAGTCTCTTGAATTAAATTATAATAGTTTGCTTGCCTTCTAACTTTGACACACTTTTGATGGCATAGGTCCCAAAAGTAGGGTGTAAAAGAAAACCGAAAAACCGTCTAACCGAACCGAACCGAACCACGGTTAATAACTGTGTTTCACGGTTCGGTTACGGTTTTTGTCTCGACTCATGGTTACTAACCGAACCGAACCGCTAACCACGGTTCGGTTAACCGTGTTCCCAAAACATACAGTTAACCGAACTGTTTCACTAATAAGAAAAAAAACTAAGGGCCTGAATGAAAATTACTTCTTTTTTTTTTTTTATAGCAACATATTATGCCATTCTCCAACTATGGTTTTTTTTTTTTTTTTTTTTTCACAGTAAGTTTGATTGGTAAATGGCAAGATTTTCACAAAAAAATTTTAAGTGACAATTAACCATAACCAAACCGTTAACTACGGTTTGGTTTTTAATGGTTTTTCAAGGTTCGGTTATGGTTTCTAAAAACCAAAAACCCGTGAAACACGGTTCGGTTAACAATTTTCCCAAAATAAATAGTTAACCGAACAGTTACACGGCCAAAAGATAAGCCTCACAGAGACAGAAAGGATGGAAAAAAAAAAGAAGTGGGGCCACTTGCCAAATTTCACTTTAAATAGGAGATGGGCCCAAGCCAAATTTCACTCCAATAGAAAATGGCCGTCAAATATAAATATTTATAGGAAAATTGTAAAAAATGCCTCCAAAATTTAGTTTTTTTGAAAAAAAAAAGTACAACATAAATCTTTACCATGTAGAGATGACATAATGCATTATTGATTTATTTGAATAAATTAAATGTATCAATTTATAAAGGGATTTATTCTGGTAAGAACTGTCCATGAGAACTTTTTGTGGGGCCGACCTGGGGATGGGAACCAGGGAATGGAAAGATCCATGTGCGACCAACCCAAGTATCAAGTTTCACCCCAATCCCATGTCCCTAACCCCTTCATCCGTGGCCCACAATTTTAACAGCTTCGTATTCAAACAAATTTAACCCTCCATCCAACAATCCAATCCATTATCCTCGGGATCAATGACTATTGGGGGGGTCCTTGTTTGTGCACAGTTTGTATTGGTTGTAGGTGGGCCCCACCATTAGTTCTCATGGAAGTCACGGAACCTAAATATTTTCCTATTTTAAAATCTTAATATTCATTTTATTTTTAATACATTGGGAAATGTTGATGAACATACTTATGGTAAGAACTTTCAACAAGCCCGCCTTATGATCCATCCCTTCCCACACCCCCAACCCCCCAAATAGTCACTAGAGCCTGCAGTTTGCATCCACCAAATGGACCTATATTTTTTTCCTTTAATATAAAGTCGTTAAACTTGTGGGCCATTGATCAAGGGGTTAGAGGCATGAGATTGACCCCATTTTTTATATATGGGTCCATCATGAGTGGATCTTTCCATCCCACCACAGAACCACCCACCACAAAAATGTCCCATGATCTGTGGGCGTCCAGGTGGGCCTAGGCCCCCAGCAGCTGGAATCAAACCGAATGCTCAGGGAATATAACCCTATATATATTGTTATCAAAAAAGAAAAATAACCCTATATATATTATATTTTTTTCTGAAACATTTCGGTCTAATTCCAAATCAGCCGTGACATTTCTATTTGGAGGCCAAACCAAAAAGGGGTCCGGAACGGAATTTTCAACTATGCTGGCCTAGATACCCAACTCGGGTCAACTTGACTCAATGGGGGGCAACTCAACCCCTGAGCCCGAGTTTTTAAATTATGCTGGAATGGTCCACATACCATGGATTTAAATTGCAGCCGCCATGTAACGTGGCGGCCGATATATCGGCCATGGTGGGCGATACCGCCACGCTATGACCGAAATATCGGCCGTCACATCCGTGGCGGCCCGTAGCGGCCGCCACGCGATACCGTGGCGGGGGGGTATAAAAACCCCTCATTTGACGAAAATGGGTTCTAAACCCTTTTCATCTCCCCCCTTGCTGCTGTTTTTCCCCATTTCTTCCTCCTAAGTGGTCTCAAGTGTCTCCTAAGTGGATTTTTTCAAGATTTCTTGCCACCAAATCACTAACATTCAACTATTCAAAGGATTTTAAAGATTCTAAATAAGAATCTTCATCTAGGTATGTGATTTTTTTTCAACTTTTGAGATTATCACTCTCTAACTACTATGAATCACAACATAATGGCATCATTGGCTTGTTTTATTGTAGATCCATGCTTCCTTTTTATCATGCATGCATATCTTTTGGTTTTTTTTTTAATATTGTTATTTTTATTTTCGGATTTATATTATTTAAAAAAAAAACCATTATCACTTTTGGAAAACTCATGAAACAACTTGAAAATAGCTTCATATTGTTAGATCTATGTTTCCCATAGATCATTCCAACATATAATGCTTGTTTTTCAATTTTTTTCCTTTTTTTATTTTCGGATTTTTTTATTTTTGTAAAAAAAAATATTTTTAGTAATTGAATGCCAATCAAATGTCTTGAAAAGGGCTCCTAGATTATAGATCTATGTTTCCCATAGATCATTCCAACATATAATGCTTGTTTTTCAATTTTTTTCATTTTTTTTATTTTCGGATTTTTTTATTTTGGTAAAAAAAATATTTTTAGTAATTGAATGCCAATCAAATGTCTTGAAAAGGGCTCCTAGATTATAAATCTATGTTTCCCATAGATCATTCCAACATGTAATGCTTGTTTTTCAATTTTTTTCCTTTTTTTATTTTCGAAATTTTTTTATTTTTGTAAAAAAAAAATATTTTTAGTAATTGAATGCCAATCAAATGTCTTGAAAAGGGCTCCTAGATTATAGTTCTATGTTTCTCATAGATCATTCCAACATATAATACTTGTTTTTCAATTTTTTTCCCTTTTTTATTTTCGGATTTTTTTATTTTTGTAAAAAAAAAATTTATTTTTAGTAATGGAATGCCAATTAAATGTCAAGAGAATGATTCTTACGTGTTAGATATATGTTTCCTCTAACATGTTTTTTTGTTTTTTTAATTTTTAACATACTACTTGTTCATATTTATAGGTATTCAGTCTTCTATTGTGTATTTGTGTTTGCCAATTGATTTTTGAAAATGCCTCGTGATATTAATCACGCATGAAACTTCGGTGAGTCAGTTGAGAACAACGGGTTGAAAATAAAATGCAAGTTTTCTAAGAAAGCGACGAATGGGGGCATTACAAGATTTAAGCACCATTTGGGCCACATTTCTGGCAATGTTGCTGGCTGTACCGAAGTACCAAGGGAAGTTAGGGAATAAACGAAAGCTTTGGTTGGCCAAAACAAAGCTAGAAAAATAGAGATAAAAGAAAAGAGGCAGCAAGATGTTGATGCTGCCCATTATGATGTATTTGGGGATGAAGGTTTTGATGATGAAGATGCACAGATGGAGGCTGCACGCCGAGAGTCCTTTATAAGTCACCAAGAAGAATACGAACGTCGTGCATTTGCTAGAAGCAGCAAATATTATGATGCAGGGGACTCATCTGCTGTGCCAAGCAGGGGCAAGGGCCTTGCGGGAGCCATGCGTAGGGCATTTAGCACCCGGAAAAGGGATGTTGATGTAGAAGTTATTTCTACTAAAAGAGCAGTTCCTCCCTTTGTTGATCCTCTAGCACATAGAAAAGAGGGGGCTAAACAACCAAATATATCAAGTGGTATGAAAGGGGTGATGAAGGGTGCAAGAGGTAGATTAGCCAAAGCTTCAGCAAAATGGCTAATTCACAAGAACATACCACCTACAGCAATAGATTCACCATATTTCCAAACAATTCTTGATGTTGCCGCCGAAGCTGGACGGGGAATACAGTCGCCCTCTGTTTATGATGTGGGCACTAAGTCTCTCGAAGAAGAATATAAAGAAATAAAGGCATGGGTGGAGAACTTTATGCCCATGTGGCAACAGAATGGGGTTACTATTATGTGTGATGGGTAGACCAGCGGTACACAAACACAATTAATAAACTTTTTGGTACAATCAGTTGCTGGGTGTGTCTTTGTAAAGTCCGTGGATGCATCTGAACATAGACGGATAGCTAAATATATATACACTCTTATGGATAAGGTTGTAGATAGTGTGTGAGAGGCAGTGGCGGACCCAAGATTTTTTATTTAGGTGGGTCTAAAATTTTGCTAGACTTTACATTTTAAAAAAAAAGGTATTTTTTCTTGATTTTTGCGCGGCTTTTTTTTATATTACCAAATAGCACTCGTACGTTTTTCTTTAAAAAATGTGTAACTCATAGAACTCAAATAGATGCATCAAGTTAGTGAAGATTGGGCAATGAAGAGGTTGTTAATTAGAAGTACCAAAAAGTATTAGATGGATAAAAAATAATTCTAACATAATCTCAGATACTCAAACTCACATTATCATGTTTCACTAAATTTATATGTCAAAATCAATGCCCAATGGAGGTCACTGCAAATTCAAGGTGAGTGGGAGTATGAGAAAAACTGAATATAAGAACATTTTGAGGACACCCATCCTTTCCATTTTTACTTTCTCAAAGCCTCAAATCTTTGGATAATGGGAGTGAAATTCTATCTTTGGATCATAGTGGGGTAAGAAGACATGATAACATAAATGAATTTGGTTATATTTGGGTTTTTGTAGATATGCTTAGATTTGGTGGTTTAAGGCTTAGGGTATGGATTAGGATTTTGAGGTTCAATTTTTGGAACTAGGATTTGGAGATTAAGTGTTTTGATTTAGGTATAGAGTGATTATGAATGATTATACTATATATGTTTGGTAGATAAAAATATAGTAATCTACAAAGTACATAGGGACCGGCGACGAGGAGCTCGATCGACAATTGGCGCGAAGAGGTTTCAAAAGAAGAGGTGGAAGAAGAGGGAGAGTGATGTATTGCCGCAACATGTCTTCTTTTCTTTCTTTCTTTTTTCTTCTTTTTTTTTTACCAACGAAGCTTTACATTTGTAGGGCTATCTTTAGACATATGTGACAAGTTTAAACATGTGGGGCATGCTCCAAGGCCCTATTCAACTCTATGGTGTTTTCAATTTTGACGTGAGGCGACTACCCTAGATCGTGCCCCAAATTACTCGCCCCTTCACCAAAATACTATTGAAATCTATATAGATTTCAATTTTGACTTGGGGCGACCGCCACAGGTCAATATATAGTAGGTCCGCCGGTAGTGAGAGGAGAATATTGTACAGATAGTTACAGATAATGGCGCCAATTTCAAGGCAGCCGGTAGGATGTTGGAGAATAAAAGACCTCATCTATTTTGGACTCCATGTGCAGCACACCGTATAGATCTCATTATGGAAGATATTGGAAAAAGGAAGAAAATGGCTGAAGTTATCAAGGCATGTAGAGGCATTACCAGATTTATTTATGATCATTCATGGTTTTTGAGCTTGATGAAAAAATTCACAAATAACCATGCCTTGATACGTCCGGGATCAACTAGGTTTGCTACCCATTTCATTGCGATGGAGAGCCTTGTAAGGTTTAGAACAGAGCTGATTCAGATGTTTGCATCAGAGGAATGGCTTCGTTCCAAATGGGGCAATGCAACAAGTGGTCCAGAATTTGAGATCCCTAACTTGATGAGGGACAATAAATTTTGAAAAAAAGTGTCTAATTTATTAAAGGTTTATGAGCCTTCAGTTAAAGTGTTGCGGCTTGTCGATAGTGACAAGCCAACAATGGGATATATATATGAAGCAATGGATCGGGCTAAGCAAGTTAACATGGAAGATGTTAGATATCATGAAGAATATATAAAGATTATTGATGACCGGTGGAATGACCAGCTACACCATCCATTGCATGCTACAGGTACTCAATAACAATATCACTATTTGATGCTTTTAAATCAATTTAGTTCTCTTTGATTGACGTTTAATCAATTAATCATTTTGCATTTCAACTATTTTCAATGTAGGTTATTTCCTTAATCCCGAATTCTGCTACCCCAATGCCCAACAGCACAGCGATGCAATAGATACGGAGTTGAGGGTAGGATTAAGGGAAGTGTTGAAAAAATTGTTGGGAGTTGATGATTCAATCGAAGCCATCCAAGAGGTGAGTTCATGATTGAGAATTTTATATTTGAGATGACAAATGTATATGCTTTAGATAGGTCTTAAACATGTATGGTTTATTGATGTATTCATAATTTTCACATTGTAGATATCTACACAAAGGAGAGGAGGCTTCGCGGACCCTCTTGCAATAAGAGCGATTGGAAAGATGCCACCTGGTATGAACAAAAGACCCAATCACCAAACCTATTAGGCTTTTGTTATTTATCTCTCAATTGATTGGAACTTGGAAGGACTTAAGGAATATCTAATTTTATTTGTTTACATTGAATTTCAGCTAATTGGTGGATGAATTTTGGAGAAGACACTCCAATGCTAAGGGCCCGTTTGGTAATTTTACTAATATAGTCAAGTGAAGTGAAGTCAAGTTAAACATCCCATCAAAAGCACTTTTCCAAAAAATTCCCTCCATCTTTTCCAAAAAAAGTCAAAAAGCAACTACATTTACTCACTAAAAGACAAAAAAACTCCATTTCCCCATACAAAAAGTCAAAAATATTTCATCCCCAACAACTAAAAACAAAATACCATCATAACTCACTTATATTTTATTCATTCTTTTCATTTCACTTCACTCCACTTTATTTTAAAAGTAAATTACCAAACGGGCCCTAAGGAAAGCGGCTGTTCGCATCCTTAGTCAAGTTACAACTTCATCAAACTGCGAAAGGAATTGGAGCACTTTCTCCTTGATCCACACAAAGTCCAAGAATCGGCTTACCATGTAAAAACTCAACAAGCAAGTTACAATTTGAAGTTGAGAAACAGAACAAGAGAAAGGAGGGCAAGGGATGATCTGAACTATTGTCCTATTAGTTTGGATCACATATTTAGAGAGGATGATCCCTTGCTCCCATGGATAGCCGAGATAGAGGATTCATTGCTAGATTCAGATCCGGACTTTCAGGAGGAGGTTAGAGATTTGCTTGATGAAGATATGGGCGAGGCAGAGGGTGCCCCATTTGGAGGAGAAGGCTCAAGTGCACAGCCGCAAGGCCCGCAACCACAACCAAGAGGGAAAGAACCTGCTCATGCTATGTCATCTTTTGAGAAGACGAGTACCACCGTCTCTTCGAGTAGCCATGGTGGAGGAGATAGAGGAGATGGAGCAGGAGACACTACTGGGACAGGTACTACTAGTGAAAACTACCAACATGATCAGGAAGATGTCATTCATGTAGAGGAAGTACATGACTTTCCGGAAAGAATGGAAGGAAACTGTGGTTATCAATGGCGTCAGAGACTAGCTGCTCCTAGAGGTAATAATGAACAAGGATATATGGGTGGAGGTATTGGAGGACAACAAGCGGCATCATGGGCTGAATCGTGGAACCCTAGTTACAGTGGACAAGGACCCTCACAGTATTTTGACTATTTTCCATATGGTCAACCAGGTCAAGTACAACAAGGAAAAGAACAGTCTTCAACTTCAGGGTCCTACTCATATGGTGACTATGGTGAAACCCAATATGGTAGATATCCACCTCCACCTCCTCCAAGTTCTTTTGATGCGGGTGCGGCTGCCTTCTTTGGATTTGTGGATCCCAATGCTCATCAATATCAAATTCCATATGGTGCCACTAGAAATGATAACAATGATAGGGATGAGGATAGCCATAGCCCCTTGAATCTTGGTAGACGTTCGTTTTGGTGGTGATTAAGGTATTCTTATTTTCTTCACTAACTCTCTATTCTTTGTCATTTCTAAATTGGTGTTGAATGTTGATTGTTGATCACTTCATGCTTCATAGTTCATCCACTTGATTGAATTTGAACCTTGAATGTTGAAGTATTGATATTTGATTGTTTAATGTTCATTAATGAGTAATGACTAATGACCTAACCTAACTCTTAAGTCTTCTTAATGCTTATGCTTTTATTTCATGTTCTATTTTTTTTTATAAGCTTTCCATTACCTTTTAAGTTAGCATGATTAAGAAACATGAATACATGTAAAAAAACTCATCATTACTATTATTTTCTATTTATACAGCGATACAGGACCTCATGTATTGAGGGCATCGCTACGCCCCCTTTTCTCACTTACTTTTGCAAAAGAACCACATTTTCTTTCATTTTTACAATTTTCTGGATTTTCTGGAATTTTTCAGATTTTTTTGGCGATTTTTTCAAATCGCACCGTTACGCCGCTACGTATCGCCCGCTTCGTAGCGTTTTGGCGGCGGGCCGCTACGCCCGCTATTTTCATCCTTGCCACATACACAACCCAGGCCAACTCAACTCGGTGGGGGGTGAGTCAACGCAGTCTGAAACAAAATTCTCAACTATGTTGGAATGACCCACATACCCAACAAGGGTCTGAGTTTTTAACCCTCATGGTAGCACCATAATATCATAGTTCTTGAGAGTAATTATGGATGCAAGTAGTTTCCTTCCAATATTTTCTTGAGCGTCATAGCTCTTCTTTTCTGTACTTTCGGAGAAAATGGAAACTTTGAGGCTTGTGCTTATTAGCAACAATCTCTATTGTTAATAGAATTAATGAAATTGTGTCTCTGTGAGACTGACAGATAATGAAGATCAACACGCTATATTCCATCAGGTTAATGGTTGCATTTCGAAATTAACAAGCAGAGAATTATTCTTCCACCTGTAAGTACGAGAGGAAAAGCAATAAAAAGTTACCCCAGGTTAATGTCCACATAATCGCAGTAAGGTTCAACCAGACGTGCAGCTTCCAGTAAAATAGCAGGATCATTAGCACAAAATTGGACAAACAGAGGGCGATCCTCCTGCACAGGTAATCAAATCTGTATTAAATCCAAAATCCACCCCCCACACAAAAAAAAAAGCCAGAGAACGTCAGCATCTGGAGTCTCCTTAATTTTCTAATCTCTACTTTTACATTCTCCCATTTCACAAACAAAAAAAGGCACCCTGTCCCCCTTTCCCTTCCATCTCACACAACTGCGCCCTTATCTTCTCTTTTCCTCCAGCATCCAAGAGAGTCAACTCTAGTGATCATGAAAGACGACTGCCAGCCACTTATTTATGATGAAAACAGGGGGGATTTCTAAATAAATAAAAAAATGAAATAGAGTCTATCTGTAATGAGTTGAGCTTCTATTGCATCTCATGTTATCACGTTGCTAGTGACAGGAGATGATACTGAACCTCTAGGCATTTGGCTGGTGTGGACTGAGATAGTGTCCAATGAGGATTTTGGTTGTTGCAAAAAGGAATTTTTGCTAGGTTGGGGTGGAGCTGATGGGGTTTGTGGTTGATTGAGGAAAAGAGCCTTTGTTGAGTTACTGTCTTCAACTGGTGTGGGCTGAGATTTGTGGTGTACAATGGGGTCACTGATTCCCCTAATCTGGATTGGTTTTCGCACTTTGGTTGATTGTAAAAAAAGAGCTTTTGTTGACCTAGGTTAGGGGCTATTGTGGTTGATGGTAAAAAAGAGTTTTTGTCGACCCAGATTAGGGGCTATTTTAGTTGACTAGTAGAAAGAGTTTCTTTCTGAGTTAGGTTGGGCCTACTGTCTTCTTCTAAATTCAGATCCCACCTTACTGAAAAATAAAAATTAGGTGCAAATGGTTAGCAACAACATTTACAACCAATTTCATGTTTCTCAGCGCCTATAGCATGTATTTTATATGCTACGAACAAACCAAACATCTCAGAAATCTGCTAGGCTGTTTGGCTTGAAAAATGAGCATAGTGTCCTTTTCAAGCTTTTTAGAACTTTAATCCATCAAATGGGCCATCGACATATGTTGTATGGCAAAACCTTTAGGGCCTGCTTGTTTCACGTGATTCAGTTCCTATGAATTCAAGACTCTATATTTCAATGAGTGGTTAAAAATGAAGAATCAAAGGTGAATATCCAATAATGACCATTAAAATAACCCCGCTATAATGGAAATTGAATCAAGGGGAGATGGGGAATTAATACCTAGTCATGACCCCAGAATTCAAATCCTAGGAAAGTCAAGATCCCATATACATCTTCACCTTATATCCTTATCGTCACCTCATGTCCTTCACCCCTCGCCTCTTTAATAATCCTTCGGCTGGAGCTCATTTGACCATGAATTCCTATGTATTCTATGCAAACAAACAGGCTCTTAGTAAATGCTTTGTTTACATCTTACAATTGTAAAAAAGATATGCTTGGCAACTTTACCATTGTAGTGTGTTCCCCATACCATGTCGCGTGAAGAACTATGCCAAGATCATGAATGGATTTGTTTTCTTATCTCGAAACTTTCTTATAAAACATTCATATCAAACTTTGAAATTAATAAGTTATATAATGTTTATAACTTGAATTATAAATCAATATTTATTTATTTAAAATATAGTCAAGTCTTGATTGCAGCATCTAGTGAAATCATTAGCAACTGTCAGACAGTTCATATAGAATCTATTAAATTATTCATAGATAGACAAACAAGTGAACAACAGTTGTATGACTAATTGCAACTACTTTGTTCTATATAAATAAAATATGACAGTATTTAACTATATAAATAATTTTTATCCATGTATCCAAAAGGAACCTTAGTTGGACTAATGCAATAGACAACAATGGCATATAATCCTCAATTATGCAATTTTTCCCCAAAAGCGATATCAACCTCCCTAAATACCAGTCTCAGGGAATTATTATGATGATAGCCCTCAAAGCATGCAGTAAGCAAGCCAAAATCACATCATAGGAGGAGCAAATAAAATCATCATCGTCATCAAAGCCTGATCCCATGCATCAGGGGTTCGCAAAAGTGATCATGCAAGTTAGGCAACATAGAGACAAGCTGATGGAGTGTTATGCAATTGTCGTTCCACTTTGATTAAAGAATCATTTTGATAATAGTTGCAGTTAGACTCACTTGTCGCATCGAGTTAAAATTGGGCAACGGAAAATGAGAAGAAGCTAAACTACATAACTACACATGCCTAAGATGCATATGCTAATATGGATATGTGGCCTTACAGAATGGAATTAGGAATGAGTTTATAAGAGGAAACTTACATGTAGCTTCAATATAGAAGGAAAGGTCAAACAATATCACACGCAGCTTAAATGGAAGAAAAGGTCCAAGAATGTCGGTTGAGATGGTTCGGCATAGGCAAAAGGGCAAACACAGTCAACTAATGCCACACTAAAAAGTTTGCAAGCTCAAGGAACTAGGTGAAGAGGAAACCCAATAAATACTTTGAATAAATACTTTGAACAAAGTAGAGGAAAGAAATGTTAGATTGACCAACAAAGACTATGCAAGACTTACAAGTAGTAGCATGAAGTCAGTATGAAGCTGAGTGGCAAGCCAAACTCACAAAGGTGAACCTAAATAGATGGGATAAATTATACTCCCGGTAAAGTTCATGATTCCTCAATAGAGAAATGAATAGTCCAATGGCAGTAAAAACAACACATACACCAGCGGGGATGTCATTTCTAGGGAATGCATGTTTAGAGATATTAGCGTTTCCTTAGGAATGCTTTTCTTTCTGTCATGCTTATATGAACCAGCGGAGTCTTGCATAGCCTTTCACGCACATACACACATCTCACTTTTGTGCACCTAGGGAAATTAACATGCATGATTTGTCTACACACACGCACATATAAAATGGTCCATGATTTTTCTATAATTGGATAGTATAACTCTGTAAAACGATGATTCTAGTGCAACAAGTGCCAATCTGAAAGGGTGTTCTATGGTAGACTAATAACAAAAATTACATTAATACCACCAGAAGCTTTTTAGATTAAAGGTCTCAAATGATTCTATTGATCAAAGAAAGGTTTGAGTCCATGTAAGCTCCACTTCCATTTTTCCAAATTTAAAGCTTTGTCTACTTCCATTTGAGCGGTGTTTAGGCATGTGGGAAAATCGGCCAATTGTATGGCTGACTCTCTAGGTAAGCAACGGATAAACAGGGAAGTTCCTTCAGTTGCTCATATTAGTTATGTAATTTTGCTTTTTTGCAAATGGTATAATGCTCTTATTGTGTCTACGTTTTTTGCTGTTCCATCTTGTGTTCTGGTATTAGTGTACTTCTTCCCATCATTAATATATATGTCAGTTGCCATTAAAAAAAATTAGAGCATCTAAATTCCCATTTTACGATGAATACTAACTATGCTCCCACAACCAAATTTAAACTATAGGACTGGCTAGTCAAAACAGTTCAGTTTTCCAAATAATAGAACAAAAAGTGCATTTGAAAAAATTACTAAGGAGATTATGTTAGCAACAGTACTTATGCAGGCATTAATACCCAACACTTGACTCTCTTTTTTACTTTCACAATGCAAGGTGATTTGGTAACCATACACAAAACCCACTAGTTAACATGCTATAGAAAGTTCATCAACATCACAAAATCACAACCCATATTATCTGCTTTTGGTGAATGCATAGATACGCGATCTGAGGAAAAGACACTTCCCCAACTCAAACCAAAACAAGTAATTACACACCAATCAGTCATTGTCCTGTTTCCTTACCTTGCAGGTGGTGAATTCCTGGCTCCGATACTTTTCGTTCTCGGAGAAGATTCTGGAATGCAGCATGGGCGTGTAAGCGGCGTCGGCGCCGTACTTGCGGCAGAGCATCCGGAAGGGGAGCTCGGAGTTGTCGACCATGGGGGCCACGATCAGCTTGGGCTCTCCCAGTTTCCTCCAGTGGGCCCACGCGCGGTCGAGACGACCTTCTCCTTTCAAGCAACGGCTGGGAGAGGATGATGGGATCGACGGCGGAGATGAGGGTTTGGAGATGGAGCAGAGCTCGTCGTCTTCGTCGTTGGTAGGGTTTTGGGTGGCGGCACAGGCCATGGAAGATTTAGGGTTTGAGAGATGGAGATGGAAATAGGGTTTAGAAGAAGGGTTTCGGGGGCAGAATGGGAAAAAGAAAGGGAATATTCCAAACCTCATATGCAGGCATCCATCGCTCCGCTTCTTCCCGCTCTGCTTCTTCCCGTTTCTACCCTTGCGCGGTTTTCCTTTCTGTTTCTGAAATGATCCGCTACGAAGAACAGGCCCGAAAACTACTGCTACAATACCCCAGCGAAAGACGGTACAAGAGAAGTCGGGTTAAAGTTCAACCATGGTTACCAAAGTCGGTTGGAGTAAAAGTTCGGCTGAGTCACTCAGATGGCTACAGCATTTGATGACTCGGGGCGGGTCTTTAACAAGTTTGGCTAGACTCAGTTAAATCAATCAAAACTCGGTGAACTCAATAATTCAAGAAAAAAAATTAGAAATTTTTTTTTTCTATTTTCAATATTGTTATGTATTTAGAATAATTTTGACTAAGTTGACTTGGTTATGATTTGATGGAGTCTCCTAATTGACTTGGCCCTGTAGGTTTTGGAGCCCAAGTGGAGTTTCCTTATTTTCAAACTATGGTTTATGGAATGAGAACTAGATTCCCTGCAATGATGCTGGGATTTTGAGCTAAGATTTTAAGATCTTTCCTTTTTTTTTTTTCTTTTTAGTAGAAAAAAATGACAGGGAATTCGGAAATGATAGTTTCTTGTTGGTCTGTCCATTGCATAATCTTCCATTGGATAATCATAATGTTAGTTTCTTAGTCATAATAAAAGTGTTGAATTTTAGTAGAGGTCTAATCTATAGACTTTATCAATAATATGATGGATTTGATAAACCTCACGGACAAGTTTTAGTGTAGTTTCATTTTAAGCAGAGATTTTCTATTTCTGTTGATACTGGACATGGGATACGACTTTTATAAGTTGTAATAAATCAACCATATGTTTTAAAAACAACGTTTTATGGAAGAAAAAACTTTTTAAGTCAATAAAATAAGAAAAAAAAAAAAAACAATGGAGGCTCGAACTCTTCATAATGATTGCAGAGGGCTTTCTGTCACCTCTTTTTTTTTCAACAAATTTGCCCATATTTCATGATACAATTGAATATTGGGTAATACTATTATGTTGATATCGAGCAAAATTCTTTTTTTTTTATTTGGATCTGGATATATCTCGTGACATCATAGAATGGAGATCCTCTGCCATTTTTATAAAGTGTTTGGCCATATTCGTTATTTTTCTCACATTTAAGGGATTCTACTTCTTTAAACTCTCTTAAAAAATCAAGTTTCAATGACATGATGAAACAAACCTCCTAGGCCATCTTCTTGCGTATTACTGGCAAATGAATGTTAGAAATAACACAATCAAAAGTATAAAAAGAAAAGCTATTAGTGGGAAACCCACTAAGATTATTAAATGGAGAGGTGGTGTTTATTTCCATTTCTTATTATGGTGGATCTGTCCCTATATGCAACGTGTTTGTCATCATTGCTAAGCATGCAATGGTGGAATCTCTTGGTGATTGCCACTTCATTAAGATTGGCCTCTGTTTTTTCTATATTCGTTGACCCTCGCTCATATCCTAATCTCGCAAACAACTTCATCAAAACACTCGTCACTTTTGGCTATGCAATTTAATAAAGCTCAAACACTTCAAAAAAAGCTTATTTTATTTTCTTGGGTGCCATTATCTTTTTATTATGGATGGGTGAGCTGTATATAACATGACGACTTATCAGCCTAGAGATCAATCCTTAGAGGTGAGGCATGTTGCCACTGGTGTGTCTCATGTTTCTCAGGGGGCCTAGCCATTTGTCTACAGTATCATGGGTCAGGCCAGCCCGATCCTGAGTTCAGTGTGACTCCATTGGGCAGTATGTGGGCAGTGTTTTTTAGGCATGTGGTCTAATCTTGGGCCTTGATAGTTAAACGGGCACAAAAAGGCCCAATCCAGCCCAGCATATCTATTTTTAAAAATAGGGATGTAGATTTTGAAAATAAGCTGGATGTGCGTGGGCCCTTCAGCAATATATTGAAGGTCGAGACATTACAGATTTTACATGAATGTGACGGCCTCCACTCTCAAAAAAATCTCCAGAAAATGATAACCCCTCTTTTCACCTTCTCTAGTCAGTGCCTATAAGCTATAAAAAGAAGCCAAAGACTCAATTTCTTTGACCAAAGGAGAATATTACATCAACATAGCTGGTACATTTAGTAATCTTTATTATTAGTCAATAGTCAATAAAGTACAGTGTTCTCACCATTAACAGGTGAATCATGATGTCAAATGTTTTGCCTCCATGCGGTTGGCTGCCCCCCAGAACTTGTTGAATCTGGTCTGCAGACCAATATCGCTCATGGGATAGTGATGGACTTCTACTCATGCACGTTCTCTTGGCAATTAAGGCTCGAAATTTTGGCAGCCTGCTTGTGACTATGAATCATCTTTCCACTGTTTTAGTGGGTGGGTGACAAACGCAAGCTCCAGTCAACGTAAAATTAAGGCTGTAAATGTCAAAAGATGGCTCAGTTATATGCTTAAGAGCTCAGCTCAAATGGGCTCGAGTTCAACTCGGCTTTATTGGTCGAGGAGCCTACCTCAAGTCAGATCGTATTCGGCTCCCAGCTTGTTAAGGGGCCTTGTAGAGGCGGATCCAGAAAATGGAACTAGGGAGGGTCAAATGAAAATCATTAAAAAAAAAATTTAACATTTTAGGTGGCAAAATAAAAAATTACAAAGATTTTAGTGGCAAAAAGGTAACAATTTGAAAACTTAAGGGGGCCCCTACAGGTAAGTCCGCCCTTGAGGCCTGGGTAAGCTTAAGTTCGACCTTGGCTCATAGTGTACACACACGAACTTTATATACTTCTAATAGAAATATATTTACATGATAGATTGGAGTCCAAATTTTTGTTTCAATGAACCAAGAAAATATTATTTCGGCTTATCCCCGAGCGCCACCTATACAAATGTGATGCAGCTAATTATACATTCTCAATTGCTTATTTGGAATGAGAAAAAAAAAAAGGGGCATAAATCATTTTGTTCAAGTGGGGCTCGAGAATAGGCCGAAACAATAATTCCTGTTTCATTCAAACAGGTGATCCAGACTCGATAGACTGTGTCATAAGATAAGTTTAATATATAGCACATTATAATTAACTTTTATTAGAGATTAGGAGAAAACAACTGAATGTGGTACATGAGCATTAAAATCAAGAGACGTTCTATTCCTACCCACCTATTTGACATAAGCGGTCTTAATCCTCTAGAAACTAAACCATCTGTGCCACACACTAGTCCAATCATGCATGGAGGACATTCAGGCAGTAATATCTCAACAAGGGAATTCTCTCCTGTCAACATTTAATTCCTGCATGCAAATGTCGTGGTCCTCACATAGTTGGTGCCTTTAATTCAGGAGTCTTCGGGCCCATGCCTCTTCGACGGTCAGCCGTGACATATGGGCATTCCCACATGTGAAAATTTGGCTATCTCAATATTAGATAAATGGCTTATTACATATTGGCACTTATTTGTTTGCATAAAAATACATAAAACTTAAATACAAAAGAATTCATCGAGAATTGTACTCTACTAAAGGATGTGGTGAGGGATGAAGGATGTAAAGTGGATATGTAGTTTCATATAACTTTTACTCTCTTATCCATCGAATTACTATGGTGATGGCTAGGTATTCACTTTTTATTTTTATTTTTATTTTTATTTTATTTCATACAAGAAAAGATTATTTGATGCCCATTTTTAAGAATTCACCTTTTTATATTCATTTTTAATCACTTATGGTTTGAACATATATATTCTTAAGCAAACAAACAAGCCTTGGAGAATCAAACAATATTGCACCCAACAAAGGAAGGGTAGTTGAGTTGGGGACCTACAAATCTAAAATGAAACAAAAAGATTTGGGATCTTATGATTCTCTTATTATATTGCTTAGATCGAGCATGTTTGGTTACAAGCATTTGGAAATATCTTGTCTAAAGGATTAAGAGAATTCTAAGGGCATGTTTGTGTAACACTTTTCTAAGGAAAAGTTGACGATTTTCAGCGGAAAATCCATTTTTTAGGCGTTTGGTGTGGAACAATTTCACGAAAAAGCTTTCCTGCCTAGTTAGCATTTTTATTGATAATGGTAAAAATTGATTTTCCATTGGGGGGTATGGGAAATAGATTTTCTCGGAAAACTTCTCTCTCTCTTTTCCTTACTCTTGTCCATTTTAACCCAAAACCTTACAAGTCTTTTATTTTTTATTTCTTTAAATAAATTACTATTTGATGTTGAATAAATGATATACATGTTATGTTATTTTTTTTCAAAAAATTATTTACCAAATAATAAAATTTGATTTTCTATAAGAAATCCATAAGCGCACCAAACAACATTAGCACCAATTTAACAAGGAAAAAAGTTTTAAACCAAACATGAATTTCTAAATTCTACAAAAATCATTTTCCGATGTTTCCATTTCTATGGAATTTTTTGACATGGCAATTTCTTCTTTCTGCGGAAATGATGTGTACACAAACATGTCCTAAATGTTGCCACCCATGCTGGGATTCCAAAATGCTTGAGGGTCAGGTAGCATTCAAGAATCCAAAATTCTAAGGATATATATCCTATGACCAAAAGTGACTGTTCCATGGACAACCCCCGCATTTCTGTTAAAATTTTCTTATAAAAATGCTTTCAACCAAACAAACCTAACTTATTTTGTGGGAAGCGACCTTGTGTAATAAAACTCAATAACATCATATGCCTCTCAAAATGAGAATAGTTCAATGTCAATCCAATAGGAATCAAATGCTCCATGAGAGTGATCAGTTGTGAAATTTCTTTTCAACTTTGTTACAACCATCAATATATTTTGAGAATATCATAATAAGATTGAAATATTTACTTAAAATAATCTTTCTTGGCCCAATTCATGAAGAAATCTCTAATTCAAGATCGTGATCTGTCACCTATTAGTAACTGCTAACAGCAGATGTTGATCAATGGTATATTGGTGTGACCTTCCTTCAATTATCATAGTAGACTGGTCGTGCAAGTTATATCTAGACTTTTGACCAAGGAACCATTAATCTAAGGTTCTAGAAAGTGAGAAAGGCCCTTTCTTTTGAAGTACATTCTATATATTATTTCAACAAAATCTATATAGGTAGAGAAAGTAGTTGTATTCCTGAACAGATCATATAAGCATTGGTGTAAAACTTCCAAGAGGTGGAATATTACTAGATAAAATTTTAAGCCTGCTTTTCATGCAAGATCATATATAGTATTTCCAAGATTTTCATTAGAATTTAGAATTTATTTATCTCCTGCAACATTTTCCACTTACACATTGAGAAAACTCCACAAATATGAACATACGATCACACTTGCTCAAAAACAATTTTCAATGGGTAATATATACTTGTAAAGACAATCTTTCAGGAATAATCAATAGGTATCAATATCATTCCAATAGTTGAAAATTTTGGTTAAACTCTCATCAATACATGATATGGGCAGGCGCCAGACGCACCATTTACATTCTACAAGACAAGGGGCCTCACATGTAATTCCAAGGAGTAGTTCAGTTGGCCTAGAACCACGGTTTGTATCCGGAGATTGCAAGTTTGAAACTGCATTACCACACTGGAGCTATAGGGGGCTTTGATCGGCTTTCCTCTGGGTCCAAAGGAATAGTCCAGCCATAAAACCTCGATAGCAAAATAAAAAATAAAAAATAAAAATAGCCCCACCTTGTAATGGGTCCTACTGTTTTATTGAGAATGAAAAGACACTGGAGTGGCTGTCATACTTAAAAATGATGATGGACAAGTTGGGCGAGTCGGACACGGCTGGGTGGAGAGGCAGTATGAGTGGGACTCGGATTTCGTCTTTGACTTTCCTACGGCATTCACGTGGTTGTTTGGTTTTGACTTCTGACTCATGTGTGCGTCTATAACACGGTAGCGCTTGAGACGAAGCCATAGCGTCAGGTCGTCCGAGCCTCGGCCACAAAGCAAAATTGTCCGGCTCCCCAGTTGGATCCACATGTAAAAGGAGAAATTGCAAATTTTAGACAGAGAATTTAGAAATCAGAATCAACAAGGTAGACAACAAATTTTATAAATCATAAGCAATGTGCCTTGCAAAAAGTGTCTTTTTCTTCTTTTTTTTTGAAAAAAATGACCTTAGTCGCTGCGTGGGAGTTATAGCCGCATTGTGAGCATCGATCTCTCTTTTTGCAAGAAAACTCCTAAATTTAAATAAAAATGCCTCGACAACACAACTCCTGATATAAAAATATGAGAAAAGCACTCTGCGAAAGTTCCTGGAATTCCTTGAAAATTGGACCATCTCTAAATTAAAGGCAAAGACTCCATAGGAAGAATCCCCATTTAGTTAAATTTCTAAAATCAAAAGAAAGGATGGCCATAATATTAGAGACCATCAAATTGATGGTTGAATAAACAAAAGGTCCCCTTTCCTATTAACACAATGTGTCACAAGGCTTTACAGTTTTTAATGTGTCACAAAAGTGTTGCGTGTGTTGTGGGCTAAGTTTTTTTGTCTCAAGCTTTTCAGTGAGAAACATATTAAATTATACACAAATGTAGTAATATTCAACTTTTTGGGGATTTGTATCCACCATATTTCATCAGAACGGTTTCTTTGTTGGGATTTTTGGAATTTAGAGAATTCAGGTAAGGGAATTTCTAAATTTCCAAATATAATGGAAGCTCTAAATGCTTATTTGCACTTGGCCTTTCAAAAATTTAACCAAAAAGCAAAAGATATGGCCTTTCAAAATTCTAGTCGGGCAAAAGATTACTTGCATTCACCACAAATGACTAATCTTGTACTCTTCACTTGTCAAACAAAGGTTCGATACACAGCTAATCAGATAACATTACCCCGCTTTATCTAATGTAGCCAGCAAATTCCATAAGCATATTCTATCTAAAAATTTTGATATGTGAAGGGGAGATCGATTCGGACTCATTTTTACACGCCTGCCAACATAGCAACTGAAACCCATTGTTGAGTATTCGATCCAAGGCTGACTTTTTGGCTAGGTCACACATGAATTTTAATTGTAGATCTTGTGACTCAATGGTTATAATCTGCTATGTATAAAAGCCGCCATGATAGAAAAAAAATAAAGTAAGATACTCCAAAGATGTATCACCTTTGGATACTACAAGTTTGAACCGATTTATTTGGTTATTCTGCATGGGAGAAGAACAAAATAGGAGTATGCCCAACAACTACTTCGGCAGAATTTATATTGATTATCCTCTAAATGTTATCATGCACATGGGATGCGGGAACGTAAATACAATACAAAGGTCCATGATACCATCTGGTTTACTAAGATTCAGTTTGGCATATCAACTTTCACCCTCTTATTGTCTTGAAATTGATTTGATCCGGTTGAATGTTTGGCAGTTGCCTTTACCGTGTTCATTTTAATTTTGACAATCCGTATTTTTCTTTTCTTATTTAACTTATGGGCCCTTAAATTAAGATCCAAACCGTTGAATAGATTCATAGAGTCAAACATGGATAAACATTCAAGTTTCAACCGTTAGATGATCTTATATATTTAGATATTTGTAATAACAAAATAGCTTTTGATATGCGTTTTTGACATATGTGGGCCCCAAACGAAAGATCAGAATCGTTAGTCTTTTTTGGAAAGATAAACACGGCTGTGAGGTCAATTTGTAGTGCCTTATTCGTAGTAGATCTCTAAAATTCAAAGAAAGACTCTGGATAGTTGATGTACCATCCATTACTTGACTCTGTGAAAAATGTATTTTTGTCGATATTCAAACCATATAAAGGATATGTCTAGTTGTGCTTAGCTAACTAGGTCCATCATCTACGAGAACGATCACAACTTTGCATACAATTATCAAAAGTTGAACCTAAATCACATATCAATTAATTTTTATAAATGCGATGGAAACATACATCGTCATTGTCATTATTAACATCATCTTAGCTTCTTTCATCAATCTGCACCGGCTTAGTGTATTTCCCTCAAGACATTTAGGGCACGTTTAGTAAATGCTCACAGTATGGATTTCGCCTAATCTTGCCTGATCACGAGGAAAATTCATATTTGGTAAGGAGAAGAAAATAACGAGGAAGAGAGACTTCTATGTTTCTAATTTTTTGGGCAGTTAGACCTCCCCCATCCAATTTGGTAAATCCACGAGCGCTCGGAAAAGTGGAGCTATAGTGCTTCAAATGGTAACATCGGGTTACCGGATTTTGCTTTGGAACCCTAGCTTATGGGTCCCATAATCATGATCCGAATTATTAATCACGTTTTGAAGGTCTAAAACGCCCAGTAGGTGCGAAATCAGCCGTTGATACGTCTTTTTTTTTTTTTTTTTTTTTTTGAGATATTTACAACAAAAGGTCCATAACGCTCAATCACATTATGTGGACTTTTGTGGGCCCTTATGAAAATCCAAAGGCGTCGGCTATTGAAGGTACTTCCAAGTCACAATATGGGAGAAGGCGTTGCTACAAAGGAAGATCGGTGACAAAGAGGCTTCCTTTTTTTGTTTGGAACCCTACCTTTTGGATCCCACAATTAAGATCTGAACCGTTAATCATGATAAAAATGTCTAAAACGGTTATTATGTGAAATTTCAGTCAATGATCTATCATGATTTTTGAGATATGTGTAAATAAGTCCAGACCCTTAAATATCAATTTTTAATTCCTGTGGGCTTTATTTGCAATATCCAAACCATTCGGATTCTCTTGAGAGCCAAGGATAATGAAGGGCTAAAAGCTCAACACTTGATTTTTCATGTATTTAAAAAAAACCAAGTGGGTCACACATCCCACGGATGGTTGGAATCCTCTATATTTACCAAACTTGAAACTCTTCTCATAAATACTATTTGAGAATATGTTAGATATAAGAGAATGAGGGGGGACCCTCTAACCAGAGGATTTCTCTTTATTTACCAAATATGCCCCTAGGAAAAGAAAACCCTCACTTTCCAAAATGCTTGTGCATGTAAAAGTGAACTCCACATTTGTGGATTTGAAATGAGACATGTTTTATTGATGGATGGGTTCGAAACCAGTACATGTTCCATCACAATACCTATTTCATGGTTTTGGATCAAATTATGGCACAAGGATGCCGGATCCTGTTCCAGTCCCAATTTCGATTTCACCTATGATCTGGTTCCAACTCTAGGTGGGATACTAGGTGATGGCCCACTTAAGATCTTGTGTGGCATGTGGCGCTGCCATGACGACACAGTGATATAATGAATATATGCAATGTGAGCAAACCCCTTAAACCTGCACCTGACCTGAACTGTATCAGAAATTGAGCTGGAAGACAGTTTGGATAACTATGTGGAGGTGTTTTCGTTACTTTTCCAACTAATCATAAATTACTTGAAGTAGTTAGTTACTCTCTCAACTAATCACTTCCGTATCTTGTATAAATAATATTGAACTGTTCCAAAGGAATTAATGAAAATCACTTTCGAATTTCTCACATCGTCTTCTTCTTTTCTTCTTCTTCTTTTTATTTTTCTTCATCTAGCTATGCAACTCCATGGAGTTTATAGAATAGAATAAGATTGAAATATAGTTTATAATGATGAAGAAGCAAAAGAAGATGGAAATGGGGTTCAGTTGGAGTCGAGAGACAGCGGGACAGAGAGAGTAGCCACGGGAGATAAACATAGGAATCGAAAACTACATATGGGTCTTGGGCAAAAATCCATCAAATCAAATTGCCAAAATGTCCTTGGTTTTTTATGATTAGACTCTTTAGGTCCTGTTTTATTACAAGAATTCCTGGAATTTATATAATTTGAGATGCTAGAATTCTAAAATGCTACTGAATGTTGTTGTTCCGCAATCCCCTGTTTCTTTTATACCATAATTCTTATTTAAGAATTTCATCCAACCTGAGTTCCAATATGATAGATTTTCTACTTTAGAGGAAAAATCCAAAATTTGTGGCCTTTAGTGGTTCCTACTTGTGTATGTGTGAGAGAGTGGAGAAAATGGGTCATCTTCCATTCCATCAAAGCCCCGAAAAACCCTTTTGTTCCCTTTCCATCAAAACAATCCATAAAAAGTAGCATACAACAAGATGAAAGAAAAATAGAAAAATAAATCAGGTGAGTGAAAGAAGTGCAGAGGAATAAGATGATCGGACTTGATTTTTGTACAATTGCATAGAAGAGTAAATGACATTTGACTACTGAGGAGAGCCAAAATGACTGGATTTATAAAGGCTAGCATTTGGGAATTCCACATTTTTGGAATTTTAAAATCCTACTTGCCTTAAATACCGTGAATTTCCATCGATGAACATGGAATTTCAAACTGGAATTCAGGAATTCACAGACAGCCTAAATTCCCGTTATAAATGCTTGTAAAGATTCTTTATTAGAATTCCTGATCGGATTTTGAGATTTGGGGTTTTTGAAACATGATGTGACATCTTTTCCCTATCATTTGCAAATGTTTTATTTCTTGCCAAGTATTTTAAAATTCCAATCAATCACTTGAAAGGTGTCAAATGACATTTTGAAATTCAGAAATTCCAACTCATTTGTATTTTGGTTGAATTTATGGATACTCAAGTACAAGGGAGAACCATTAATTCCACTATGTCTAGGAAATAAAAAATCCCTCAATGAATAATTCCTAATAGGAATTTAGGATGTTGGGATTTTTAGGAACATGATATGACATTTTGTCCATTGGCATTTGCAAATGCCATGTCTCTTGCCAAGCATCTCATGATTCCAGTAGCTTGAAAGGTCTGAATGACTTTTGGAAATTTAGAAATTCATGCCACTTAACATTTCAGTGGGTTTTCTAGACATTCAAATCCAAGGGCGCATCCAGAAATCCCACTATGTCTAGGAATTCATAAATTCACCATACAAGAATTCCTTGAAATCTAACAAAGGAACAGGCCCTTTATTGTCCTATGAGGTATCTTACGAAAGGTCTGGATCCTGGGTCAGAGGGTCAAAATTGGTGTGGACCCAGAATTGGACCTATTTTCTTACCAGATCCAAGTGTAAGTTTTGGATCTATATTAAATTAATTATCAAAACCAAAATTTGGTTACAAACACAGATATCTCGAAATCAAAGACATTAGATACTTGGATATCCATTTGCAACCCTAGTAGGATCTTATGGGGAGTACTTCTCTTTTCACACACTAGGACCTAAAACCTAAGGTCAAATAGGTCTCTCAAATATGAGGTATCCCCTTCTAAAGGCAAATGAGAGAATCCATAGGGTAGTGAATGAAGTGGTTCTCAACAAGAAGAACCACAACGGAACAGATCTCGATCAGTACTTCCCTTGGTGGGTTTAGTGTCAAGGGATTGTTGATTGCCTTTAGCTAAAATCAGATGAGAACTAAGACTCTTGAAGTTATTCAACCTAGCAATGGCAAAGCTTGTGAATAGCATGGAGAGGTCTCACTAGAGTCTTATGCGTTCAGGAGATTATTAGATCATTTGTGAGAAAAACCAAGATCCCTTGGTAATGTAGACAAATACTATAGATGGATCTTATAAATCCCAATCAAGCAGAGGGTGAAAACGTACTTGGGTACTCTATCTACTGGAAACCTAGTCATCCCAACCCAAGTCCAACATGTTGACCAGCCCGATCCTTTTTTTGGGTTTATGTTATGGGCTTAACCAATATACCAAAAGCTCCAAGACCGATATAATGCATCAAATCAAGTCTTATAACTATTTAGGACCGTAATAGACCAACACGCTTCTGTAGCCGACGTCCTCGGCGACTCTCACTCTGGCAGCAAGTAGCCCTATTCCCTTCTAAGCACGACACACTCTCTACTCTAGGCAGCCCTCTCTTAGCGGTACGTATCTCTTTTCTCATTTTTTTAAGACAACTCTCTCTCTACTCTAGGTAGCCCTTTTCGTGACTTGAATCTGGGACGTAAAAGTCAGCTCTGATACCTAATGTTATGGGCCTAACCAATACGTCAAAAGCGTCAGGACTGATGAAACACGTTAAATCAAGTCTTATAACTTTTTAGAATTGTAACAATTTAGTTTTCGGTGGGCCGATCTAAGTTCAGGTTAGGATTGAGTTAATGCCTCTAGCTACTTGATCCAACTCAAACCTAGCCATATCTACATAAGTGATAGAGATGAATCTTTAATAGTAACCGATCAATATAAATAGCAAATGACGCGTAATATACTTTATGCAGTAGAGCCGTTTGTTTGTTAGAGGGGGCTGGCGCTGCTGGTTTTTTGCTAGGGTAGGTAAGAGTACGACAAATACACTTACCTGGACACTCAGTAATCTAATTAATATTATCCTCCTCAAAGAGAAAACGTCTTATATAGACTCGAGAAAATCTTAAAAGATTTCCAAAAGAAATCTTTTTTTTCTCTTTTTATACCCTCCCTCCCTCTAAACCATAGGCCACAACTCCCTCTTCCTCATCTCCTCTCCTCATTCATCATTGAGGCTCTAGGTCACAACTTGGCATCATATTTGATGTGGTTGAATATGCTAGAGAAGTTGCTGATGATAGGATTCTAAAGAGAAGCAGATCGCGTTTAGTGAGGTTCTTTTTCTTTCAAACGAGTCTAGCACCTGCAAAATAGCAAATCTTGAGGTCAAAGCGCCTACAAACTCACTCACTTATGTTTGGATTTATGTTCTTTTAATTTTGTTTAGTTTGTTTAAAGTCAAAGAACTAATGCATTTTTGGTTTTTTGAAAGGAATATTTCTCTCAAGTTCGGAGTTTTAGTATTTTGATATTGATTTTTCCATTTAGGGATATTGATTTGGCATTAATTTTATGACCTTTGATTTGGTTGGAGTATTAATTTAAGGGCTTTTGATTTGAATATTTGGAAATTTACTAATGATGTTGATTAGGAGCTTACATAGGGTATTTGTCTAATATGATGAACCTAACAACGTAACAAAATTTTGATGGTTGTAGAGATTTTCAGGGGCAAGTCACAAGCGGGATGCATAGGAACCGCATGAATAAGGGATGGGTGAAGTTTTAGCCCTTTCTAATTACCTTGTGGTCCGACTGCAATAATTTTTAATGGTAGAGATTAATATAGCGAAGATCACAAGGTGAAAGGGTTTCATTGGATGTGGTTCTTCACACATCATTCATTTCCATGGCCCCTTTCACATCCCAAGTGCCTACCTAAGATATCTAGAGCCTTCAAATATTCGTCAGATTAGATCGAAACCTCTGTGTGTGTGTAGAGAGAGAGAGAGAGAGAGAGAGAGAGAGAGAGAGAAGTTTATTATGGTGAGAAACCATTCTTATTTAATGAGACTTCTCCACGATTCCTCACCATTTTTTTAAAAGATCTGGATGATAAATGTTTGCAAATATAAATTTTGAAGAAATCAAGTCCTTATCTTCTCAAGGTTATGTCAAGTTTAAACATGTTAGAAGGTCGGCGAATGCTATAGCCGACTTTCTAGTTAAACAAAAGATGGATAGGGCTA
The DNA here is from genome assembly GCA_003546025.1 of Camphora micrantha. NCBI lineage: Eukaryota > Viridiplantae > Streptophyta > Magnoliopsida > Laurales > Lauraceae > Camphora > Camphora micrantha. The sequence goes on from QPKB01000002.1 coordinate 67,400,050, forward strand.
TTCCTTTGATTGCTCATATATACCATGTAATTATTTGCTTTTGTTCTCTGGTATAATTCTCTTGTACCTGGTTCGGTGGTGTGTTCTATAGTTGTATATTTTTATGCTTTTTTGTACTTTAATATTTTAGTTGCCGTTAAAAGAAAAAAAAATTAGAAGTCCTTGATGATTTTGGGCCAACAAAAATCCTCATTTTAGTTGATTTTCATGTCTGACCGTCTCCTGTAGGATATTGGGAAATCCTCATATCTGTGAAAATCATCACATTTGCAGCAGCGAGGAATCTTCACTTGTGCAGATTCCTCTCTCTCTCTCTCTCTCTCTGATTCATGCTAAATCTATTATATGAGAATCCACATTTTTTCTAATTTTCATCGAGTCCATTCGTATAAATCCATTCATCTCTCATCGATGGACTGATACCGATGGGCTCACAGAATATGAAAGTGAAGTCTTGTTAAGCCAAGCTCTCTATCCAAACCACCCGAAAGCCCAAACCTGCCTTTTACAGACCCGTCTAGATTCGTTTATGCCGCAAGACTACAATGACTCTAATCCTCCCGCAGTGTACTTGTCTTAACCTTTTTCAAAATTCGGCCAAAAGGAGCAACTGGAGACGAATCCACAGTAACTTGTGGTTGACACTTGCCAGGAAAGCTTACAGCTTACAGTTTACAGGTAAGAAAAAAGAATCAACATTGTTTCAGGCCCCACCTACTTTAGTCCACTCTTCTGCAGTAACCAAAATCAAACCCTATATAGCAATTTCAATTTTAGGTCAACTCTTACCCGTTCTTCCCTCACTGGCAACCACTCACCAATCACCATCCGATCTTACCCATTCTTCCATCGGACGGTCGGTCTTTAACCTTTGACCCTTCCATCATCCCCTACCTCCCAAAAGACATTGCTGCCGTTTGTCATAATTATTATTTTTTTATCGTGGTACGGCAGAGTATTATATAGTTGTGTGGCCCACCGCAGATGGTTGCTGGCCCAAAGTTTGATTGATGAAGGATCCTAAGATCTGATGTAGATCTGTCTGTGCTTCATCTTGGGGTGGGCCCACCAGTGAATGATTTGGATTGAGAAATGGTACTCTGGCAGAGGATGGAAGGACGCATTAGGACGGGAAATCAGGGGAGAGGGAGAGGGAGAGGGAGAGGGAGACGGTCAATAAGGATGACGTAGTCGTTTGATTATTAAAGCTTTCGCTGTGTGCAGCGGCCGAGAGAACCCCAACAGCTATCTCCACGTGGCATGGTCTCATTGGATACTGCCTTTGACGGCAGATAGGTAGAAGAGACATGTCAGTCGTCCGATGCCTTGCATCGCGAGGGTGCTTTGACTCGAATCCTCCCTTTTATCATCTTTCTCGTCTCTCTCTTCACTCTCTTTTACTTTTGCGCTCTTCATCTTCTCTCTCTCTCTCTCTGCTCTTTTTATTACCTCTCTGTGTCTGTTTTTTTTTTTTGGTTCTCGCTTTGTCGTAGATGTTGTTGTTGTTGGATTAGTCATGGCGGTGGAGTTGATGATGGGTTACAGGAACGAGTGTTTTCCAACGAAGATGGAATCGAAGTTGGTGCAAGAAGCGGCTTCTGCAGGACTGGATAACATGGAAAGGCTTGTGAGGATGCTGTCGCAGCAGCAGCAGCAGCAGCAGACGCCCTCTAATGGAAAGGCGGTCGTGGAGATGGAGAAGGATTGTGCGGCTGTAGCTGATGAAGCTGTTACCAAGTTCAAGAAGGTGATTTCTTTACTGGGTCGGACTCGAATCGGCCATGCTCGATTCAGGAGAGCTCCTGTTCCTTCTCCCCAACAAGTTGCAGAGAAACCCCTTGAAGCTGAGAGGGAGAAGCAGAAGGAGAAACAGAAGGAGAAGGAGAAGGAGTCGTCTTCTTCGAGGGTGTATTGCCCGACCCCGATCCAACGAGTGCCGCCGCCTTTCCCTCTGCCTCCCCCACCTCCACCTTCGAATCCTCAGCACCATCTTCATCACCTGCTTGGGATTGCGAGGAACGATGGGAGGGAACCAGTACCGAGCTTCTCATCGCCTGTTCTGTCCAGGGCGAACTCGTTCGTCTCCTCTCTGACTGGCGACACCGATACCAAGTATCCATCGGCTTCTTCGGCTTTCCAGATTGTGAATCTGTCGCAGGCCTCTTCTGGGGGAAGGCCGCCTCTGTCAACCTCTTCCTTGAAGCGCAAGTGCGGCTCGAAATCTGAAGATGGGTCTGGGAGATGCGTGTCGGTTTCGGGGCGTTGTCATTGTTCCAAGAGAAGGTGAGTCCCATTTAATTACTGTCTTTGATTGCTACTTTTTTCCGGTTTTTGGGTTTGATTAGGTGAGTTCGAGAAGCTTATGTTCGTGATTTTCCTGAAAGTTCGAATATTTGCTCCGATTTGCAGGAAATCGAGGGTGAAGCGAGTGGTCAGAGTTCCTGCAATTAGCGTGAAGATGGCGGATATTCCACCGGACGATTTCTCCTGGAGGAAATACGGGCAGAAGCCCATCAAGGGCTCTCCACATCCAAGGTATCTCTCTCATCCTCTGTTTTACACAACTCTAGACTCAGTCTCTGACTCAGACTCCGACTCCAACTCGGTGTGTTAAGATATATGAACGATTTAAGAAATCTGCAAAACCCTCATTAGTTACCATTTTGCCCTTAGAATTGAAAAACACTGATGGTAGGAACATAGCTTGAGTAATCTCTCCCCTCCCCCAAACCTTCTTCCCAAAAATATATATATATATATATATTTTGGAGGGGTAGTGAGGAGAAGACAGGTAGAGAAATGGTCCCCGGTTTCTTAACTCTGACCAGTTTTTCATCCATTTTCTCAACACCCAAACAACCACCAAGCAGAAACAGAGTATCATTTTGATTTTTGACCCAGAATGGCTAGTATATATGGGTTTTGGACAAAGTGGTATGTGGTATTTGTTGATTCTGATTTCCCGATGGTTTGCTCTGTTACCATGTTGACTCAGCAACTCACCCAGGGTCTAACTCAGTTTTGTAACATGTTTTGATTTTACAGGGGATACTACAAGTGCAGCAGTGTGAGGGGTTGCCCTGCTAGGAAGCATGTGGAACGAGCTCTGGATGATGCATCCATGCTGATCGTGACCTATGAAGGCGAGCACAACCACACCCTTTCCATGTCCGAGGGTGGTGCAGCTCTTCCACCCGAGTCTTCTTAGATCAGGAGGACATATGAAGGTGGGAAACAGGAGGAATCTGAAAGATGGATCTTGGAGCAGCAGAAAACATAAGAAAAGGGAAAAAAAAAAAAGGAAACTATTACAGTATTGCGTCGGAGAGGAGGAAATATGAATATGGACTTTTGGGTTTGTTCGTTTCCTGTACATTGCGGGATTCCTTCATTCAGAGTTTAGTTCAGACTCTTTTATTTTAAACTAGAAAAAAGTAGACATTGGATGATTGGAAGGAGAAGAAGTCGTTCTTCCTTTTCTTTCCTCTGTTACTTCGTTTTATGTGGTTGGTTTTTTATTCGCTTTATCTGTTTTTTTTTTTCCTTTAATGTTCAATGTAAGACTTCAAATAGTTGGTCAATGAGAGATAGAAAACATGTGGGGTTCAATTGAGGTGTTTGCCTTTTCTTTGTTGTGGGTGGGGTGTTTTAGCCTTGAAATATGAGTAAATGATGCGAAATGTAGAGGTTTCCTGATTCTCTTTGAACCACTCTTGTGGATATGGGGTTTTATATGATGATGTCTCACGTTGTGGTGGGAGATATTCTCCCTTCAATCTCATATTTTAAGAGATGGGGTGAGTGGCAAGTGAATAAAGAGGAAAAGAATATTTGAGTTATTAAAAGCATGGGGAGTGAATCTACACCAAAAGAAGGGTTCTCTCTTCATCTTCTTTTGATAACTCCTTGTTCCATGTAGTGGCTTGTTTTTATTGTTTCAATTTATGGTTTGTGATATGTTAGTTGTAATTACTTCAGTCAATGGGAGAGAAAATTTGGGTTAAATTCATGTCTCTCTCTTGTTATTTTCCCCCTCTGTTTCTTACATGGGCGAGGACGTGGGGCGGTTTCAACTTTGAGTTGTGTGTAGATGAAGGGAAATCTAGAGTAGTCTGATTTCCTTTCCTTGCATTCATAAGACTGTAGAGTGGGGGGAAGTGGGGAGGGGTGTCCATTTGGACCACCTCAACGATTTGATATGATGAGTCCCACATTTGGGTGGGTGATTCTCCATTGCGTCTGTATTTGGAAGAGTAGGAATCTAGCAGAATCGTCTCTAAAAGATTTTGTATGATGTAATTTTAAGATAAAGAAGCCATTAAAAAGTAATATGGTTAGCGAGAACATGGCTTTAAAACTTACATTGGGAGGGTGGAGTAGTAGACCTCTCAAATCAAATATCAAAACAAAACCAAAGTCAAGAATCTACAGTACTAGATACTCAATAGACCCAGTTGTCTCTCTCTCTCTCTCTCTCTCGCTCGCTCTTATATATTCATTTTTCTGGATCATCATTGACCATACCATAGGAATAGTATTTGGTTGGGGCCTGCCAAATGAAAATTGAAATAGGAGAGTAAAGATTTCAGTTGAATTGAAGAATGATTTCTCAACGCACCTGCAACTGCAATTTACAAGAAGATGGTGGGTAGTAGGTGAGGTGTTAAGGGGCGTGGACTTTTCGGATATGTGTGTTTTACTTTATCTTTCTTTTATGTTTGTTTTGTTTGCCTCCTTTCTTTTCTTTTGTCTTTTGCCTGCCATTTGAGGCTGGCTGAGATGCAATTGAGTGGATACGGATGTGAAATGTATTTGGCCTTGTTGCAAAGTCAAAAGGGACGGAGTGTGCATCATATAAAAAACTTATTGTGGGTCCACACCTTGTCAGTGCTGCTTGCCTCAAGCAGTAAGTTTTTTGGAAAGGAGGGATGGATGATGGACTTCGATTGAATAAATACATTGAGACTACATCAGACCTACTTTTGTCTACAGTTCTCAGTTTTCTTCTTTTGTTATACTTTCCTTGAATCCTAAGCCCTCTTATAATTATTGGTAGCAGCGGTGTTAAAGGTGCAAGCTCAGTCCTCGAAATGCATATATCATGAGAAGTCCGGAACCAGTGTGTTTTTGAGTTGGAGAAGTCTTGGCGTGAAAGGAGTGTCACTCAATAATGGGACCCAATTATTGAAATTGAGCCACTCAAAATGAAGGACCTTCCATTGCATGTGATGTCTCCAAATCTTATTTGAATAAAAAGTGGGCTTGCAAAATTGATAGTTTGATTAAAAACATAAAGACACTATCTTATGGAAGGTTCATTATTCACGGTTTTTTTTAATTAATCAATAAATCTTATTGTGGGGCCAAAACCTCCTGGGGTAGAATTTGGAAACACTCCATATGTTGAGATGGATTTTAGATCTCCTCAATTTTTTTTTATTAGTGGACTCCATTTAGAGTTCCCCTCCTTAACTATGTATTAATCAAGCTCTCAAAGGATCAATATTCTATCATGAGTTAAGCCATCTAGGCTCTACTATGTTTCAAAAATGAACCTCAAACTTGACTCAGCAGTATTCCTCCTTAATTTCGATTTTCCCAATTTCATTATTGAAATTCAGATAATATCACTAAAGTTACTTGACTCTAATAAGCATTTTTTTTTTTACTTTTATACGTCAAATCTCATGATATAAGGGGATTTATCAGTTTCTATATCATACATTTTCCGCAACCCACGAGGGAATTCTTTTTCGACAAAACACAAAAAAATGACATTTTGTGAAAAATAAACACACATTTGACCATGGTTTTTCAGATTCTATCATTCCGAAAAAATACTCCATAAGATGCTGCATAAAAACCACGACATCACGGGACAATCCCGTTATATCATGGGATTTATTAGTTTCTGCTTAACTCAGTTACTTAACCAAGTTAAATCGATGTGGCCGCCTTGCCAAACTGAGCTATATGTACAGCTTATAGGAATTAAATTCAGCTCAAGTCAATTTGATGAATGAGCAAACTCGCTCTAGTTGGCTGACTGAGCTATATGTACAGCTTATAGGAATTAAATTCAGCTCAAGTCAATTTGATGAATGAGCAAACTCACTCTAGCTGGCTGATGACTTGCCCGTTTGTGATAATGGTGGATTCATTTTAGACCGTTGAAAAGGGAAAAATTGACCGAAAGGGTTTGAATTTTGAATACAAAAGACCTTGCTTGGGAGGGGAAGCACTAACTATTGGATATATACTTTGATTGGTACAGGGAAAGAGTTGAAAACTTGAACCTTTATTCTTAAAGTGAACATGTATGAAAGTGGTTTTTGAAAACATCCCATTCAATAGAATTAAATTTAAATATTTAAACTATCCAAGTTATTGTTATTTAGATTTGACAATAGTTATTACGTTCGATGACAACTTGACGTGGAAAACCTATCCAAGGTTTTGCTCGGATAGATTGAAATTGTGAAATAAAATTCATATAGCTGACCCTATCATAATTAGAACAAGGCTTTCATAATAATAATATAAAATACATAATAAAAATTAAATTAATTATAGGTTTTTAAAAGAAGAGGCCAAATATAGAATTATCTATTTGCGGTGTTACATACAGGGGCGGACCAGGTACGAGGGTTCAGCCCCCCAACCATAACTGAAAAAAGTCAAAACTTTCTAAGAACCCTCTATAAATTTTGACAATTAATATGTGTTCCCCCGTTGAACTTCCTCGGTCCGCCCTTTGTTATATATTTGGCCACTATCAGAAGATTGGCCTAAATTAATAAGTTATGATCCTAACATATATGAACTAATAATTTGATAAACAAATATTTGGCCTACTACGCATGATGATGAGGGTTCATCATAATAGTATAATTTTCACCAACAGGACATTCTGCATAACTCTAGTCAGAATAAAAGGTTATGTAAATAGAATTATAAGGAATGTCTCTTATTTCAAAATTCTCATATCATAACAATAATTATCAGAATGGACCCTTTTAAATATATTATTCAATTAGAGAAATATTTATTAAACCCTGTAGGTTTCAGTAGTGACCAATATTCACATTTAAATCCGGATTTGGGGACTTTTCTTTTTTTTTACTCAATAGGGTTTAACAAAGACGTGATTGTTGTTCATCATAAGATGTTTTTTTGGTCTACCACGTCTATAGTGGGCCCCTTGAGCCCTTCCGTGGGGAATCTGGCAGCTCAGTATACTGTACAAAGTACTTTCTTATATTTTATTTAGAAAAAGTAACAAAGATGATCAAACTCGTACATTTTTTAAAATTATAACGCATGGTTTTAGCCCTTTGATCAGAATAATTCCTATGGGTAGAGGAGAGACCTACAAATTTTGGATGCAAACCGTAATCCTAAATCAACTGAGCTACCCATTGTAGTTGTCAAACCGTACATTTGAATACGAAGGATCCACTTAAAGCATCAAGAAGCAACTAAAAAGGACCAATTTCTGTCTCTGGATAGTGCCTCCTGACATGAAAAACATGTAATATTTAGGGCTTGTTTGTGAATATTGTGGAAGCCTTCTGAAGCACTAAAAGTTGCTTCAATCGTCCTCCAAGCTATATTACCAAGACCAACCAAGCACACCCTAAAGTTGCTTCAATCCTTCTCTTTCTTCTTTCTTCTTTCTTCTTTCTGTTTCTCACATGTGGGGCCCATGATTCGAGGATAAAAACCGGTAAAATCATGTTGCTATTGTTGTTAGGGGACTCCTAAAAAACCCTAAATTGGAAGATGCAAACACAATACATACCACTTGTAAAAGAATGCAGCATCGAATCAAAGGAATAGTAAATGGCATGACCGAAATCTTCCAGTCTTTAATATTTTTTTGAAGGCATCTTCCGACCATGGTGGGACCATTATATCAATATCATGATCATTGAAAGTGGAACCCATGAATATGGAGTGCCTCGGCCTAATATTGTACACTCTCCGGTGCCACGATACCTTGACAAACAATTTCTAATATAAATTTGGGTTGAAAACCAGTTATAAATGTAGTTGATCAAAGATTTAAGCCACGCTTTTCTTTTTTTGGGCAACGTTGGACTAATGCTCTTGTAATGGTATTCTCTCTTGAAGATCTACGGATCGAATCTTTGGTATGTTTGTGAGACTAAGGTGACATCACCACTCAACTATGAGTGCGTTGACAATTTAGGCTGGGCTCAGTAGAAACAAACTTTTGGATTTTGCATATTTGGGAATTGTAAATCCATGATGATTTTGGCTAGTGGAAAGGTCCAAACCCACCCCCTTCTTGTGGATTTGAAATCTTTGTTGTTGAGGATTAATATACCGATACTAATTTTCTTAAACCATACATATTAATATGCATCGACATTTATGTGAAATCCTCAATTATAAAAATCCTTAGTAAGAAACCCATGTTCCAGAGGTAGTAAGAAATCCTTAAATATGTGAATTCCTCACCTATTGTCAAACATGCTTCCTCACCATATATTACGGCGAGGGCAACACAGTGATGTAGACTTCATGTTCCATCCAGCCATCCACACACATGAGACCCCTTAAATTGCATTGGACCCATTGCGCTTTCGCTCATATAAAGAGCCCCGACCCACTTTGTGGGAGCGGGGAAAACCCCGCATACACATCCTACATATAAGTTAAAGCCCATACCCTGACCAAGGACGTCCAATTCCTAAGTTGGAGCGCCTGCGAGTTGAGCCAAAACCCTTTTTGTTTAAGCATGGTTGAACCCATAGTTAAAAGCATAGTTCGGACCAGGTTCTAAGCATGGTGTAAATAAGTGGAGAATAAAATGGTGAGTTAAGGGTGATTGCAATCTTAAAAAATCAAGGATACATTTGTGAGTTTAAAAAAAATAGAGCGGTGGCTTTGTAGATTTCTCATCTAAGATACAAAGACAAAATCATATTAACCCAACTCAAAGAAGGATGGATGTTATTTTGATTTTTTTAAGCTTATTACTCCTTTTATCTAGCAATAAAATGGTCATTCTCTCTAAAAGAAATACAATGAAAAAGTTGACAAAAGGACCAAGGGGAAAAGGAGAAATTTTTTCTTGGGGAAGCTGGTATGTAATTTTATGTTTGGGAGAAAGCAAATAAGGATTTTCAAATAGGTGTCTATATATATATATATATATATATATATATTTTTTTGAAGGACACCCACTTCCTGTTGGGGGCAAATACATACTTCTTTAAATTATATATGGCTAGAGATATAAACTGGTTAAATCCATGGCAAAACCATTGTCGTTTTAGTTCTGAAATCATTATTCATAGGATGAGATCGGATCTAGAACCAAGATGGATCACATATTTTATATCCAAATCCAGCATCAACAAAAATCCATAGATCCAATTTTAGATCAATAGTTGAGAAAAAAACAAGGCTAATATAAATATATTTTGTCCAATAGTCTCAAAATAGATCTGAAAATCTTTTAACTGGGGATGGCCCAGGGAATGTGATTCTGTTAGAGAAATGGAATGAAAATGGTAAGGGTAGAAATAAAGAAGTGCAACCTATTCAAAAATTTGACTCTAGATATCATAATTCATGTAGCCGACCCTAATTTAATTGGAACAAGACTTTGATGATGATGATGATGAATCATTTAAGTGAGGATCTTAAAATGACAATATGATCTAAGCACTCTAGACTCTTAGACAACAAGGCCATCCAACTTTGATAGACTCCTAAATTGTGTCTTTTAAACAAAGCTATGCTAGGTTTGAAGTGTAAATCTTCAAGTGTGAAAAAAAAGTATCAAGTACTTGGCCTGACTTTTGCCATGATGAATCCACCTGACTTTGGGACCGGTCCATAGATCGGTCCCAAAAGTCAGGCCAAGTAGCAGGGCTGTTTCTCCTATATGCATGGATTTGGGTTTAGATCTTAATTTCCTGTTAGATCCAGAATTAACTGTCACATCTCCTTCTCAAATCCTAAACCTCAAACAATCAAGATGATTGGGGTAGGTTTTGACATATTACTTGTATATATAGGGTATGCCTTATATATATGCATAGTGTCGCGGTGTAAGAGTTCATTTTCCTGCAAGCTGAAATAACAAAGATGATTTTGGACTGGTTAGAGACATGTACTTTTCTTTTTCTTTTTACGATATGTTTGTATGGTGAAATTTATTTTCATGGATTGAATTGAAGTGTGTTTCCATATACATTAATGTGAAGCTTGATGCAAATAGTTCTTGTAAAAAAGAATCTACAAAAAATCATAATCCTGAATGATTAATTTTGATATCTTAAGGAGAGGGGTCAACTTGCTGACTTTATGCCTTTCACTTGTAATAGCAATTGGATTAAAGTTCATTTCCAGTGCCCTTTTATGAGGAATAATGTTAAAAGCTTCCATGTCTTTTTGGAAAACAACCTATGTTTTATTTGCCATCATTTGTTTGCAATACAATGTGTATGAGAATTGAATATATAGGATTTATGCTACAAGTGGTTAAAAATGATGATCAAAGGTGAATTTTAAAAAATAAACATAAAATATTGTTTTCTTTTATAAAAATAAAATCAAAGGAAGATGAAAAATGACTTATTATGGTGATGGCGGGTTATTAATTTCTAATTTTTCTTTGATTCTACTTCCACGGAAGGAAAGGTTAATTGTGCTCTTTTGAAAAAAAAAAAAAAAATTGACCAATGTTCATCTTTTTTAACTCATCATGGCATAAATCTTATACACTCAAATTATACGTAATTTTAATGCAAGCATACAGCCCTTAGAATCTTATAAGAAAATTTCGGGACTCTTTCTTAAATCTTTGGTATATTAGTGTTAAATATGTTTTTATAGTTCATGGGATCTCTCATGGGAACAATTTATACTACCTCGGTAGAAGAAAGAAAGAGCATAAAATTATGGGTGTTCATTGGCTAGATTGTACCCGCGAGAAGCTTGTCCAAGCCCAGCTATTAAATTAGTAATTAGGCTGGGTCTATATTGTGGGCCTAAATATACGCCCAGATGAAACTAAGGCCCGTGCCCAGGCCATCATGTCAGCTAGGCCTTCTATAATGTATCAGCCCGTCCTGGCCCTCATAATAATTAGGTGAGAAAGTTTAGGCCCTACTACCCGGTACCCAGTACCCACACTCCCGCAGGTCTAGCATAGAGTTCAAATGCAAAGGCTCCGTTCTTGTACAGGCTGGCCTGGCTGAAGAGCGCCACTACTTAAAATCTGTAATCTGTGGACTACATCGTGATTCAGTTTTGCCTGCTGGATTCAGTTTTCGCGTCCTTCCGCTGACTGAGTTCATGATAACATTAGAGGATATAATTATAGAGATAGAAAGGTCAGTACGTGGACTAGGGTTTTGGCCGATCTTAGCCCTCAATATCTAAGTTTAAAATTATGGGGGGTTGGAACTTGTGGGCGGACCAAATCTGAATTCATGGCCAACCTCGCAAAAAAAAAATAGAAATAGAAAAAGAAAGAAAGAAAGAAATTGCAGCTGCCCTGGTTATGCTTTCTGTCATGTTCAGGCCTGAATCTTTTAGCTTGCATATATGGAGTTTTTGGTGGGCTTGGCCGGACCCTATGGTATAAAAAAAACTCAGAGACGTGACTTGATCATAATTAGTGTGACCAATAGGACCCGCCTTCAAGGGTGCTCACCATGCCCCACTCCCCTCCCCAGAAAAGTATGCAAAATGAGGTCCTTTCAAAATTTTGAGTGTCAAGCTTGGCTGGCCAACCCTCTCGTATTTATTATTACAACCTATTATATAAATATATTAATATTTATATACTAGTATATATATTATAATTACTAAAATATCTCGTGTTTACACTTTTTAACACATGATTTATCTGTAATGTTTGTTTAGTTGTAAGGAAATTTAATATAAATATTTTTTATTTACACATACTCAATTCCCATAAGTCAAATACATCAATGATAGATGGCACTGTAAACCTGACTATTAGAACCATTACTAATAAGAAGAAAAAACAACTATAGATTTGATGGTGATCCCTCTTATCAATGTTACCTCTTATTAATGTTGGGCTATCTCATCTCTCACTAAAATATAATAACCTCTCAAGAAAGGCATCATACATTCCATTGGATAGGACGCACTGTAATAAACAAAAAAAAAATGAGAAAACAAGATATAAGTGAAAATACAATAAAATGGTGATTAGGTAAACAGCGGTACGGTCATAACTAAACTCCATTGACATGCTATTTGAGATGTAAATGGTATTAAAATGTATTTCCAAATATCGAAATCAAATGCGCCTAATTATGAAAACTTAAAAAAATCTCAAGGAACTATATAAAAAAACTCAATAAAAAATTATGAGAGTCAAAACTCAAAACCATTGCACTCATTAACTATGCAGCAACTAGAATTTTAAATTTCTTGATTTCTCATGAGTTAAAATGGGTATTACCTCTTGGATTTTTTAAATCTTTTACTTTCAAATTTCTTTGTTCATTACTCTAGAGATTTTTCTTTCATTTCTCAATATTTTAATCACTTTTAAAATTGGTGAAGATAAAAATGATATTTAATAAATAATAAATGAAAGATAAAAAAAAAGATGTTGGATTAAGTTAGGATGTAATTATTTAAATAAAAGAATTTAGACATACCTTTTCATATGCCACCCATTTCTGATAAAGACTTTATAACTGTAATTTGGGTAAAAAGAAAATTAATAGAAATTTTATAAATTTTTTTTCAAAAAATGAACTCATCATAATCATGAAGGATGTTCAAAGGCATAAGGTAAAAACTCATAATAGTCAAGTAATCCTTTCAACAGGTTCTATTGATAAAACATAATTAAGTATTTTCTATATCTTAAATAATTCTTTCAAGAGGTCACATTGATTTTCAAAAATATATTTCATCAACAAGTTGGACTTGCGTCCTATTTAACTTTTAGTGTACCTATTTAGAAAATGAGAGGTCAAGTCTCTATTTTCTAAAGGCAAATATTATATTTTGACTTTGATCTAGGTTATATGATCAGTATAGCTGAATTGATTAAAACATATCCCAAAATTATAACTCTTTTTTTTTTTCCTACTACAAATGTATTATAAAATATGTATTTTGTTAGAATGTACGTAATATAATACATGTATAAAAAGTAACAAATAAAAATAAAATCTTTGAAATGAAAATGGTAAGAGTGACCATATAAATTTTGACATGGACTCAGGAAATCATAGCTCCAATCTACTCAATTTATCGTGAGTAATACAATAATACTAACATGCGGTGTGAGCGTGGGAGATCAATACTATGAATAACTATTTATGTATTTGATTACAATGGAAAAGCAAGTATTATTTATAAGCTAAGAGAATCCTATATGATTGACGGACGTTATCTCTTCAATTAATATGAAGAAAAAGTATGGACTCCAAATGTCATTTGTCCAAATTGTCATACAAAATTGATGATAATAGATGTTGTAAAAAAAAATGATAGTTTAAACATGGAGTGTCATAGATGATCGACAATAGTCATCTATCCAATCATTTTAAAAAAAAATTGATTCCAAATGTCACTCATCAAACTTTCACACTAGAAGGATGACAATAAGTGTGAACAAACAAAAAAAATGATAGTTCAATGATAGAGAAACGAAACTAAATGAGTTAAATAGTGCATAGTAGTGTATTTTTCCAACACGAGCTTTATCCATTATTGATTAGCATAAAGGTGTAAATACAAATCCACCTTTGAAATTAAGAGTTGCCCCAATTCTTAATTAATAGGTTGCATTTAAGTTGAATTGTTGGTGGGTTAACGAATGAGGAAAGTTAAGTTAGTTGAGAGGTCAAATGTTACGTGTCGAATTTACTCCAACTAGATTCATTGTTTAATCGAGTGAGAAGTCTCAAACCTACCCAAAAAAAAAAAAGGATCAACTCTAGCTTTGGGTCCGGTCAAATTTTCTAATCCTGTTAATATGTTTCAAAATTTCTTCAATTAAGGAATTATTGTCTCCTTTATTGATGAACCCAAGATAAACTTCTTATTAGATATTATAATTTAAAGTAGTTTGTAAAATCATCTTACTCTAGTTTCACTGAAAGGTGACCTAAACTTTTAACATTGATTCAATTTTATTTTATATTTAAGTTTGTAATGATATTACAATGATAGTTGTTTATTGGGTTTGGATGAAATTGACCCGGACTGAATCCATTGTAATCGACCCAATTGTGTTTAAACCGAGTTTCTTGTTCAATGTATTTACTACCATTGGATTGACCGTGTATAAATAATATCCTAAAGTGTATAATCTGGCCTTTTCAAATCATTCAATTTTTTATAGTTTATCTACAAATTTGTGAATGATTGAAATCATTTCATTCTCAACTATTGTTACACAGAAAGATTTTCTCTTGAACATGCGCTCTTGTGGGAGCGCACATCCGGACCATTGCTAAAGGTGGGATCCCTGGGATCTCCCTAAATTTCACCAGGTCTATATAATGAATGGTATCGATGCATAGTGCACATGAGAAAATTGTCTTTATTTTATATTATATAAAGTTGATTATCTTTACCAAATAAATTTCAATTTTGACACAGTGAATTTCAATATGGACCTCTAAATTGCGAATTTTAAATTATTACCCTTAAAGAATCTTAGTTGCTCAATCATTTAAAGATAGTTTTAGTCATTTTTTATTTTTAAGCATAGTCAAAATAATTCTCACACTTGCTTTCTAATTTTTGTGATAAAAATTGATCTAAAAGAGATTCATCTTTCTTGATAATAATAAAAAAAATTCATGTCCACCTGACTCGACAAGTTAAAATTATGACTTTTTTACTCTCTACAATTATAAAGCTTTTACTATGACAAAAATGACTTTGAGAATTATGCACTTTATATATATATATATATATATATATATTTTAAATTTCTATATGAGGGCAGACTTTTAAACTCATACCCAATGAATCGATTATGTCGCTCCATCTGAAAGTGGACCTATTGATCATGCTTAAAATATTTGATCAAAATTACAAGAAAACCTAAAATATTTGACATGCAGTGAATACTTTTCAATGTCACATAAATTCTGTATAAGTTTATTACTGCTCAAAAAATCTTATATGGTTTAATTTAATTTATTTTTAAATTTTAAACATTGATACCACTAATATCTTAATTACAACGAATTCAAAAGACTAATTTATATATATGAAAGTTATTGTCTCCAATTGCTTGATTGCAGTTTTAATTTTGACTCTATGTCTTGGTTTAATTACATCAATATTGATTTTAAGTCCAATTTTTAATTTTGGCCGTGTTATTTGATTTTAAGTTAACATGGAACCCATGCAATCTTAATTGACATTGGAGCCCACTAACAATAATTCGGATTTGATATGGGTTAAAAAAAAACCATATATTACAAGGAATTGAATTCACAACCTCTCACTTCTTAAAGCTTTTGAAAGCATATTCTAACTACTACATCCCATATGATTTTGTTAAAAAATTTGTAAAACAAATGTCATAACTGGTTATAGATGAAGCGAGGGCCTTAGACCCATTGGAGGTTGAGGCTATACCAAATATAGATTATTCAAAAAAATAAATAAATAAATAAATAAATCATACTTTGTTCGCCAACCTTATGAATGGATGAGTTCTCTTTTCAATATAGAGTACTTTTGTGTATATTTGAGCCATACGATCCCCCACCCCCATTTTAATTGTCCACTCTCCAATTTGATCTTGACCTTTTATTTACTGTGCACTAGCACTCTTTAACACTGTATGGGGCCCATATTATGATCTATCCGAGTGGACCATACAATAGTGACTCCCCAATATCATGGTTCCCGGAGTTTGCCACCGGTCTGAATGGATTTGACAGTTAGATCAACTGTGCATCCATTTTTTATAGTGAAAAATTATAGATCGTCGATCAAGTAGTTAGGATGATGATCTGAGCGTCCGACCGCCATCGGGTGGGTTTGGGGAGAAGGGGGAAAATCTTTCGATCCTGGTATCACCTGTTTTCATCTATGGTAATTAAGATTCATCGACGAAGTTTTCCTGTAGGGCATCAAATATTGGCCGATATGTATCGTGTTAGCCAAGTATGTTTGAAATTAAGGGCCCACACTCCTTCCTGAACTTAAAAAAAGGGCTTGAATCAAGATCAATCACATAACATTTTGGCTAAAATATAAAAGTATCATAATGGTGTCCCACTGGGGGACAAGTTTTCAGACTTGAGACCTCCATTTTTAGGCACAAAACAGTTAATAAGCTTAGGATTTGTGTGGATTTTAATACACAGAATACATAGTATATTCAATTGCAGCAAAAACTTCACTTATCCTTGGATATGAATTATGAAATCCTTGGTCCCAAGAAAGAAGCTCAATATTGTAGTTTTTACAAGTAAATAATTCTTAAGCTAGAGTGTTGATCTTTAAATCAAAGAAAAATATATAAATAAGTCGTGTAAAGGTCGGGAACTCAAAATAACTAAAATCGGTCCACCCCGAACCTAACTTGGTTGTAAGCAATCATGAACCATAAATAACACAACCAAACCTGCCTCTAATAGAGGTGGGTCAAGTCCTGTCCCCCTTTTAACTCGACCATCTCAATTCTTACATAGTTACATATCAATGAGGCTAACTGTAAATGGGCTGGGTTGGGCCGGACACTCCTTGGACTGGTCATATTCCAACCCAAACCCATTGCAAGTTTGCAACGCATATGGTGATTTGGATTCTCCAGTCTATTCAAGGTAAGCATCATTTCATTTTCTTTCGTTTTTATGCTTTTCCGACAAGGATCTTTCCGTACACAAGAAGGTAAGGAACAGTAACACCTCATCTCATCATTTGTCAAATCAACATGAATAATTAGAATTAGAGAAATTTGAGTTGAAGGAGTGGACTACTCAGTGGGGTTCACGCATTGAAATCCCAAGTCCTTTAAAATAAATGTCCTTTCTGTAAATATGTTACTCTTAATATTTTACTTCAATAGAAATTGGTCTTACCTTAAAACATAGCTTTTTAATTAAAAAATTAAGTTAACACGAGCAATTAATGCTAGGCTTGAGCTTCGCCCGTGTGGAACTTATTAGGCCCAATCCCACCCGTTTAGTTATTCTAACCTGGGCTCATTTATAGCTCAGCCAATATAAAATGGCATGGATACCCTGAATTCAAAGATGAAAGAATCTCAAATAAAACACCTCCTGAAAGAATTCATAGAGATCGTAAATAACATTCGATCTGGTAGTGTCTCTTGTCCAGGCCAAGTTGGGCAAGGCTTTTTTAGTCTTCTATCATTAATTCAAATTCCAAAGGGTAATTTAGTTGGCGTAGGACCACGGTTTGCACCCGGAGGTTGTAGGTTCGAAGCTGCATTACCACATTAGGGCTACATGAGAGTTTACCCAGCTTCCTTCTGGGCCCGGAGGGATTAGTTCAACTCAAAGGATTGGAAACCCTCTGATAGCGAAAAAAATTCTATCATTAATTCAAGCCCGGACCAAATATTGTACAGGCCTAAATTTTAGATCCAGAAGCAGCTGGAATGCTAATTGCTAGAACCCAAGGCCCAAAATGCTTGAAAGCGGGCTAGGTCTGGTTGAGGCCCGAGCCACCCGTACCGTCCTTTTTTATAACACACAACTTGCCGTGTATTTTGGATATTGGTCAATTGAAATGCAAGTAATCTGTTACTCTGTCAACAGCTGTGGATTCGTAGGAAGACACCCTGTTTACATCGTCAGTTCTTCATGCATTGTATGTGTACCAGTCCATATCCACTGAAAATGTTAATTAACACAAGGTACTGATTGCTTCATTTGAACTGTCTATATGGACATTTCTGTCTTGGTTGGGACCGATGAGTTTCAACTGCTCTGGCCTGATCATCCGTTTAGGTGAATGACATAATTTCATAGACATAATGTAGAACAGGTCCATCTCTTGATTATTATCTATATGTATTAAAGCAAGATTTTGCCTAAAGACTCCTGTACTAAAAACCCACCATAAATCTAGCAAGGCAGCTTTGCAGAACTCTCATATAATTCCTCCATGGGTTCAGGGCAGTGGATAGGACCATTCAAACTTTTCTTGTATGGCATCAAACATTGGCCAATATGTATCATATTAGCCAAGTATATTTCACCCAACCATAGGCCTGATTAACATACCTATTATGAATATCAATCTTGGAAAGTTACGGTCTAAGAAAAATGTCAGAATATCTTCATGTTTTGGGGTTTTTTTCTTGAAATATTATTGACAAAACATCACAAAAATAACAATTATATTTAGATAATAAAAGTAATGAGTAAGGACAATAAATATAAAATGCTGATAAAATAGATGGTCAATGGATAAAAAGCAAAGTTTCTATTTATATTGAGCAAATTGTGCCCTGATCATATTAAATGGTTGGCCACATCCAATAGACTTAATCATCCATAGTTGGTTAGATCTTGGAGCCTTCTTCCATTTAAAATCATGGATTTTGCAAAACTCTACCATTTGCCCCATTTTTTATAGTGCAGGAGCATCCTGATGATTATAGCTACAGTGGTCTTTTGGAATTTTTGTTTTAGATGAGGGTGTTCCTTTTGATAAGGAGTTCTTCTAATGGGACTCATAAATATTATTTCAAGTTAACTCATTAACTTGTTCTTATAAAACCATTTCAGTAAACACTTCAATGATCAAATAAAGTGTTCTAAAAATCAAATTGTGAGCCCGGGGTTGTACCATCAATCCAGAGGTCTTGAGTTCGGCCCTTCACCCCCGCGCTTACCCGCTCCTGATGATTTTCGGACAATTGTCAAGGGCCGTAGGGACAAATTTGGCCGTATAAACGGAGTTGACCAAATTATAGTGAGTACTGATCAGAATTGCCCGAGTTAGTGACACTTTGAGTCCAGTTCAATTTTCAAAATTTTTCAAACTCAATGAGAATCTGGCCCGCTTGTTGCTGGATCTTAAATAAGTCAATAACAGGATTCATCCGGAACCCCCAAAAATTGTTGGTGGCCATCCATCACTCACCATCCACCGTTCATCAAAATATTTATTCTTGTACTTTTAAAACTTAAAATGCAGATTGGAGGTTGAACTGGTGGCTTGGTGTAGACAGTTGAGTTTAATCCCAATCAGCTGTTAAGGAATAGTCAGATAAATTCAGATCAGTTCAGTTCCTATCAGATAAATTCAGATCAGTTCAGTTCCTATTATATAGGCTGAATATTTGTAATTAGTTACTTTACTTATGTTTAGCAAATAGTTAGAGAGAATATCTCTGATAAGTTAATTACTTTGTAAGCTCTACTTAAACAGGTGTTCTCACCTAAAGGAAAAACACACAATTATTAAAACCATCTCTCTAAGTTTTCATCAGCCATCCTATTTGACCTGGCTCAATCATAAAGCATATAGTAATAAAACAATAAGAATATTTCAAAATAGTTACTGGAAAGTCCGGGTGATTCAACTGCCATTTTCACAGGTTTTAATTTACCATAATCTTAAATGATTACAACAATGAAGGTGCCGATTATGATTCAAACCTTATTCAACCGACCGAACCAGGTCCTAATTTTTAAAATCTGAAATCTGGATCCAACCTTAATAGTTCAAAGCCATAAAATGATCGGTGTTTTTTGTTGAACTGAACCACAAGATGTAGCCTTTTGAGCTTATATTAATTAATCACATGAAACCAGCCGATCCTGTTTGGTTTTGTAACACTGTTATGTTGTTGCAAATTAAGTCTATTTTTCACTGCAGTTCTCGGTTAAGACATGAAGCCATTTGGACTCGACTGAGATTCCACTATCAATATTGGTCCCCTTTTCTACTCATCTTGACTCACCCAATCAACTCAACAAACCACTGAGTCAAGTTCAATTTTCACTCTCTCTCTCTCTCTCTCTCTCTCCATTTTTTTGGGACCAAAGAACCTGGGGCCCGCTTGTGAATGGCCCTAGAGTCAATACCATGATTCATCTGGGACCCACAAAGTTGTTGGCAGACATCCATCACTCACCATCCACCGTTGATCAAAACATTTCCTTTTCCACTCCTAAAATTAAAAAAACGCGGTGAACCCTTTAGTCCCCAAGTCTCCTGTCTGAAATCAAATCAAGTACCAAACCCACCAACCAAACTGTGTCCGATGACGATCCCAAGACCCTCTAACGACCCTTTCTATCGAGTCCCATCTCCACCTAATCTTAAAACTAAAGAAAACCCAACCCACTTTAGCTTAAACAATACGCACAAAAACAACACAATCTCCTCTTCCTACTCTACTGCTACCCAACCAACTACCAAAAGCTAAAAACACGAAAAAAAAGAGATCCCCCTTTGGCCCTTACATTCCGCTCTTCTTCTCCTCCTATATTCCCTCCCTCCGCATTCTCATCTGTGATTCTGTGTACAGACAGACAGAGATAGAGAGAGAAAAGGAAAAAGAGAAAGAGAAAGAGAGTTGAAAGCTGCTGCAGCTGCAATGAAGGTCTCTGCATTGCAGAACTGCAACCCCCGCAGGAGCAACAGCTTCCGTGCACCCGCACCCTTAGAAGCGACCGTCGACGGAGTCTTCAAGTCCCCGGGCGCCTTCTTCTGGCTAATCCTCCATGGCCTCTGCTGCCTCATAAGCCTCGTCCTTGGCTTTCGCTTCTCTCGCCTCATCTTCTTCCTTCTCTTCTCCACTTCCTCCCACAATTCCCCCTCCTCCATGCTCCGCGGCACCACCGAAAACCTGATCCTCCCTCTCCAGACCACTCCCTCTTCTACTCCTCTCCTCCTCAACCGGACGGCAAGCCGCGTCGTCGTCGGCCGCCACGGGATCCGCATCCGGCCGTGGCCCCACCCGAACCCCACCGAGGTGATGCGGGCCCACAGCCTGATCGAGAGGGTCCAGAAGGAGCAGCGGGCGCAGTACGGGATCAAGAGCCCTAGGCCGCTCATCGTCGTCACTCCCACCTACGTCCGTACATTCCAGACCCTTCACCTCACCAGCCTCATGCACTCCCTCATGCTCGTCCCGTACGATCTCACCTGGATCGTCGTCGAAGCCAGCGGCGCCTCCAATGAAACCGCCTCCGTCCTCTCCAAATCCGGCCTACAGTCGATCCACATCGCCTTCGATGAGCCGATGCCTGATTCGTGGGAAGATCGGCACCGGATGGAAGCTCGAATGCGACTCCGCGCTTTGAGGTCTGATTTGTCTCTATTTCTTTCTTGTTTGCTGTTTAAATTGAGATTTGGATTGAATTGAAGATTGAAGATTGAAGCTTGAACCTTGAAGCTGATTATATTGGATTTTTTATTTTTTTTTGGGTGAATAGAATTGTGAGAGAACAGAGATTGGATGGAATTGTGGTGTTTGCTGATGACAGCAATATGCATAGTATGGAGTTGTTTGATGAGATCCAGTCTGTGAAATGGATCGGCGCGGTTTCTGTAGGGATTCTTGCTCATTCTGGACATCCGGATTCGTCGTTGGTGTCGATGACTTCAGTGAAGATGGAGGTAGAGGAGAACTTGCCTGTGCCTGTACAAGGCCCTTCTTGTAACTCGTCAGGGCAATTGGTTGGTTGGCATACCTTCAATTCATTGCCGTATATGGAGAAGAGCGCTACATACATTGATGATGGGGCAATGGTGTTGCCTAGGAAGCTTGAATGGGCAGGTTTTGTCCTGAATTCTAGGTTGGTGTGGAAGGAGGAGGAGGATAAGCCACAGTGGGTTAGGGATCTTGATTCACTAGCTGAGACAGGGGATGCGCTTGAGAGTCCACTGTCATTGTTGAAGGATGCATCTTTTGTTGAGCCTCTTGGAAAGTGTGGGCGTAAGGTTCTACTGTGGTGGCTCCGTGTAGAAGCTCGTGCTGATAGCAAGTTCCCTCCAGGGTAAATTTCACTATCCTCTTGCCCTTCTTTCGCTTTTTTAAGATGATAATGGTCAAATTTCTCTGATAGTAGCTTTATTAATAGTTTATGATATATGAAGTTTTAGTTAATTTCCTATTTCCTAAATAGACTGAAATGTCATTTTCATTGCAATTGATGGAATATCTAACTACATTCTTGCGAGCTTAATTATGAAGATTGCTTGTTTTCATTGTGCTTATTTTAGAATTTCTTTGATGCAAATGCAGTAGTTTCTTCTTCTCAGGGAACCCATCAGTGTATGAGATCTGATTGTTTCATCTTATTTAACCATTTTATGTGCATTAAGAACTATATAGTTTTCATCTTATTTAACCATGTTATGTGCATTAAGAACTATATAGTAAAACAAAAACCAGCATAAGAAAAAGAGGTTGAGTGAATATGGCATACTGTAGTTTTGCACATGAAAGTGGATCCACAACAAAATCATCAAGGATAAGCACCCTTCAAGAATGAGCATGAGATTAGATTTTGTAAGCACTAGCAGCTAGTGAAAAACACCTGAGACCCATTTAGCTATTCCTACAAAGTCATATTAATTTATAATAGCCAGTAGCCACTAACACATGTGCTTCTCTTTGGATCACTGACTCAATAATCCCTTGTTGTCTTAATGTGCCTTGAGTTTTGGACACTGTTCGCCTGTCTTAATGTACCTTCAGTTGCTAGCTGAAAAAAATAAGTTTGCATCTTGCTTCAAGTATGGGAGTTGGGTGTTGTATGAGAAGGAAAGTTCCTAGTTGGGTTTAATAAGCCCTTATTTATTGGCATTAGTATGGAGAACTTAAACGAAGATATCTAAGATGAAGTTCCTTGGTGTATGTTATTTGTAGATGACATGGTGCTAACTAGTTATTCAAGAAAGCTCAGCCAATATTGAAGATAGTGTTGAGTCAAATAGTCTACAAATGGAACAGAGTCACGCGCGCAAGAAAAGCATGATATATGGAGTGTAAGTTTATCGGTTGTAGGCTTGTAGCATGGTTTAAAACATATTGTATTCAACCCTTTTTTTTTTTTCTATCATTTCAAAACAATATGAGATTTTATATCCATCTCATTGTTAGGCCATATCATGCAGGCCATTATGACTGATTCATAATGGCTGATACAAACTGATACAAGTTGATTACTTGTTTCAAAGATTTTTTTTTTCTTTAAAGAAACATCCAACTGCTGTGAAATAAGTAGGCACACAATTGTTGTATCAAAAGAAAAATCATAAAATAAAAACTGAAATGAAATTAGAAATCAAAGAGTAGCCAAGAGATTTTACTTGGTTTGATGCTAAGTGTCCAGAGCGCGGAGCGGGTGCAGGAGCTGCGAAACGGTAAGTTTTAAAATAATTATATATCCGGAGCGCTTATACAACATAGTGCTTGTGGGTTTATAAACAATTAACTAATGGGCACAAATATTTCTTTTCCATATATTCAAGTATCAAAAATAGAGAAAAAAATTAACTTTGCAATTTGATCACATAAAATAGACAATAACTAATAAGTCAAAAGAATTTTCTTCATTCAAAAGATAAATATCAAGCTTACAAAAAAAGAAAATGCACAAAAAATTAAAATTCTATACGGTTCGCCCTTAATTGGCTCAAAAAAAGAATCTTGAGCCTCCTGATGAGTCCTGACAACATCTCCATCCCTTTATCACCCTTAATTGGCATTTGTCTAGGTCCCCTATAACGGAGCATAGTAGTAATATTAATTCTTTGCTGCTATCACCGGTTTTTTTTTTGGTGGGGGGGATCTGTATTTTAATGGTCCATGCCAGTATATGTGATAGAATCACTGAAACTGAAGAAGATTCAACTGTTTCAGGTAAATTAGTATACAAGTCTATATGACTTTTAGGGCCGGCCACTACACCACATACACAATTATGTTGTGCATTCATGGACATGATTCATGCATTTTTCAATATTTTGGATTTTCTAATTTTTTATATTCTTTGGACCAATTTAAATTTAAACCACGACATTCACAAACTGCTACTATATCAGCATCGTATCAGTTTACTGGACAATTGCTATGTCCTTCATGACTGTGGGAGCAAGGATGGGGATCTTGTCAATATTGAAATCCAGTGAGTTCCAAAGGGCAATATGCTCAACTATAGCCATTTCAAAAAAGGAAAAAAATAAAAATAAAGAAGAATATGGCAGAAACAGAGGTCTTGACATGGATATCATAAGTTGGGTTATTAGTAGTGGGCAAAGTTGAGACAAGCTAGTGGATTGATATGTGTGATCATTGAGTATGATTCAATTTGATTGAAGAGTCATTTTTATAAATGATAGTTAGAGCTGCATTGTTATGTGTAATTGAGTATTGGACTATAGAGTAGGGATGGCAGATGGCAACGGGTCGGGTTTGAATGGGCACTTGTCCTGACCCGCTCCTATTAGGGGTAGGTTTGGCAGTGTGACGCAGCAATCGGATAGTAAATCAATCTCCCGAATGATTAATCGAATTCAATAATGGATTCCAGCCACTAGGGCACAAATGAAACCATAAAACTAACTCACGTGAGCAACTTCAGAGAAATCTGTTATTAATTGTAAAGCATGAAAAATTAACAATAGGCTCCTCTGTATATATAGAGCATAACGTTTGCTACTAAGGAAAGCTACTAATTCTAATTAACAATAAAATTAGAAAGCTAGCAAACTAAGCAATATTACTAATCTAAAAATTAGAAAACGTGAGGCACATGTGGACCCCATCAGCTGGGTCCATCAAGTCTTGCAGGTCTCTGTCTTGGATAGGGATCGGACTGCATCACAGTGGGTTTGTCGAGTTCGGGGCGATAAATAATTTTGGACTTTAACAGAGTCAGGTTCAGGCTTGGTTGTTCTTGACCTATCCCACCCAATTAGTGATTAATATAGGTTTTTCAGTAAAACTGTATCAGCATGTACATGATTTTTGTGGTATTTGTGGTATTAGATAAGACTGGCAGGTTGTTCGTTCAACACCTTGCTCCTACAAGTTCTATTTTTACCAACCCAGCCCGTACTCATCACGGGGCAGATTTGGTACCTCAAACCATAAACCTGTCGTGGGTCGGATTGGGTATGGGATGGTCATTTGCCTATCGGGGTAGGTTCAGGTTTAGGCCAACCTGTACCAGAGCTTGACCTACTGTGTATATTAAGAATTAGGGATGTAAACTAGTTGAACAGGTCACCTAGCCCGGTTTGAGTTAGGCTTGAACATTGAATAAGCTACCTTGAGCTCGAGTTGAGCTTGGCATGAACTAAGTCGAGCCAAGCTTGGTAGCACTAAATCTAGCCCGTGCCTTAGCTCAGGCTTTAATTCTGATCAATCCTCATTAGGTAAGGGCTTGAGCTTAGCTTGATAGTTTGAGTTTAAGTCAATTTTAATTCAATCATCTTTGGCACCACTTATTTGAGCCCTTGACAAGCTGGGCTGAGTTATGACAACTCTACCTTGAACTTGGCTTGTGAGACAGTAGGCTGAGCTTGAGCTTGATACTAACTTGGTTGAGCTGAGCCAGCTGACATCAAAGACGGATCTGTGGGGTAACAAGTATAGTATACATAAGAAATCTCTGAGTGGCTCCAATAGAAAAGAAAAAAGTTATGTGGTAAATTTATGGCGGTTTCATTTATCAACAGTTCTTGAGTTGAATGACATGCAATTTCGAAACTTGTGTAAATCCTACCTTTAGTGGTGGAGATCATCAAAATTAGAATCATAGAGGTCATGGTGTTAAGCCTCCATGTCTGTTGCATATGATTATAGTGTTGGAGCCTGCATGCAGTCTTTCACATGGCTGGTGGGGTGCACTCAAGTGTCTTGACGCAATAACGTTCCCAAGTGGGAGAATTTTCTCCTACGAGCTATGGGGCCCACTTGGGCCTTCCTTTGATCTGTGCAGTCCCTTTCATACTCCCCCTGAAAGGTCTCCCGAACCTCCCATTGTGAAAAAGATTATGACCATATGATCATGGGAGGTGCACTATTGAGGGTCTTAAGGCTCTCTCTCTCTCTCTCTCTCTCTCTCTCTGTGTGTGTGTGTTTTGGTGTGGGAGGGGTGGATTGGTTGTTGGAGTGAGTGTAGGGGTGTTAGATTGATCGTAGGGTGGCTAAATGGGAATGTATGTATGCTTGCATGTTTTGATGAGCACATTCAGGAATTTCAAAGTCACCCTCACCCAAACTACTATTAATTAGTTTGCCTAGTGGGGCTCATGAACAATCCAATCCCTCATTCTCATTACCCTCATATGAATTGATACTCCAATTTGATACATCCAAACTTTACTCATTGTTTGATCGATCATACGAAAAAACAAGGGGGAGAAAACAAGCATTTAATTTAAGGGCTCAAATGTTCTCGAAGTTTGTGGCCGATAAATTAGGATATAGGAATTATGATGATCAAATGGCCATGTTTTTTGCACACACTAGGGCTCTCTGAAAGCCTTTTTTGTCTCCCACTCTCTCTCCTCAAACATGACTGGACTGAATTCAAGTGGGCCCCGTAGGCTGGCCTGCTTTGCATAAAATCTTGTGTCGTGCTACACAGCAGTCAGGCATTTTTTTCACTGAAAACACTAACGTATTTAGCTCACCTGGATGCGCGACAACCAACTGGGGTATGGAAAGGTTCGTTATGTGGATCGATGGTTTGAATAACATAGTGTCGTGCCTTTCAGTTTTCATTCTTTTAGGCAACATATGGGGCTCTTGATGTTTTATTTGTTAATGAACCAAATGAAAGGACTTGTCTGTCATTGTTGTATTGGAATAACATTGTGTTGTGTTGATAATTTTAAAATAGAGAATTTGGCCCTTCAAAGAAAAGAGTGTGTGTGTAAAGATTTGGGATTAATGAAGAATTAAGGTGTGATCATGCAAGAGGGAATTCTTCTTCCTGCTTCCAAGAAAAAAAAAAAAGGAAATTGGTGTTTTAGCTCCTTTGAGTTGTTGGAAAATTGTCTTGGACAGAGTTCCTCAGGCTGTCCTTGGGATTGCCTAGGGGGCAAGAGTGCTGCAATCAAATGGGGTGAGGTTTTCCTACTCCAATTATCAAAATCGATCAATCTAGGTGGCTAGAAATATCCAAATGAGATTGAGGCTATTCAGGCTACTTCTATCCTAGAAGTTGTAAGTCATCAGGCTGTTTTATTTCAATGCTTTAGTTGCCGAAGAATTATCGGGATGGAATCTCAGTCATTTTGAAATCAAAACAATTGTGGAGGTTTGCCTTCATATCTGATGAGATCCAGGTTATAACTCCAATATAATGTTTCTAGTTATGGATGCACTTAGTTTGGCAGGTCTCTTTGCCGAACTGGATACAGATGCTAGATAGAGTTGGTGTCTGTAGGTCGGGCATTACTGAGCTAAGTGTAATTTTTCAACCTTCGTGGTTGTTTCATATGCACTTTTTTTTTTTGGCTTGAGGCAGGGGTGGAAGTATCCCCCCACCCAAAAAAAAAAAAGCTCTCACCATATTTTTTTTTTTTTCAAAGCACCCCTTAAAGTTTGAGGATATTTTAGACTTCTTTTTTACATTTGGTATCCCCATGAATTTATTTATCACATAATGGTCCCCAAGTGAAATTTCCTGGTTTTGCCATTGGCTTGATGAACATGATATTAGTTGTATACTTGCATTTGGCTTACCAATGAACAGTTGGATTGTAGCCAGAAATGAAATTAGACTGCGGGGAGGTAGAGAACATGGTTGTAAACTAAGTTGCATGAGTACGGTCCTTGTGTCAAAATCCAATACCAGTTTGAGGTTTCTGATTTGGTGATTCTCAAGACATACGGTTTTTTTGATTCAGCATAATATTCAAATAAATGTTTATCTTGAAATACAATTAGTGTTGAAAAAATAAAACTAAAAAATAATGTACAAATCTTTCTAAAAAATAAAAACTGAAAATAATGTTCAAATCTTTCTAAAAAATAAAAACTGAAAATGATGTACAAATCTTACTCTAAAATTAAGCATTAAACATTTTGGCCACGTTTATGCGACTACTTTTCTGTGGAAAAAGCATGGAACGGGGAAATACTTTTCTGTGCTACAGTAAAATCCACATTTGTTGTGGTCGTTTTTCCGCAATTTTGCAGAGAACCATTTCCCTTTTTTTCTTTTTTCATTTTTTGTTTTGTGTGTGTTGGGTGGGGGGGAGCGGACTTAGTTGTACGCGGAACACAGTAAAGGCTTTCTAGGATCCAGTTTTCACAGCACCATTCAAACATGCTCATAGGTATTATTTAAACCTTTTGATGCTGTTTTTCTGCCTCGAGGAAAATGTTAAAATACTGCATTTCTTTTATCTATTCAATGAAGTGTGTTTGGTTACAAATTCATCCTGCCATACGTAAGGAGTCCTCTAGTTTGTGTCGCATTCAATCATGATTTAAATGCTGCCAAACTTCATTCAGATACTAAAGCCATCTAGTATTAAGAAAATATGCACTGAATCCAAGATTTTTTTATCGTGTGCGCGCCTTGTGTGCTTTTTTTTAGAAACATCGCTGGCTGCTTACATGATAATCCATTTGCTGTTTGGAAAGTGGTCTTCTCCTTCATTTTACTTATTTATATATTATATTTTGTTTAAGCATTGCCACAGTTTTCTTGATCAAATGCCTGTCATCTCACATGTCCTTATGTCTCCCATTTGGTATCCATGTCATTTCAGATGTTGATCAATGATCATAGGCCACATGTACATGATAGAACATTATTATTGGCTAAAATTACAAAAACCTGGGTGCACTCTTTAAAAAGTGAAATCCAATATTATTCTGTGCCAATCTCCCACCTGTGGTTGATCCAAACCCTCGCTCACACCTACTCGCCCACGTGATTGAGCCAGGTGAACCAGCAAAATGCGATACACTTTCAGAACCCATATAACATCCCTTTCATTTAGAAGGTCTTGCCTCTGTAAACTCCAAACTTTCTAATGAGCTCTGGTTGTCTGTTGATTTCTAGTTTCTTTCCCTTTTTGCTTTTCTAATAATCAAAGCAGCTTATAGATTTGGGAAGCGTCATAGCTCCAATACTTGGTTTCCAGTGGTGAGGCTGTACTTTGTATCTACTATATCAATTATCCCAGCTAATAGTGTCTACTTGTAGTCTTGGATGTTTCAATGGCTTTCCTGATTATTAGGTTTTATGGCATGCAGTTGGTTTATAGATCCCCCGTTGGACGTTACTGTCCCTGCAAAACGCACACCCTGGCCAGATGCACCTCCTGAACTTCGTACAATTGAAA
Organism: Camphora micrantha; assembly: GCA_003546025.1. Lineage (NCBI taxonomy): Eukaryota > Viridiplantae > Streptophyta > Magnoliopsida > Laurales > Lauraceae > Camphora > Camphora micrantha. The sequence continues at coordinate 67,429,360 of QPKB01000002.1, forward strand.
AGGTAATGGTCACTGATGCTGAAAAGCATCCCCGGAAAGCGAGGAGTTCAAGGTCAAGGCATGGTTCCCGTAAGAGGAAGCATGACTCACAGGTAGAAACCCAAATTTCTGGTGCATCCGCAAAGCATACAGAGGAGAACTGAGACCCCATTTAACAGGTTTGATGTACATTTCGTTGACATAGTTTCATGCTTTTAGCACTCCTTGTAACAAATACATGATCCACTATGGCTTCTTTCCCTCTATCAGGAAACTGCACCTATTCCTTCATCACCAGAATATTAATAATGAGCTGCGTTGGGTTAATTGGCCAATGGCATACCCTTCTGTCACAACAGTCAAAGGACAAGAAGTCTAAACAGCGAGGCCTTGATCGATATGTTACTGTGAAAACATTATTGAAGTGCAAGAGCCAGTATATATATGCGTTTGGCTTTGATTACGTAGTTCTGAGATTCTCAGTCAGGTGAGTTGTTTATATTGTTGGAAGTCGCGTGAAAAGAGGTGTGATAGAATAGGTCTGCTTCATCCCTTGTTGGGAACATGTATTTGTTTTTTGTGAGTTCTATACAGAAAATGTTTAAAATTAAATTGGGCCCATCTGTTCTTTGGATTTTTAAAACAACGCTGGTTGTAAACTTGTAATAAAGAGGTTGAGACATGAGATTGTTTTCATGATCTGCTTTTGGCTGTACATGACTCTATGCAATGCTGACCTGTTTGGAAGTCTTAGATTACAATTTTCTGTGTCAGTTCTGTTTGTATTTATGTAGACATGCATTTTACTTTTGACATATCTACCTCATTTTTGGGCTTCCATCTTTACAAGACTTCATGAGTTGTCATTAGTTCTCTCATCTTTTAGCAGGTAATCTGTTATGGACTAGACTGCAAAACTAAAATGTGAGCCTGTTTCCAGTGGGTTATAGCTTCAATGTTGCACTTCCAGCCATTCTGATTCTAACTTAAATGCTGGTTGAGCAAAAACATTACCACCATGACAATTATAGTTGTTACAATTGATTGATAACCCTTTCCACCCTCCATTTGGTGACCACAAATTAGATGGTTAATATTATAATTAGTTTGTATTTTTTAACTCTTCTCCGTCAGCTGTTGAAATGATATGAATTATGATTCTATGCCTTGTTTGTCTTTTGATGAGTAGCGACTGAGTTTGAAGGTTTTAAAGGTTTGTGACATTGTTTACTACCTCGACAACAATAGTTAGTGGGGAACTAATTCAGGTAACCACAACTTCAAAAGCAAAAACCCTCGGTAATTTCTTGAGACGGTCTTGGTTTCCACTCTGAATCTAAGTATGCCCACTTTTTAGGTATGATTGACACATTTGTGTTAGTAAATTGTTGCCACACTCTTAGATAGACAATTTCATTTTTATGGACCTTTTTTTTTTTGTTGGGTAATCTACTAACAAACACAGCACTTGGTCAGTGCTTGATGATGGGCAAGAAATCTAAGATCATCATCCGGGAAATCCCAAGCAGTCCCAACACTGGCTATAGCTAACAGCTTCTTTTTTTTTTCTTTCTCGTGTAAAAAGCTTACAGCTTGTTAGGGGCACCATTGGCTAGGGGAGTTCATTTGGGCCGTGCTTGTATCTAAATGTGGCCCATTTAATATATGCGCGGGCTTATATGAAGTTTTGGAAAGCCCAGCCAGGCACGACCCGAATAAGTAATTCCTTTACCCAAAGAAGTAATATAAAGCCCAATTAAGTGATAGAAATCCTGGGCCAGTTGACTAAATAGGCAGGCTCAGGGCAGACGCTTGAGGCTTATATGCGCCTGTGTTTATAAAGGCGGATCCTGATATGCATCCTGGCCTAGCCCGGACAATGATCACCCCTGAGTGCGAGAATGTGTCGTGAATACAGTCCTCTCAAGCAAGCAAAGAGAAAAGATAAAAATTAGTGATCGGGTGAGAACAATGCCTTCATCTTGTGCACTTGATTGTGGGGTCCACTATCAATTTTTCCCGGGAGGGGAGGGAGGATGGAAAGATCTAGGCATGACCTACCAATCAAAGTTTTTAACCCCTTACGTAGGATCTACATAGTCTTAAAGGTTTCAAATGTTTTGGTGGTATTTTTTTTTACGCAATCATCTGTGTGACTTAACATTTGATGAGTCAATTTGTGTAAAGTGCTAAGTCAAGGGGATGGCGAGTGTAATTGGAGGTTATGGATCATACATGGGCCTGGTGGCTCAGAATAGGATTGCTCAGGGTGCAAAGGCTGTGGAACTCAAAAAAGAAATCAATCAGGAGTTGAACTCTATTGCTCACGACTTTGCTAAAACTCATATTCTATAGGTGTTGAGATTGGGAGAGTTTTGCACTGGAAGTTGACATCCATTTATTAATGAAGTCATCCGAGTCAGATAAAGCCCAATTATACTATATTAAAGAGGAGGTTTTGAGTTCAAATTATAATTTTAACAAGAAGTTACATCAATTACCTGCTTTATCTCTTTATCATACCCACTCATATCTAGTCTCCACTTTTCTTTTCGTTTCTTTGTCAGGGACTTTATTTTTATCCAAACTCTATGGTTCCCTTTCTATTGCAATTCTCTTCTTTTCTTTCTATGCCACCAACCTTTGGATTACATAAGTACATACCTATAACATTTTTGTTCTTTTGCTTTCTTTCTAAAAATCTATGGATATTTTTATACATGAATATCTAAATTGCAATAGCCATCATCATATCCATGCTGAGCATGGGTGATTATGCTAATTGACGTTATTAAATATGATGAAACTATCACCCAAAAGGGGAGTCTTACATAGTTTTAATTAAAACTATTCTTTATATAATGTCATTCACAAGCTTCCGACTGTTGCACTAATTCATGGTTTGTATGGGTAAATGTTTTAACTATTTGACAGCCACCAACTGGGACTCAAAACTTCAATACTAAAGTTTGATGAATTTTCACAATTGCTCTACTCTTAGAGGCGATGGGGCCATGTCAACATATATGAAGTAGGTAAAAAAAAAAATGTCAAAGATTTTCTGGATGTAAAATGGTTTTCAAGTAAAAAATTCATGGAACGACCACATTTGATCAGGCCATCAATCCGGCTCTTCGCAAAAACAAGTGATATTTTTAAAAGCCCATTACCTTGGAGGGCGGGACTTGGGCTTGACCCAGCACAGTCCAACCTATCACGCCCCGTGGTTTATTAATATATAAAATACCATATATATATATAATATATATATATATATATATAAAGATGCTCTCATGAGAGATATCACTCACATTCATATCCAATGCTAAGGCCCCTATCCCTATCTCTCATATAAAGTGAGAGATATCTCTTACAGGAGCGTCTCCTATATATATATATATGTAAATGTCTTTTTCCAATGAATAGTGATTTAGAATTTTGCTATTTTCAACATCTAGAGAATCTCCAATTCTATCTTCCAAAGTGGGCCTAGAATAGTGATATTGTGGTCTATTCACAATATGGATGACCAGACAAATATAAGCCAACTTTAATTGAATTACAGTTCTAATGAATTCACTATGTGCCTATGACAATAGCATATTCGTAGACAACATTTACTGGATGAAACTAAATATTTTTTATTTGAGTCATAGAATTTTTACAAAATTTATCTTTTTTCAACATTAATGTGGTTAAAAGAAGAAGAAGAAGAAGATGGGTATAAATGTCGATTGTTAATTATTGGCATATAACAACCCCCTTCCGATCGCATTCTACTTCAAAAAATATTTCTTCTTCTTTTTGGGTCAAGTTCTAATTAGTCATTTAGATATCTAATCAAAAGTGTTTTTGGATTAAATCAACAAAGGAATTTTCTTTTCAATCAGCCCAGCCTCAGCACTGACCCTTGAGAGGAGGGCTTTTACTTGACCTAGGCCCGGCCTACATATGTGTAGGTAGATTAATAAGGGCTTATCCCGGCCCGACCCTTTAGCAGCCCTGCATTCAGTGTTAATCTCCACTAATCCAGTTGTGGAGCTTAGTGAGATGCCCAGGACTAGAATCAAATCACCAATATGCTTATAGAAGAGTGAGTGCTAAATTTCGTGTAATTAAAACACAAAAACAATCAACTTGTCTCTTTGATTTCTTATGACAATAAATGGAAAAAGAAAAGCAAATTGTACAGTTGGAGTTAAAGAAGAGAGAAATTTTACTACCAAAAGAGAATTTTATGAAAGTGAAACCTGTCTTTTCAAATAGTTTTTCTTGAACAAGAGGCTCATGATATCATGATTTATTTTTTTTTTTAAGAAAGAGACGTTCATTAGAAACAAAACCAACAACAAAAGCGAAGAAGAGGACACAACAACACATAAACCACCCAGAAAAAGCAATCAGGACCCTCCCCAACCCACAAAATTACCCATCTTTATACGAGTTCTTGGCTAGATTATGACCAAAACCTTAGACTTATAGGGATATGATTGAAATTATTAACTTCAAGGTCATCAGAAATCTCTTTAATGTCAGTCAAACTATAATGGATAGTCCAATCCGGAGAGCCATTGATTGCATGAATAACTTCTAATGCATCAGAGAATAAGTGTATCTGGTGAAAGCCCTGTGCTTTAGCTTCGTTCACCGCAGCCAAAATGGCCCTTGCCTCAACTTCTTTTGGAGATGAGAACTTGGCCCCAACAAGCAATCTTGCATAAACCAAAGAGCTGCCAAACCAAATAGTGAATCCAAAGACCCTTTTTCCATCCATGGCCCTAAATGAAGCATCAGTCAAAACATGGGTCGTGCCTGTTAGGGTCCTCAACTAAAATCATTGCAAGAGGACGTGGGCTCTTTGGGCGGCTTTTCTATGTTGATCATGGGGCTGCCAACTATACTTTTAGCAATGTTAATAGTATGTATGGGCTGAATACTTATGCCCTTAAAGATTAAATCATTTCTACTTTTCCACAAGGCCCACCACAAGGCCAGGGCCCTAGCTTTAGACTGGCGAGGGATTGGCAAGATGGCTTTATCACAAAGGTTTAGGAAGAAAATCCACCAATCTTTGATCTTGATAGGTGTAATGAAGTGAGCGAGCAATTCTAAATTGGAGCCAGACCATGTGGCTCTCGCATGCTCACAAAGGAAAAGAGCATGTTCAATAGATTCTTCTGAACTTTCACATATAGGGCAATGGGCATCTCCCATAATAGATATATTGTGAAGAAATTTGTGTACCTGGATCGCATTATTAAGGCGTTTCTAGCTGAAGAAAAGTACTCCTTGTGGTGGTGGGAGACGCCATAGAGACTTCCAATTAATTTGCCGATTAGACGTACCTCTACCTTCATTGTGAATGGTACTGTAGGCAGATCTAGAAGATAGTTCACCTCCTTTCATAGCGGTCCAGATTTTCCTTTCTTCTATACTACTACAGGGAATATAAAAGTTTAAAATATTTTCTACATCTAGGGCATTATTGAAGATATTTCTAATAAGCTGGTCATTCCAACTTTTTTATGCAGAGATCTTTAACCGCAAGGTCATGGTTCCTCACTAGAGGTAGAGGTTTTATAAGTCCCTTGTATGATGGGAACCAATTGCATCTCCATACTGAGATTTGGTCCCCCTTTCCAATAATTCATCCCATCATTTCATTGATAAAGGCAGTTGCTTCTACAAACCCTTTCCAAAATCAAGAGTTTTTCGTTTCTAAAACTACCTCTCATAGTGGTTTATTCGGACAATATTTTGCTTTTAAAATCTTAAAGACTGGCCTGTCTTCATTAGTAAGACACTTCCAACGGGTTTTGGCCAAGAGGGCTAAATTATTATCTTTTGTATCTCGGATCCCCAGCCCTCCGTCTTACAGGGACTGCAGATTTATTTCCATTGGATTGTATGGATGTTCTTTTTCTCAAGTAATAGTACTCCAGATAATTCTGCTCCTGATATTTCTGTTCATGAATCTGTTAATACTTGTACTTTTACCCTTCTTACCAGTCATTAACCATACAAATGACTGAAGAAACTAAACAGGTGTGACTGTGTGTACATAGGCACCCACAATCAATATAAAAAAAATCTGAGATACTTCAGATTCCCCAAAAAAAAAAGAGATATAAGCTTTTTCACAAATCTAGTTTTGTGTTAATTATTTCTCTCTTCATGATAACATAGACAGATTCCCATTATTATTGGGTTTTTTTTTCTGGTACCTACCTACCTTCTGGAATGTGATAATTTTAGATGAGCACTCCTTGACAAACATTACCACCCACCAACCGAGGTTCTCACTGACCGAATTTGGGTAAAATTATTCTATTTCATAGCCGAATCAAAACAGCATCATAACCAACGTGAAAAGCATGGGTCCTCTGTCTATTTAATCCTTTTGCACGTTTACTACAATTAGATCACACGAGATTTCAGTTTCACAGCATTCAAATTTCTATGAATTTCTAGCATTTCAGTAATCTTACCTCGTCATTTTAAAATTTTTATTCAAATTAATAAAAAAAATTAGCATTTGTAAGTCCAGCTGAAAATCCTTCCTCACATATTCTGCAAATAAAAACGCCATGGCCACTGGCCACCGTAGTTCCGATCCCTCAACTGTTTCACTTTCAATGACTCGACGAGTTACAACGTGGAACAGGTGGACCCTTCCCAGTTCCCACTAGCATTACAGATGGGGTACTGTTTTTTCTCAAGGAAAAGGCGACTTTTAAGGCACTGAATATAATTATAATTGGGCATGATCTTTCGGCGTATAAACTATTTTAAGGAGGTTACATGTTCGAGGAACAAAAAAGTAAAAAAGGTTGCATGTACATTGAACAATGAGATATCTTAATAACATCATCGTAGGAAGTTGCTTGTGCAAGGCACCAGTGACCAGACCATCCATCATTCAAGATATTTAGCCAAAGGGAGCGTGTGAGAAGTGAACAGGTCTCTCCAGTCTCTTCTTTAGCTCAGAGCACGAGTCCCTAAACAGAGCTCTACGTCAGCCATGTTTCCCCCCTACAATCAATATGCCTGCCAATCAAGTGTACGTAAGCCATGTTCCTTGGCCCATCAAGTGCGAAATCTGAAGTTGGAGATAGTTTTATGTGGATTGAAACTGCTCAAAATCTATGTTATTTCCTTTCTACCAAAAAAAAAAAGATTATGTTATTTCCTCTAATGTGGTTTAGTTACTCCAAACTCTCTCTGTCACGCTTAAAAGAATATTTAGCCGATGATAAAGTAGTTCAGTTGAGGGTGGGACTACTTAAATTTTTTCAGCTAGTTATTCTATTCCTATCTAGCAATGTAAATAGGTCTCCGATTCTCCGAAGATTCTGACCCGTTAAAACTGGGTCTGAGTCCTTATTTAGACCCTGATAAGTAAATGAGTTTGAATCTGATTCTACCTTGGTTCGGACCCGTGGACCTGAAATCCGACATATTATATCAATTTTCTAAAATCTCTCTTAAAAATCATATTTTTTTAATATCATTCTCTATTTTGATCTAAACCTGGATTCAGACCCGTCTCATATATAGTTCTGATTTCAGTTCCGGAAACAAGAAATCGGTTCCAAAATGATTCCGAGTCTGGATCCAGTTCCACCTTCTCCTTAAACGATTTTAGTTTGGGATCCAAAAACCGATATGTTTATGACTCTACTCCTACAAGAATCCCCTTGAGGAGTTAGCAAAAAGCAACATAAATACTTCCACAATTAATCGGAACTCACCGCCCAACAAAAGTTACTCTGATTCGATTGAAATTTAAAGTCAACTGCTATATACTGTGAGATATTAAGAGTGGTTTAGACGCATTACCTGATTTAAAGGGCTGCCGTGAAAAAGTTCTGTTACACCTGGCCTCAAAGATCCAGATTCCCATGTGACAGGGAATTGAGATGTGGTGGTATCGCCCACAAAAGGGTTGCCCATGACTCAAGTGGTTTTTTCTTTTTTATTTTTTTTTAAAGCTTGGTGACTCAAGTGGGCTCTGTAGGGCCATCTTGGCTACCTTTTATGACCTTTTCCCAAGTGTGGCTCTACGTCTAACTCATGTCCAAGGCAACAAAAATATTCCATAGATACCCGTCCTCATCCAATGAAAAAAAGTGCTGGGTCATTACACAACTAGTGGGACGGTCCCAACTTGTCTGGGACTCCTCTGCACAGATTAAACAGAAGAGAAGAACCTTGGGAGTCGGGAGAGGGAGATAGATATCCTTGACGACAAACTATATGATACCTGTTCAAATGGAACCATGCTTTGGTGATTCAGATTCAGATCATGAACTTGATGGGCCTCGCATGCGCCAATATATCTTCGTTGGAACTAGGAAGATTCCACTCATATAATACTAAAAGGATCTTGATTGAAGACAAAGTAAATTTTTTTCTATTTTTCCTTTTAGCAAAAAACCTCATTAAAGGGAATATAAATACAGGGATATTGGAAGATAGAGCAAAAAAAATACACAATAATATAAATAAATACAGAGATAGAGCAAGAGAGGTGTATCCCACCCAAATCTTAATTACATAATAATACCCTCTCAAGGAGTTGTCCTCTCAACCCGCTTTTTGGCGAGATGATCTGCCATATGCTTTGTCGATCTAGACTCATGACGGAGGCTCAATAACTTTTGGATACTTTTTGTTAATGGTCAACTACCAAGTGCCATTTATGTGTTCCTGTGGTTTGGATCACCAAGCCATTGTCTGCAAAGGTATGGATTCAAAGCATGGCTTTGAACTAGTGTCTTTGTTATATTTTAGTGTGTGACTTTTAGATTTACTTTTTACATAATGAAAGTTGTGGAGGTCAACGTCCGCCCTCGCTCCTGAACTGTCATAATTATGCTCAAACCCTCGTCTTCACCATAAAACTATTGTTATGTTATTTTCCATCACCAATTGATTTTTGAAGGAATGGTGGCTTAATGGGGTGTAAGATCCTACAAGTGGTATCAAAGCCTGGTATGTCAGGTGTTCGAGTTACAAGACACGTATTTTGCAAGTTGCGCAACAGCAAGAGTTAGATTTTCTTCAAAAGATAGATACATTTGCATTCTAGTGGGCTCTCTTATTGCCAGCTTTTCTAGTAAGAATCTTTCTGGTAAAAAGTACTTAATTATGTAGTAATTTACTTGTATATTAAAGTGAAGAAAAAAGTCAAATAAAAAAATCCTACATCACAAAAGGCATTTTTTTTTTTTTTTACCAAGAAACTGAAAGGTTACTCTCTGGCCGCACTAAACGGCAAAAAAAAAAAAAAAATCTGTTTTCTTAAAAATAAAAAAGAAGAAGAGTATACTCTCTCTTGCTACTGACATTTTATAAGTAAATTAGCCATACCAGAAGTTTATCTAATAAAGTATTGCCTCAATTATTGCAAAGGTATTGACAGGGTATCCAAATTATTACTTTCTTGAACTTCGTATTCCTCCTATGCCACATCATTTATCATAAGTTAGGCTGTCTAAAGTACCAGCTACGCTGTTACTCGCATGCTAATTGTTGGGATGTGAAGCAATCGACAATCACACAGTGCATTTGACCCTGTTTGGTCAAGGCTCGTGAAAAAAAAAAAAAAAAAAAACGAGCATTTGTGTTAAGGCCTATCATTTGCTTGTAATTATAAGTTGTTGGTTTAAAATTATACTACCACACTGAAGTCACATAAAAATTTATCAGGTTTCCTTCTGTGTCTAAAAGGATTAGTTCAGCTTTCGATAGGCACAAAAAACAAAAAAGTTGCTATGATCTTCCAAAGAATATAAGCCCATCCCATCACTTATACCACACTTGCGCATTGACATGAACTCAAATTTGAAGCTCATCATATAAGCATGCATATACTCCCAATTGATCATATAAGTTTTAACATCTATCCACCTCATTCCAAAGCTAAGAATTGAAAAAAAAAATAAAAAAAATCTTGAAGCTCTCAGAATATTACATCCTTTTGATCCGACGGTTCTCTATTTTATTTTTGTTGCAGAGACATACTTCATAGGAACTTCTTTCAAGACCAGAGATTTCCCATGATTTTGCCTTCTTAGGGTGCACCCTGTACCTCAAAGGCCTGTCCATTTAAAGACCCTTACAAAACTTCTATTAGGCCTTAAGCGTTCCAATATCACATTCTATTAAGATTTAAAAATGTGACCCTGTCTTGTGGATGCCTAAATGCCAAGCATTTCACTTATTTATATTCTATATTCTATTATATAGTAAATAAAAGAGTGAAGGATAATATAAAATTCAGGTTTTTATGTTCTCATGCTTCATGCTGTATTATAGAGTTGTGATGCATGCGGGAGGAGGGTGAAATGTAATTTGATGGTGGGTATCTAATTTATTAAGCTAACATGTGGACCCCACCTGGATTCAACTAGGCCGGTGACATTGTTAGGAACTCCTGTGGCTACACATGGAACTGAACTAGTGCTAACAAAGAGCTCATTGTCTACTATTGGATTCTTACAGGAGTTTATAGGAAATGATTGTAAAAACCGAGCAAACCACACAATTTTAGAAAGGCTTCATATGGAGTTAAGACCGAGTCACACACACACACATATATATATATATATACCTCGATATGAGACTTATGCACCACTACATATCTAGTCATTCAGAGTTTCTCCTTCCTCTCTTTAGATGGATGCAAATTGGATCCAACGCCCTTCTATAGGGGGCCATAGACATGACAGCTTCTGCTTCACAAGTACTCTTGGTTCAGCTTGTGTCGAGGATCCAATTAACTTGGGGTAGGATCAAAAAATTCATATTTATTGATAGTTTAATGGCTCATTTTTAATTTACAAGGGCTTATGTATTAAATCTAAGATTTCAAGTTATTGATACGAGCAATTTCAAAATCAAATATGATATGCGAAAGAAGATAAAAGATTTGAACCCATTGGTAAATTAGATCTTCAATCAAAATAACGTAAAAGATCTGATACTGGTATTCACAAAGAACCGACCTATGAACTTATATCATGCGAGCTAGATTGTGTGCTTTTGGAGGAAATATACAGATCGATGCAACCTGCTTTTAACTAGGGATGCTTTAACAAAAAAAGAAAAAATGGAAACTAGAGATGAAAACAGTTTCCTAGGGCTCGTTTGGCATCAATCCCTGGGATTATTTCTATATTCTTGTAGAAGAAAAATGACGGAATACATCAAAATTAACAAGTTCCCTAGAGGCTATTTGTTTGCATTAGAATACATCAAAATTAAATAAATAGATCAGTTAAGATTGATGATTTAAAGTGAAATCCCCAAAATGAACATCAAATATTTAAGGAAATAGAATAAAAGAAGAAGATATTGTTTCATGCTCTCTGGTGGAAATTCACTTTTAAATTCCATCTTTTAACCACCTAATGTATTTATTTTCTATATGTTTTTACGTAAACAAACATGGCCTAAATATATTGTACAATAAAAAAATTCACTTGTACTTGTGCTATAACGGGTGGGTGCATCCAGACCATCACCAAAGGTGGGACCTCTTAAATTTCATTGGGTCCCTTTATGATGACTACACCAATAGGAATAGACTGCATAGCGCAAGAGTGTAGGAGAAAATTGTTCTATTATGTATGTATGATTTTTATAAGCATTCACAGTATATGGGTTTTGTTTTGGTGAGAGGTATCGCTCAAAGCATGAAAGGTAAAATTTAAGGACCCACTTAGATACAGGCTAATCAAGGGAGAATAGTGTGATTGGAAATTTTCATTATGGATATGAGTTTAGCATCTCAATCAAATAATCTCAACAATTGATTAAGGGCTTTAAATTAAATATTTTTTTTATTTCATATATTAATGTCACATTAGGATGAGTGTCAATTTATGAGGATTAGTGAGTATTAAGGGTTTGATTGACCATGAGTGGCCCCCCATGGTGATAAAAAGGTTGGGCGACAACTTTCTAATCCATTAGTGGGCTACTATGGAACCTTTTTTTTTTTCTATTTCAGAAAAAAAAAAAAAAAACACCAGATCGGGCCTTGACGTGGGTTTGGTTAAGTTCAGTTCTCTAAAGTGCAAAAGTCTTATGACCTAGACACTGTTTAGAGACTAGTCCTTAACAATAATTAAATCAAAGTTTGGGTCTAGGTATGGTCCAGATCCGATACAAGCTTTATTCTCTTTCATCCCTAATTCAAAATCCTTAGGATATTGCCGGTGCAACCAATATTAGACGTGACATTTGACTATAAACAGTCGAAATTTAAATATTTATTATAAAATTATTCATGTGATAATCTAGAGTCACGTGATATTGCACACATCGTATTGTAGTATATTCTTTGACCGTACAATATCACACTATTACCGTACAAATAACTCTACTCTAACTATTTTGAATATCCCTAAACCCCTTAATAGGAGAGACCCCTTGATAAGAGAGAAAAGGCTTAAAATCCTAAATTCAATAGCCAAGGAAACAAAAAGCCCTCGTACAATGCACCCTATGAAGGAGTATGACTGACCTTGGCCCTGTGGTATAAATTGTTCTTTAATATGAGATAGATATGGTTCAGAAATGTCATGTGGAGGTGCAGAAACGGTGCTGGGAAGGTTCTTTCCAACAACCATTTCTACATTTGCGAGTCATTCAATTTCATAGTCTGCCATCTGGGTCACTAAAAAAGGGCATATGAAGATGTAGAGACCGTGAATATGGCCTGCTTTTATACAGCCATCTACATAGGAATATACAGTAACAATTCTCTAGGAAGGTGGTCTTTCATTGAAAGAAAAGACTAATACAATGATAACAGTAGAGGTATGTATAAACAAAGTACAGCAAAGATAAAAAAAAAAACCAACAGAACCAAATAATTCAGTAACAATTAACAATAAATCATGATTACTCTAGATGAAGCTATTCAATAAACTAAAATATATGCCACTGGCTACACATTTGTGGCAGGGAAACAAACACACAAGACCTTGTTGTAATTTAGATAATGAGACATAGTTATATAAGTGGTTTGACTTTTCTGGAGAGTTCTTCCATTCTTTCATTTCTCACTCTTAATCAGTTTTTGTTTGATGATGTCAAGAATAATCCTTAGATTATTAGATTATTAAAAACACTAAAAATGTTCATTTGCGATTTTCTAACCATTTGAGAAAGGCAAGGGACTTTGCTAAAAGTTATTATCAATTATTTAATTTGTAAGAAAACGTCGATTCTTCTTAAGGTAATATCAATTATTTACTTTGCAAGTAAATGTCGGTGTTTTTTTTTTCCCCATGTGTGTTTGAATTCATAATTATTGGATAAAAGACTAGAAAATATTGCCTTATGTAAATATTGGCTATATAGTATATACACATCTCCATTTTCACCAAAAGCCCGTTTGGAACTTCAGAAATTGAGTTTACATGGCTTGATTTACATGTGCTTGAAAAAACCTACCTACTAAACTTGATGGAAATGGATTTTGTTACATGTAAAGTATTCATCTGATGCACGTCTCTATTGCACTTTTAACGTTTTAAAATTGAGGAACTGTTTTTGCCATTTCAAAATATCCAATGAAATCGTTCCACATTTTGGAAATCTCTTTTAATGCAGTCTTGTCAAAAATAGCTGCCACACCTTATTTTCTTAAATATTATTTTAACTGTTTGTTTATCTTGTGATCCTAGATGACTAGAGGTTGTGGATTGTTATTTCGAGAGGCCGCCCATTTTGCATTTGATAAAGCAAAAGGGAATTTGTAAATCTTTTGATATGTTCTTGTTTTGCAAAAGCCACGAGTATTCTGCTCCTTGATGTGAAATTTTAAATTCATCTTTTTAGTGGAACATTTGAAATTCCCAAATAATATATATATAGAGTATAATTTTAAGAATTCTCACTAGAGGCCTTTTAGGTAAATGGATTTGAAAATTCTAGTAAAAGAAACATGACATTTCACATTTCAACTGTGAATGAACATTCCATCACATCATATAAAAAAAAAAAACCCGACACTACTCAAATTGTAATCTTAAATTTTGGTAAAGAAATTAGCCCATACAGAAGCTCCATGGTTTTTAATGTAGGATAAGTTTAAAATAAGAGCTTTTTGTATATATCCTCCTAAAGTTTGTAGGATTTGTATATAGACCTTTGAGGTTTTAGTATTTGTAGATAGGCTCCTGTCTTTTATTTTTAATACCCTTTATATCTCCAAAATCGATATTCGTAACACGAATGAGCAGCCACATGAGATTTGTGTTAGATTTTTATATAAATTACAACTTTGCCCTTACATCTATTAAACAAAATGAGTACATTATTATTTACAATAATACCATTATTTTATCTCAAGTCCGAATGCTTTCTCTCAATAACTTCTCATGCACATGACCCGGGGTAGACCCAGGTACAGTCGTACAGGGGTCTGGAAACTGAAGCCCCTACCCACATCTGAGAAACATTTAAAATACCTCCCTCCCCTCAAATTTTATAAATTAATATATTTTTTTTAATTTGCCCATTTCCCTAATATTTCTTTTACATAGAGCCAAACACCCCCTGCCATAAATTATAAGAATTAATTTTTTTTTCTAAATTTACCCGTTCTCCCAATATTTTTTTTAAACCCTCCATACATGGAAGTATAATCAAGTATTTTGAGACTTTAATCGATCTAATGGTGGGTCACGTATAGATTGGATAAATCGTAACCAGTTATAAGTAATGTCAATTGTTGTCATGATTAATTTGGATTTAAAAAAATGAACCATGTATTGATAAAAAAAAAAAAATTTATGTAGGGTTATTCTCTCACACCAAGTGCAATTGTTAATATTACATGCTTTATAAAAAACAAATTAAGTCCGAGGTTCAGAAATTATGAATATAAGGATAAAAGAGATGGAAAAAGTGTTATTTCGCTCTAAAAACTTATAGTGGTTGAAAGAATATTAATTTTGGGGACACAAAAGGTATTAAAATAAAGATGCAGGGGCCTATTTGCAAATACTAAAATCCTAGGTGCCTATTTATAAATCCTACAAACCTTAGGAGGTATATACAAGAAGCTCTTCAAATAAAGTCACAAAATTTTGAGATCAATATTTAATTAAATTTGGGATATTCAAATTCCTTGTCATTTAAAAAGGATATAATAATAAGTGCTTGAGTATATATAGACGTTGTTATTATTTCACCATGCCATTAGAGAGAGATAGAGTTGTTATTTTGGTGGGCCTTATTAAAATAAATTATATATATATATATATATATATATTACTGATGAGGGTCAAACTGCAAGAGGGAAAATTTAAAAAAGGTGTAGAATTCTTGGCTCTTTTTAAAAAAAAAAAACATTAAAATTTGAATATTTCAAAAAAGTGTAAAAGACTTTCTACAATTCTTTAATTAAGTCCTTTCCATACAAAAAATAAATTCAAGGGATCGTTTGGATCTTTACGGTCCGTTTGGGAGATGGGAGGGGAGGGGAAGGAAAATTTGAGGGGAAAGGAAAATGAAGGGGAAGGGAGGGGAGGGAAAATTAATTTTACATTCTCTTGTTTGGGAAGTGAAAAAGTTGGGGGAAGAAAAGTGAAAAAGTAGGGTTTTGTTTGTTTGTGAGATAGAGAGAAAATTACCGTTTTGCCCTTACTTTTATAAAAACTTTAAAATTTTCTTTAAAAATAAAGGGCAATTTAGTCATTTCTCTCATTTTCCCCCTCCTCTCCCCCATTTTCCCCCCAATTTTGGGGGGAAAATTTTTTCACCCTTTTTCCCTTCCCCCTCCCCCTCCCCTCCATTTTCCCTCCCCCCCTTTTCCAAACACCCTCCAAAAAAATTTTCCCCCCACTTTAACACACACACACACACACACTTTCCCAAACATAGGGTTACAGTCTGACCAATTCACGATAGGGTGGTTACAGTCTGACCAATTCACGATAGGGTGATTTTGACGATCAATATGTACTATCAAACTGTGAACTTCCTTCTTTTTTTTATTTTCTAACATAGATCACACGATATAATTGTCCACTATAAAAAAAATCCAAATCACCTGATTGTAAGATCTTTCCCCCCTTAGCATAACCCACCAAATTAACCGTCCAGATCATCACACCATGACCAGATCCCTATCCCAGAATCTGCTGCGAAAACATTAAACAAAAATACAGGATAATGCCACGACCCACTAAAAGTAGATCAATGATGTTATCTTCACAATCACGTTAGTTTGGGTGGTGGGATTTCGCGGAATTCAATGAATTCCAAGCAAAAGCATGAAAACAGCGCGCGCACATGTCACGGTCGGCTAGAATCCTTGGGCTAATGAATCCCGACCTTCAATCCGACCATACAACTAATCCCACGTGTCAGAACAGGATTGGGCCTCCCAATAGATTCTCATTCAACAGTAACTTGTGGGTTTGAGACTTCTAACCACGGTCAAAGTGGGTGGGTTGGGTTTACCTTCTTCCACAAGAAATAGAAATAGGAATAGAAAAAACGAAAGAAAGATATCTAGTGGAAAGGAATTTTCCTCCTTTTTTTTCTTTTCCTCCCTCGCCCTTTTCTTGGAGTAGGTTTTAATTGGCTGGGGCGAGAGAGAAAGACAGAGAGGGAAGCCTTCTCTCCCTTTCTCTCTCTCTAACTCTATCTCTACTTCTCTCCCTTTCTCTCTCTAACTCTACATCTCTCTCTTTCTCTTCGGATTCCAATTTCCAGCCTAGGGAGTCGTCAGCAACCATCCTTCTTACAACTTTTTTCTATATGTGCTTTCCTCCCTACCTCGTGCTTTCCTTCCATTGTTCCATTACCCATCTGCCATTCAATTTTTAGTTTTTTTCCTTACTTGCTTAAATCGCCAAATCCCATGTGGGTTTGCTAGATTTCTATCAACCCATCTTTTCTCCTGTCGATTTTCTCTTTCTTTCGATTCTTTTTGGGGTTTTTTTTTTTTTTTTTTTTTTTTTGGGTGATCTGAAACATGGGGTCTTCGAGTTTTTCATATGGGGTGGCTTTGATCGCCCTGTTTTACCTTTTTGTGGCGTCTTCTGCCCTGGACATGTCGATTATAAGATATGATGAGAGGCATGGAGAGAAGGTGGGTGGAAGGAGCGAGGAGGAGGTGAAGGGTTTGTATGAGTCTTGGCTTGTGAAGCATGGGAAGGCGTACAACGCTTTGGGGGAGAAGGAGAATAGATTTGAGATCTTTAAGGATAATCTGCGTTTTATTGATGAGCACAACGCAGAGAACCATACCTATAAGGTTGGGTTGAATGGGTTTGCAGATCTGACCAATGAGGAGTACAGGGCCTTGTATTTGGGGGCGAAAACCGACGCAAAGCGCAGGTTTTCCCGGCCAAAGAGCGACCGTTACCGCTTCAGGGAGGGTGATGAGTTGCCTGATTCCGTTGATTGGAGGGCAAAAGGTGCTGTGGCTTCGGTCAAGAACCAAGGAAGTTGTGGTGAGTGTTGTTCTTCTTTTGTTTCTTACTTCTTCCTTTTTCCTTTGGGTGTGGTCAAAATCTTAATCAAGAAGAAAGGTCACACTTACATGTGCTTCAAAAAAAGAATAAGAATTACTGGTATTTGCCATCTTCATGATGGATGGGTATTTTCGTAATCTATGCTTTTGGTTAACCATTTTGGTTTGGCCGGAGTGATGGGTCTATGCTTTTTTTCTCAATGGGGTTGTTGTTGGTGGGTTTGATTACCTGGATTTGTATTTATTTGCTGGCAATTGCTGTTAATTTAATTTTATTTTTGAAGAGTTTTTCTTCGAAGGTCTTTTATTTTGTTAATTTCTGTTCTGAATTGTAGTTTTATTGCAATGTAATTAATGATTGGCTTGGGTTGTTCATGTGGTTGGCCCCAACTGCATCCATCAGATAATTGGAACCATCTATTTGGGTCCATTGACAAACTGGATCTTTCCTCTTTTCTTTTTTCTTTTTTTTTTTCTGATAAATTGAGTTTTTTTAATTGCTGCTCTGGAATCTGGATTGGGTAGTAGATAATTTGGGCTGGATGTCTCTCCTGAGAGGAAGATTATTTCTTTAGATTTTTTGAGCACCTTTTATATCTGCAATCACTGGACATGTGAGGGTTCTACTGATCCGTTTCATCTGTTCTTACTTCCTGTTATTTCTGTTTTTTATTATCCCTCTCGGGTGTTAAATAGTTGTACTTATTAAGGTTTAAGATAGATTTTCATTGGTTTCTCCTTGTTGTTGGGTAGATATTTTTGTTTCTTGTTGAAGGCATTTTATTCTATTGTGATCTTTTAGTTGTTCTATTCTCTAGTGTTTAGAAGTCTTGCCGAAAAAAATCCCCTTAAAATCGAGTAATGTGATGGAGGACCCAAACTTTTAAAAATCCCCATTGCTCTCCTTCGAATTACTCAATTTTAAGGGGATTTTTTTTTCTTAGGAATTTTGCTCTAATGAACTGGTTGACCAGGTTTGTTCATATATATCTAAATGCAGGATTTATGGTGATGCATTCACCTGTTTCAATTTCTTACTTAATTTGGGTTTAATCATCTGTCTTAGACATGAATAGTTTTTAAAGCATCCTCTTTCTATTGATTTTAGAGTGTATAAAGTTTCTTGAGGTAGTTACTATTACATCAGGAACTGTTGCTGATATTTGTATTATCCTGTTTCTAATGTTAAATTTAAAAAAATGATGATGAAAAGGGAGCTGCTGGGCTTTCTCTACAATTGCTGCTGTGGAAGGAATCAACCAGATAGTGACAGGAGATTTGATCTCCCTCTCTGAGCAAGAGCTGGTCGACTGTGACACCTCTTATAACCAGGGCTGCAATGGAGGCCTTATGGACTACGCCTTTCAATTCATCATCAACAATGGTGGAATCGACACTGAGGATGATTACCCGTACAAAGCTTCAGATGGCCGATGCGACCAAAACAGGGTATGTAAATGCAAGAGTGATTATTATCTCATCCTATTGTTCTATCTATTTTTTTTTTTTTTAAATGAATATAAAGGATCCATGTCTTCTTTGCTTGGTTTTTGCAGAAAAATGCCCATGTTGTTTCAATAGATGGGTATGAGGATGTTCCTGTGAATGATGAAAAGGCACTCCAGAAGGCTGTTGCAAACCAACCAGTCAGCGTTGCCATTGAAGCTGGTGGCAGGGTTTTCCAATTGTATCAATCGGTAAGGCTCTCTGTTCAGTGGTTTTTTCATGGACTATAGATTTATAGGGTTCATACCAGTTCCTATAAATTGTTATGAACCGGGGTTACTGTCTTCTTTTCGTCTCTTCTAGATTAAGTAGACAACAAGTCTTGGGATTATAAAATACAGGGAAATTTATTTAAAGTAGAAACTTCTGCGAAGCTATGTTTTCTTAAAGTTGATATATCTGACTTTTGTGAGTTTTAAAGTCAACAACTTTACTTGTTTGTTAATATATATAATATATATAGAGGGGGACATTCATGTGCATTGTGACGGATACTTGCACGCCATTCCTTTTTGCACATGAATATTCTTTTTCTGCATATGACCATATATGATTTTTCCTTTTTTGCACTTGAATATTTCCAATTATATAAGTGTCCCTCACCCTATGGTGAGGGATGGAATGGATGCACATAAATATTCTCCACGTGTGTGTGTATATTGCGTATGAAAGGTTCTTAAACTCTTCCTACTATGAAGCTACATTGTAGAGATCATGAATACAAGATTGCATAATTGGTTACATTCGAATATAAGATCACAGTTCTTTTTATAGTTATATGGCAGTGCTTTTCATGCTGGCCTTAATAGGTGGGATAATTCCATCATGGTGATGAAGACACCACCACTGCTAAACGGACAAGCTACAATCCTTTGGACCTGGAGAATTTTATTTGACTAAAACATTAACTAGCAAAACATGCCCGGGCTTATAAAAATAATTAATTAGCAAAAGTTTAATTTATGACGAGAGCTAACGATTAATTTTTTTTTTTATTATTACTTAAATGTATTAGCCAGAAATTCATCTAAATAGAAAATTTTCAAATTTAATTACAGCAATTGCAAGCTTGGAATTATGATAAATAAATTACAATGAAAAAAAACCCTTACCATTGATCTTCATTGTCAAGTCACTCCTAAGAATTCAAACCTTTTCCAACTAATATTTTTGCATAAGAGTACAAGTAATTTTTCAAATGTTGAGTAGTTACATGGGTTCTCATATAAGATAAAAGGATGAGATAGAATAGCAGTTATACGAAATTGAGTTGATAAGAATAGAATGGACGAGTTGGGGAGTCGCAGAGAACATGGAATATTTGAAATAAATTAGAGTAACTTACTTTCAAAATCATAACCGACAGTCAACCTCCAATCCTAAACCCCTTCAGCTAAATATAGTATAATAGCCGCTATATTTGTCAAAAAAACTACCAATTTGTGGACTGGCATTATTCAATGGAGGAGAGTTCTCTTCTATTGGCCATCACAGAATGATTTCTCAAAGATATTTGTCCTGTCTATACAAGATGATGCTTGGCCTGAGAGTAAAGATCTCTAAGAAGCAAATGGATTTAGTAACTTGCCTCTAAGAAGTTTTGTACGGTCCCATTGATCACTTTGCTTTGAATAGGTGCCTTAAAAGGAATGTGCCATGTTTCATTGGTTCTTATAAGAAGGAATCCTAGAATAGCATATATATTTTAATAAAAGATTTCTGGCCTCCATTTATGCATGGCTATAGAGTTTCATTGAATATGGCCATCTGCAGTCTGCCGTGTGCTTTCCCCATTCACTGTTTGAAAATTTGAAAATCTTGCCCAAGTCTGCTTAATTTCACCCTGGTTATTTGGGTTTTCGGAAGAATGTTAAGAGCTGTCTGTTTTGATCTAAGTATTGAATTCTCAGGATATACTGATAAAAAAAAAAAAAAAAATTTCTCAGGATATCTAAGCTGTGCTTTCATTTGAAAGGGGGACTAAAAAAACCCCTGCCTCAGCTGGTAAGGGTCATCAAAGTCCTCCAGCTGAAGACAGGATAACTATTCGAGTTCCAATTGGATTGCGGAGGGTATCAGCCTGTAGCTCCTAATGACTGTTGACGCTTTACTCATTCAGTCCTTGCCTCTTATATTTTTTTTTCTGTACAACCCCTTTTACTATGAATCACTAGGGATTCGATTTGAAGTAGGTAGATGTGTCCTAAGAGCATCTTAATGTAAGCTTGGTTGTTGTATGCCTCTAATTCAATTGCGAACTTGAGAATCTGATATTCATTTTTGTCACTTTCAGGGTGTTTTCACTGGGAGATGTGGAACACAGCTGGATCATGGTGTGACCGCAGTGGGCTATGGAACAGACAACGGTGTGGATTACTGGATTGTCAGGAACTCATGGGGCGAGAGCTGGGGAGAGAATGGATATGTGAAGATGGAGCGGAACCTCGCCAACTCTAGGACTGGCAAGTGTGGCATTGCCATGCAGGCATCATACCCGACCAAGAAGGGCGAGAACCCTCCCAAACCAGGGCCCTCCCCTCCCTCTCCTGTGAAGCCCCCCACTGTTTGTGATAATTACTACTCTTGCCCTGAGAGCACCACATGCTGCTGCATCTATGAGTATGGCCGCTCCTGCTTCGCATGGGGATGCTGCCCTCTGGAGTCAGCCACCTGCTGCGATGACCATTACAGCTGCTGCCCACATGACTATCCGGTCTGCAATGTTGAAGCTGGGACTTGCCTAACTGTAAGAATCTCTCTTCTATCATTATGGTTAGACAACCTTGCTGCTTTTAAGTTATGCAAGTAGGACAACCAATCCACTCGCAGACCTTTTTCTGTGACACCGATTTGAGTCGGGGCATGCCTTGCTCAAAACACAGGCCATTTGCTCATCGGCTTTTCCCTTATGTCATCATACATTCATTTTGTGCAAGTGTGGTTTTCCTTTTTGGTAAAATGTGCGATTGTGGTTGATGGCCTGATATGTTAACTTTGACACATGCCCCCATACACGGGACTTTTCCTGATGAGTGGCCTGGCTTGCTCATGATTTTTTAGTGCTTAGAAATGCGATGTAAGATTGAATTTCCAGTCTCGATTATACAAGAACCGTCCATGTTTCTTGGTATCTTTATAACCTGTTTTTCAATGTCTGATGCATATGTTTGGGATTTTGTGCAGAGCAAGAGCAACCCACTTGGAGTGAAGATGATGAAGCGCACTCCAGCCGTTCCCTATTGGGCTTATTCTGGTGGAAGGAAGAACAGTGTTTGAAAGTTGAAAAATTGTTTCAGGTCCTGAGGAGCAGGCAGTATAAGGTGCCAAGGAGGGTGCCAAGGGGTGAAATAGCACATCCTTTCCCCATCTCAGGTCTCTAGATGATTGTTTATGACTTGATGATTGTACATAGTATCTTTATATTTTCATGTCATATGGACCAATCTAAATTGCCTTATCTGGATTTACCTTCATTTTCTTTTGTAATCTGCCATACCTTTTAATTTCCTTTGGCTTGTTGTGGATGAATGGTTAATTAGTTCTAAGAGCTGCTGCCAATTCTCTCCTGTGTCTGTCTGGGCCTCTGGGGTAGCTTCAGCAATGTGGAGGAACAATGCTTGTCCTAATGCTCCACAAATTGGATAAGCATCAATTAATCTGAATTAGTCTTGGAATGAATGCTGGAATTTGCTACATGTGCAACCGAGTTGAATCCTTTGGCACAAACCTTATTATATAGTCTGTTCCCTTTTGATATATCATAAACCCCAAGTTTATTTGATATGTTACAATGAATTGTATGGGGCCTACTTACTGTTTGCCAAGATCAACTGCATGTATCTAATCTAGAACAGGATTTCTACTGATGCCCGTGTGTCCATAAATAGTTGCATTCTCGGTTTATATCTAGTGGATAAATTTTTTCTTCTTTATTATTTTGGATATGGATCTGAATATGGTTTCTGAGTCTAAGAATGGATCCTGACTTGATATTTGGTACAATTCATTACAATGAGATTCAGCACAAAGTGCCCACCCCAAACACGACGGAACCTAGCTAGTTCAGGTGCTGGACAAAACTACATTAGATAAACTTCTTTTTTGTTAGGACCTCAATGAAATTCCCCATACAAAAGCCCATTATTTTTGTTGTGGGAGGGTTTTTGCACCAACTTAAAAGTGGGCGTTTGATGCCATGTGGAAGACTTTATTAAAGATTTATTTCTTTGGAAGAATACATGTCTGGAGAAGAAATGACTTTAAAGGCGGTTGGGATTTAGAATTATTTAGAATTACAAGTGAGTAACGTGGAATTTGTAAATGCCAAGGGGACATGCATCATAATCTCCACCAGAAATTTTGTGAAGGAAATGGGAAACGGGATCATATGAGGGATTTGACCCATGGTGACGGTTGGTCCACCACGTCACTGTGGGGTAAAGCCTCATCAGATTTGGAGTAAGGAAATGGAGGCTTTGAGCATTTCTCCATGCCCTAGCCAAGATGAGGATAGCATTTGTAGAAATTCTCCAAACAAGAATTCTTTGATGGAAACAGTGAATTATCATTTTCCTGGAAATTGGAAACTGATGTAGCCACTTCCAGGAGATGAGGAGAACTCAAAATGGAAATTGATGTATAATTGAAAATGGAAGCCTGCAGACATTGTGCGTCTGGCTATGTGACCGTGGGCTTAGATACTGTGGTAGTGAAATTTGACCAGTCACACGAGAGGAGACATTTTCTCAGCTTCAGATGGTCTTGTATCCTCTTCTAAGAAAAAGCAGAGAGCAGCCTCTAGCAATACCAAGATTTCCCAATTCATGATACTGATGGTGGGTGCTCCATATTCTTCATTTTGCCCATCAAAGCGACGGTTCTATGTTGGTATAACTTATTTGTAGCGAGGACCTTGGGCTTCCTACTGCAGAATTTCATATATGGCTGAACGTGTTATAAACATGTTAATGTCGATGAATAATTGAATGAATACCCACTAACTGTAGCTTTTCGCGTGGACCCGGACAGCCTGGTGGGTCTGACCTCACAGGCTCTCATTCTCATTTGCATCAATTCATTATATATATACCCATTGATCACATGTGTGCTTTTAAAACTTTCTTTTCCAAGTTGTGATATTCTTTTGTCGACGAACATCTTATCCACGTTTCTAACGTCGAATAATGTATAAAGACTACACTACCTATACATAATAATAAGGATTTCTTTGAATGTGCCGAGGAACCTGTTTAATGTTTAACGACCATTTTTACAATGTAGGTTAGGATGACCGACTCAGTTATTATCATTGGCAAAATGTTACTTGGTTATTCCCAATCCCAGCTGATACTTGTTGGGCTTTGCTGCTATTTTATGCGCATGTGAACCCAAGCACAGAAGACCTGCTGGGCGGACATTTTACATCAATTTTGTCAGTGATATTATTCGCTTGAGCAGGGTAGAAAAGACACTCTTTAATGGAGCTTTCTCACACCATCTCATTTACTCCACTGAAAGAGCACTATAAAACTCAACTACTCCTGATAAGCCAACTCCTTTGGCTGTCCTGTTTTGTATTTTCATACATCCCATGCTGGCTCACCTTCATCAATTCAATTCCTATGCACCAGGTCGCTCCTCCTGAATTTGCATTGATTACAATTTTTCAGAGAGCTGCAACATTAATCACCCCTAGTGGCAAGTTGAACAGGGGCCCATTTCCAAACCACCCCATGAAGCCCCTGGCACTTGTACATTAAACTTGAGCGATTTTACTGATTTGGCAAGTAGAATCGGGCTAGGCATATCTCAAGGCATTCTAAATCATAGAAATAGATTGTATCCTTTATAAAGAGGACATTGAGAGTCAGGTCTAACGTTACTTTAATAAAATGCTACTTAATTTTGAAGCTCCCAAATTTGATATATATATTTTAAGTTTCATTTATTGTGATTCAATTTAATGGTGCCAATGACTGGATCAATGCCAATATGAGATAATGCCACTTCATAGGAAGCCGAGCGAATGACTTACATTTATCAAAGTCGGACCCACTATAAAAAAAAACTTACAGATGGTTGAAAGAGGGCTTAATTGTTTAAATCAGGTCAGTTGATAAGGAAAAAAAAAAAAAAAAAAACACCAAACAAATATGCATGCAGGGGTTGGAAGGTTCCACAATTTATCTAGTAAATATGCATATAGGACATGTATAGCGTGAATGGGTGGCGATTCAAATTCCTTGAAAAGCAAAACTAAAAGCTAAAATAAATGATGTCTCTTCTATATTTTTATTCTTCTCAAGTTATTTTGAAAGGCAAGCTAGCCCGAAGGTGCAACCATGATGCAAATGAGCACCTCCTGCCACCTCTGGGTTGTCACACTTGTGCGCCAATAGGCCATCTAAATCCTAATCATGGGGGCGATGTTAACCATAATATAAATGTTATTTTGTTTTTTTTTCTTTTCAGGAGAGCCATCGAAATACACCATAGAATATTTCGTTCCTCACTTTCCACCAACCGATAGTGGCGGTCATTGTCTAATGAGTGGGACCTCATTTTTTCTGCTTTATATATTAGAGAAAGGAGTACAGCCTTCTTAAGTTATGCTAAAAGCACACGCGACGAACGGCCCCATTGAGGGGGTAATGTTAACTTGACTGAGGCAGGCAAAGAAATAAAACCTCTATCCAATTCAAGTAGGGCCTAATGAAAGATGATTGAGATTAAGGGATGGGAGATAAGATAGGGTGGATTAGGGATGGTGGCACTCTCACTTTAACATCCACAGGAAAAAAAAAAATCAATATGTATCAGATATGAAATTAGTATACAAACCGCAAGGATGCAATAATTGTATTCTAACAAAATTAGTAGCCCCTTCTCATTAGACTACATCAACAGTACTAAAGCTGAAAATGCAAATTGGATATTAATAATTTATACTGGGGCTTTTGAAAATCAATGGCAGTGCTAAAGAAATTTATGTCTGTACAGACAGCCCTTCAGAGGATCAGTTCCTGTTGTGTGATTGAATATAATAATACTGTAAATGTCCTCACTTTCCCTTGCTCCATCAGTGACCAGCTAGTTTACGCACGAGTCTGGATGACGAAAATAAAGCCCACGTCATCTTCTTCGTTTAATCAATTGCTTGTTCTAGCAAACAAAGCAACTCCATACAAACTTTACTTTTTTAAAAGCAACCAATTCCAATTGCTTCCTCACTCATACCCTTCTGATCCTAACATTACAATTCCCTTTCATCCACGAAAGAAAATCCCATCCACCATTCTATTCCCCTGCTGCTCGCTCTCTAAATTAGAGAGAGAGAATGGTAGCAGTCTTCAACAAAGAGCTCTTGAGCTGGTACCTCATCACCCTCAAACTCAAAGAAAAAGTAGATGCTGGAATCCCAAAACAACCAGAACAAGAAGAACAAAACCAACAGATATCAGCCCCACAAGTTGATGACAATGATGATCAATCCAGACCGTCCAATTCGGAGTGGATCATCACAATCCGTGAGAAACTAGAAGAGGCCAGGCAGGAGGAGCAGTCGAACCCCTGGGCGAAGCTCTGCATCTACCGAGTCCCCAGATGGCTCCGCGAGGGCGACGACAAGGCCTACGTCCCTCAGACCGTATCCATAGGCCCCTACCACCGCCACAAGCGCCGCCTCCGCGAAATGGAACGCCACAAGTGGCGATCCCTCCACCAGATCCTCCGCCGCACCGGCCACGACATCCGCCTCTACCTCGACTCCGTCCGGGAGATCGAGGACCGCGCCCGCTCCTGCTACGAGGACTCCTCCTTCTTCGGCTCTGTCTCCAGCAACGACTTCGTCGAGTGCATGGTCCTCGACGGCTCCTTCGTCCTCGAGCTCTTCCGCGGCGCCACCACCTCCGACGGCTTCAAGTCCCTCGGCTACTCCCGCAACGACCCCGTCTTCGCCACCCGTGGCCTCATGCACTCCATCCAGCGCGACATGATCATGCTCGAGAACCAGATCCCTCTCTTCGTACTCGACCGTCTCCTCGCCCTCCAGCTCGGCCTCCCCCTCGACCACTCCGGCCTCGTCTCCACCCTCGCCCTCCGCTTCTTCGACCCCCTCATGCCCACCGACGAGCCCCTCCGCAAGAGCGACCGCAACCGCCTAGAATCCCAGAAACAAACCTTCGATCCTCTATCCGACCTCGGCGGCGGCCTCCACTGCCTCGACGTCTTCCGGCGTAGCCTCCTCCGCACCGGCCCCCAGCCGTCGCCGCGGATCTGGATCCGACGTCGATCAGACCGCGTCCGCGTCGCCGACAAGCGGCGGCAGCAGCTGATCCACTGCGTAACGGAGCTGCGGGAGGCGGGGATCAAGTTCCGGCGGCGGAAGACGGATCGGTTCTGGGACGTGAAGTTCGAAAACGGAGTGCTGAAGATCCCGAGGCTGCTAATCCACGACGGGACGAAATCGCTGTTTCTGAATCTGATCGCGTTCGAGCAGTGCCATTTGGACAGCAGCAATGATATCACTTCGTATGTGATCTTCATGGATAATCTGATAAATGGGGCTGAGGATGTTGGGTATCTGCATTATCGTGGGATTATCGAGCATTGGCTGGGGAGCGATGAGGAAGTGGCGGATCTGTTTAATCAGCTGTGTCAGGAGGTGGTGTTTGATATCAATGATAGTTCCCTATCGCAGCTTTCGGAGCAGGTGAATCGATACTATAATCATCGGTGGAATACGTGGAGAGCGAGCTTAAAGCACAATTATTTTCGGAATCCTTGGGTTATTATCTCTCTCGTTGCTGCTGTGGTCCTGCTTGCTCTTACCTTCATACAGACATTTTATGGAGTTTTCTCTTTCTACAGGCCCAATTGATTCGATTCGTTTTCGTTTGGGGTGCGTTTGGAATTGTGTTGAATCTTAAATTTATATGAAGTATATGTTTGTTTGGTGAGATTCAATTTACCGATTTTTGATCGAGGCTGGCTTTAAGGTAAGCTAGCTTGAACGTGCAACCATGTTGCACAATGAGCATGCACCTCCTGCAACCTCTGTACACTAGTACAATATTCAGGCCATCTAAATCTCAATCATGGGGCAACATTTACCGTCGGGTTTTTATCTGGATACCCATCGAAATCGGTCATGGGATATTTCAGTTGCCACCGACCACTACCAGCTTCAATGGTGATTCATTGTCTAATGAGTGGGACCTCATTTTGCCTAGTATATATTAGACGCAAGAGTATATATATTCTCTTTGAAGCGTGTACTGAAAATCACACGCGACAAAAGTCCCCATTGAAGGGATAATAAGAAATTGATTGAGATAGGGAGAGAAAATTTCTTCTATCCACTATGTAGGGCCTACTGAAAGATGATCGAGATTGAGAGAGAGAGAGAGAGAGGACGAGATCAGGTGGATTGGTTGGAGAGAGAAGTTCAGCTCCATGTGGGTGAGGTTAGTGGTTACTGAATGGATGTCAGAAGGATGATGGATGATGAGGAAGAGAGAAAATCACACATTTAAGTTTCCTTGAGTTACACGTAGTTCAACAATCCTGGCATGTCCAACCCACCCACCAAACCCAGGCCAGATTGTTTCAATCTCCAGAAATTCTAACTTGCACTCCATCTCAGATTTATTGGCACTGAAACAAATGTCATTACAATCGGTTTGGACTCCCAATCGAAATGAACTCGTGCAAAACAGATTACCAAGTCTAGATGTCTGCATTTTTATAACATGCTTACACATTATCAACAATCCAACACTAGTC
This sequence comes from Camphora micrantha, assembly GCA_003546025.1. Lineage (NCBI taxonomy): Eukaryota > Viridiplantae > Streptophyta > Magnoliopsida > Laurales > Lauraceae > Camphora > Camphora micrantha. Next base: position 67,458,131 of record QPKB01000002.1, read on the forward strand.
CCACTTTCCACAGAGATGCAATTTGGGCAACGTCGGGACAACAAGGAGGGGAAGATGCAGACCCCACTCATCGTTCGAAGGTCTCTACATCTCAAATGATACTCATAGTTTAAAGCCTATGGAGCCTTCAACGCTGCATGAAATTACATTGTACAGGGTACATGTTTAATTTCTAATCAACATAATAATAAAACTCATAGAGCCTCAATTGATGGGATGAATCTATGATGGTGATGATTAATTACAAAACTAAAACATAAAGAAATATTGTGAAATGTAAAAGCAGGTGGAATTATAATTATTTAGTCAAATGCTACCTACTTAGTCAACCCAAACGCAGATTTGGCATCTTTGCTATTAGGAAAGTCATTCTATTGTTGGAGTGCTATGAACACATATTTCTAGTTGGTTAGTTGAATTATATTCGACGAGAGTACAGAGAGATTCTAAAAGACTAAAAAACTAGCTTCACTCGTTTGTTTCAATGCATTTATATATGTAAATGAACCCATATGCAACCATTACACACCATTTATGTTTGTTTGAGAAATTTACACATCTTGTGTGTAAATGACGTGCATTTGGTGTGATTTTTGTAGGAAAAAGTGTCTGCAACTTTTACCATGTGGAGAGGTGTGGAAAGGAATCATGCTTGCTTCCGCCTTGCCACATTGCGAATACGCCCAAGGACTCCTTTTTCATTTTTTTTTTTTTAATTACAATGGGCCACTACATCATGATCTGAACTGTTCATAATTTTAGGAAGTTAACAAAAAATGGCTACGGTATCAAATTGCAACCGTTGGATCATCACAATTTGTGAGAAATTTACAATAAAGTATAATTGTTAGATGTGTATTTCTGTGTTTCTGTGGGGCCCATTTTCACAATCAGAACCGTTAGTCCTCTTTGAAAGGACGTTTCCAGCTAGTAGAGTAGATCTCATGTGTTGATTCAATGTGGATATTGTAATATTTTTTTTAGAAACATACCAACCATTTGATACATTCACTATTGCCACAGTACTTACCACTAGTTGAAAAGGTTGTCTGTTTTTTCCAAATTCTTTGATCATCTAGGCTCTAATGCAAGATTGGAACGGTAGAAACTCTTCATAAGGCCATAAACGGCTAGTTGCTCAAATTCCAACCGTGGATCCTTCTTGGATTGTGAGATATTTTTAAAAAAGTCCTAGCATGTTTGATTTTCAATCCTTATTTTTGTGGCCGTCTTTTTCTCAATTCAAACCGTTAATCCTCTTTAGAAGGCCAACAATACTTCATGGGCTAAATCTCATCACTTGATTGATCATGGATATTTCAAAATTTGTGAAATAATTGTGAAATAATATGAACCGTTAGATACAATCAAATTCACATTTGAAGAGGTGTGAAAATGACAAATAACGGATTATGTTTCACATACGAGGTCCCCTGGGCTGGGCTGATTTGGAACAAGTTCTTCTGGTTGGCTTGCTCCTCTTGGTGCTTCCTTCATAGGAAAACTCCAACTGACCTCTGGGCTAAAGCTAAAGGTAGGTCAATGGCGTCAAGATGTAACATTTGTCTTAACATTTTGGAATCATACCTCCATCTTTTCTTCAATTGTAGCCTGGTGCATCAGTTTTGAAAGTGGTTCCTTAGCTTTAATGGCTCTCTTCCTCCTCGCCCTCTCTTAGCTTCAGCGATCTAGTTTGCCATTGCATTGGACAGTAATGACCCTGGAAGAAAATGTGCTGTAGCCATCTTCTTCCATACCATCTCTGTCTTCTGGCTTCTCTGTAATGAAGCCAAGTACAGAAACAAAAAACCTTCTCTGGTGAGTGCAAAGATGATCTTCCGGGACAGATTGAAGGGAATGGTTTGCTCTCTATCAGCATCTAGCCAAGAAATTCCTCCTCACCCCATACTTCAGTCAGTGGGTCTCCTCCATTAATTTTCTCTCCAAAGTTTCCTCTGTGTTTTCCTTTTCTTTAAGTTTTTTGGATTTTCTTTTTTCTTCTTCTGTATTGGGGGCTATTCCTGCCCAGCCTTCTCTTCTCTTTTAATACAAAACGACCTTACTGAAAAAAAGAAAAAGAAAAAAAAGGATTATGTTTTCCATGTGACTCATTTGCTTATATAAATGACTCACATGTGATTCATTTATATATGTAAAGCATTTTTACATCACATGTGAAATTAACAATGACCCCCGATAAATGATAAATGATTATGATTGTAATAAAATCAAATCCCAGTTTTGGAGTGGAAATAGATTAAGAAAAGACAAAAAATTATGATAAGGGAAGGATATTAAAATTGTGGGAGATTTTTATAATTTTTTGAAATGAGCCTATAACTTTATACATTTTTTTAAATCTTTCCAAAAAATAGTTAATAAGGAGTGGCCTTCACTTTACCCCATTCATCTATTTTGATCCAACGGTGGCATCAATGATCAATGGGTCCGCGACAGCCCCATCGTTACGTTTTTGGCGCAAGAAGAAACTGGGTAACATGCTCTCCCGCACATATATTTCTAGTCCACCAGCTTCTAAACACACGCTTAAATCAAAACCAAAACGAAGGCAGTCAAAATCAGTACGATCCATTCTCAGTTTCCATTTTCTGATACATAACAGCGCACGCATCTCTGTCCAAATCCAACCCATCCTTCAAACGGAGAAAACCAAATCCCTCCGAAAGGTAAGTGGAAGAACCCTATCCAGATCCGACCTTTTTTGTTTTTTTTTTTCACGCGTTGATTTCTTTTCTTACATGGAGTTTTTATATCAATACGTGATCGTTCCTACTTCCGTTTCGATTTTCTTCAATTGGTTTGATTGGATTTTAATGAATAGGATTTGTGTTTCCGTGCATGTATTTGGTGTGAATTCCTCTAGAAAACTGATCGGCTTAGAAGGGGATAAAAAAAGTCCATGATATTCGGAGGATTGAACAATTGGCAGATTACATATTGATGAGAGAATATGCATCAATCAGAGTGCCCAGAAGATTCTGTCTTTTAACAGCGTCTGATATTCCGAGGACATGGTATGGATGTATAAGTACTGTACAGTGTAGTATCTGTATGAGTCTTGATGCATTATAGATTTGATTGCATTTCCACTACAGCTGTTAAAGTTGACGTGATCAACATTTTACTGATGATGGACCTGAAGTATCTTTTAGAGGGTCATTGAGGATTTCTCTGCAAAAAGCAGAGTAGTTTTTTCATTGCTTCTGACCTAGTTAGATTTTTTTTAGCTCTTTGATTTGAGATGGATTTGAATTAAAATCTGTTAAAATTGGTCAACTTCCCATATATGGTTATATTTATGGAATATGACCAGGGCGGTGTTAGAGACAATTTTGGAAAGACATGGATGATTTAATATGAGAAATTTCAATTCATGAAAAGATTTTCCTAGAAGGAAACTTAAATGGACATGTGGGAAAAAGAACGTACAGGACATGTCTAATGACAGAGTGCATGGAGGACGAGGATTTGGAGAAAGGGATGAATTGGGAGATACCGTCGCGGAATTTATATTGATATTTGAAAATTGAAGCTCAAGAGATACCACAAAGAGATTCGTTCTGATATCTCGGCTCTATAATTAGTAAAAACTAAAATTGGAGAGATTGAGGAGGATATAGGACATAGGAAAAGAGTTGGATGGTCGAAGTGGAGACTTGCTTTTAGAGTGCTTTGGTCTACAAGTCGCAAAGAATATTTCAACTTGGCCTGTTTTCTTACTTACTCATACTGTTTGTTTACTTACTGTCTTTGTAAGTAAGAATCCAGACTTGCTTGATATAGTATAATTCTTTTTGCAGATATCATCCAACGTAGACATATACTCTGGAGCACATGCTGAATGGTTAGTACTGGTAGCTGCAAACAGGTTTTGAGTCATTTGGGGTCAGGGTGGCAGCATGAGATCAGAATTGGGTGATTTGTCTACATCTCCTATCACGGCTTCCAATGATCTGGATTCTACTGCTTCTAGAGATAATAACCCCGTACGTGATGCACCATCAATATTATCTCCCTTGGGTATATCCTCATGGGCCAGAAGCCTCAAAATTTCACAGCCACCTTCACAAGAGGATGGGCAGTCTACAAATTTAGGCAAGTCAACTTTTGCACATTTCACCAGTGGTTTTGGGCTACGCTCATCTCCAAAATCTCCTGTGCAAGATGAGAGTGCTACTACTGAGGGAACGTCACCAGCCTCACAATCTGGTGTTCTTGGATCATTTGCAAAAGGGTTAGTGGACTCATCTAAAAGTGCAGTGAAGGCTGTTCAGGTCAAGGCTCGACATATGGTCTCTCAGAACAAACGAAGATACCAGGTAGCTAGCTGATGTTACTCTTGCCGTAAATACTTTCTTTCTTTTTTATCTCTACAGTCTGTAAGGTTTTGATGAATCAATATGTTCTTTTGTATTTGGTATCACCATTAATCAGGGATCCGATTTAAGTATGTGATTAGTGGTTCTTATCTGCTGTTTGTTTATTTCTATCTTAGTTTTCTAGCATTAATTCTAACATTTATTGGATAATTGACATTTGGTTAATTTAAAAAAAAAAAAAATTTGACATTTGGTTACTATTACTTTGGGCTAGCTGATGTCACTGACAGTGTATTGTGAACCTTGATTTCATGTTTTTTTGCTAATGAAAGAGCAAAGCTAAGACTTCATTAGGATCTCCTTTTACTACTTGTCTGCATCATTGGTGTGGTCTCCCAAACGCGAACACATTTGAACCATATTTTCAAATCGAGAGCATGATATAATAAATTACCAATAATGTCTCCCAACACCCAAGCACTTTTCGATTCATTTATTCTCTTTGCTCGAGCATCATAGTAAATGGATTTGCTGAATTGTGTCATACCTACATTTGTTATTGATGGGTATAGTGGAGTATTGGGTTTAGCTTATTTGTTTTTACCCTAAACTCGTTAGCTCCGAAGTAGAGAATATGTGGTTTATGGCCCTTGTTTTGCAAGTATAATAAACTGAAACCTGTTTATGGTAAAATGTGCCTCAGTTCCTCAGATATGCATTTAGAGCTGACTGCAAAGGGTAAGGCAATGATGTAAAATTAAAAACAGGACGACTGACTTGGAAATTTATCTTGTGCAAGTTTTTGGTTGTGGCGTGTTGATCAAAATTGGGCGACACAACTGAGTTGATGAGAAATTGCTAGGAATGTTGTCTAGATATTACCAATTCGGATAATGATGATGATTTTGCGATGCATTTTATTCATATTTACTTGTACATTTCTACCATTGCTCTGACATCCTATTTATGCCATCGATTTATTTTATTTTATTATTTGTTCTGATTAATTTGTTCATCATCATGTACCTAATGCTTGTGGTTCTCATTTTATTATAGGAAGGTGGATTTGATTTGGATATGACCTATATCACTGAGAATATTATTGCTATGGGGTTCCCTGCTGGTAATATAAGCTCTGGATTTTTTGGATATGTTGAGGTGAGTTATAGAATGTCTCCAATTGAGGTTTAAAAGATGAGCACCAGGACCTCACTTAGAGAGTTTGACATGTTATACAGGGGTTTTACCGAAACCATATGGAAGAAGTAATCAAGTTCTTTGAAACTCATCACAAGGTATGGATAATAGTTTTAGTGCCCGCAATTATAAATCCATGTGCAGTATAATTTTGCTTAACTGTTGCTTGAAAGAAACAGGTAATTCACATTGCTCATATTTTCTGAACTTGACATTGACATACTATCCATTTCAAGTAACAAGTTAAATAAACCATCTCTCTGGCAGTATGGTTAAAAATTGATCCAAGATAAATTTGATCGGAAATGAAAGAATCAAAACTTCATTCACTTTAAAAAAAATATTTGTATTATATGTGTACTAGGTTTGAAGGTTAAAATGTTTTTCACTACCAACTTTGAGTCAGGATGAAAGAAAAAAAATTTATATAATTAATAGTATTATCAATGGGCCAAGCTTTCATTGCTCATGCTTGGCTCCTACTCAAAGTAGTCAGGCACAAGCTTCTTTTGAGCTCCAGATTTGCTCAATAGAGACGGCTCAATCTCAACTTGAATAAAGAATGAGGTGAGCCAAGGCTGGTTCAAGCTTGACTCATTTCAAAAATTAAATTTCTTATATGGAGCTTGGCTAAAGCTCATAATCATGCTTGAGCCATCATGCAAAAAACTTGGACTGGATTGTGTTCCGAAATCCAGATGGTTAATCAACAACAATGGTTGATAGACTTAAAGACAAAATTCATTTATCAGTCTTGGGGGTTCCAGTCCATTCGAGAAATTCTGTCATGCCTCACCATTATTGAGCAATCTGTGGCCACTTGGATGCATGCCAGTAATTGGTGAATGGAGGATGAAAGGTCTGACCTAGTGGTGTACAAAAAATGGGGACCATCTGATCAACTGAGGAGTTGATTTAAGGGCATTAAAGTTAGAGAACTTTAAGCCATTAGATAAAGTACATATTTTTATGTTTTCTGCATGATCAATGCAACGGTGAAAATAAATAAGATGATTTTCAGATTGGGATAAGTGCCAATTCATGTGAGGATGGTGAGTGTGAATGTGTGGGATCAATCATGAGTAGGCCTGGTGTTCCCCACAGGCAGGGATGTCAATAAACCTTTCCCCAGGTACCCAAAGAACCCACCCAAAAATCTAGGTATGGACCTATGATACCTAGATATGAATATGTCATTGCAGATAGGGGATACGACTTTGTACTTTCCTAGATCTAGGACATGGATACAAATACGGCTATCTATCCGTTACTCATTAAGATTTTTATATGACGACCTTTGCCTATAGTATATGTCTAATTGACGAAATTGTCACTGCTTATATAACTTGCAACATTTTTCTTCTTTTTTTTCTTTTTTCTTTCCAGATATGGGATAGGACTATGTACTTTCCTAGATCTATGACACGGATACAAATACAGCTATCTATCTGTAACTCATTAAGATTTTTATATGAAGTGATACTTTTTACCTATAGTAGATGTCTAATTGATGAAATTGTCTCTACTTATATAACTTGCAACATTTTTTTGTTGAAAAGTAAGAAAACTGATGCAATCCCTATTTGACGCATTCGGACTGTTTAGGGCCCAAATAGACCAAACCAGAAAATATTCCAGCCACTACGTGAGTGCATAGTAAATTACGGAAAATTGCAGAATTTAAAAGATGCAAGGAACCAATTAAATAAACCCAAAACACTGACCTACGGCCTTCTCAATCTTCCAAGTACGCCACAACACAAGGAGAGGAAAAGAAACACACACTGCTGTGCTTTCATTGAAAAACATAGACTGCCGAACATCTACCTAACAATGGACTATAAGCAACCTTAAATGAGGCCCAAACAACCCAAAAACCCTAAAATTCCTTTATAATAATTTCCACTACATTAAGACTTGTAATGGAAGCTTCTAAACCAAAAATAAGCAAAAGCTACTTAGAAAGATAAAGAAACTAGCAAGATTTCCAGAATCTGGTTGGCCCAGACACTTTGGAGCAGATTGGCTGTGGGGCCCACATGGCCCAGGCCCACCCTTGGATCAATTGCACCCTTCAACCCTGGATCAATTGCACCCTTCAACCCTTCGTGGGACTCATGGGGACCCTAGTGGTCTTGGCCACGGTGGCATAGCAAGGATTTTCTTTCAGAGGAGGCAATGATGATTAACCGATACATCAGCAGGGCCCACTTACGAAAATCTAAATATCAAAAAAATGTCCTCTCCCTCATAATCTTCATAAGATTTCAATTTGGTAGAGGTCCTGTATAAATTAAAAATAATTTTAACACTTAGTTAAAATTAAAAAAAAATATAAATACTCTATAGAGATCAATTTGGTAGAGGTCCTATATTGTTTCAGAGTAAAATTTCTCACAAAATATAAGGGCAATTGTTTTGTGGCCCACTAATAATTTTAAGGCCCACTAATCATCATTATCAAAGCCTTGTGCATACTTTGTTGGGATGGGCTACATGAAATATATTATCTGACGAGGATTTAGCTCAGGAATCAAGATAGATCAGAATGGAGAAACATAATTCATATATGCATAGATTTATAATACCTTAAATCAGGTCTGGAGTCGGCTCCATTGGAGTAGGGCTTGTGTCGGGTTTGGGTACGTGGAACACTAATTGGATCTGGTATGGACCCATAAACAAAATCAACCAGTAACCAGTTTACTCCCTCGGCATAGTCTGGACCCTAATTATAAAATAGTGGCCGGGTTGATCTTGGTAATTCCACCCATTTTTATCTCACGAGATTTACCCATTCCAACATTGGAAACCACTTTGATTATCAGGACTTTTTAGAAGATTGGATTTCGATCCCTCTATATTTTAGTTTCTCGTAATGGAATTGCTATTGAAGTGTTTCGTTACTTTTTTTAACAATAGGGGACAATGTACATGATTTTTCATGCCTTTTTAGGTTTGCTTTAGAACTTGGGTAATGTGCATGCTGAATATCTCCTGAATAAATGTGCACCATCTTTTTTTTGTAGGGCAAATACAAAGTCTATAATCTTTGTTCAGAGAGGCTGTACGATGCATCACTGTTTGAGGGGAAGGTGTGTTGTTATTCTCCTTAATTTAACTTTTATTCTTTTCTTGTGTTTCATATGAGTATGACACTGTTAAAATATGTTTGCTTGTTTTGACATTTTTTTTTCAGAAGATTACTAGAAAGTAAAGGGAATTTATATATTTAATCTGCATGGCCAAACTGATAATACTTTATAAGTTTGTCCAGTTATTTCTTGAAACTCTTGTACTAAAAGCCTCTGTGTCTTATTAAAGTTCAAAATTATTAGAATTTCAAGAGAGATGCTCATAATATCCATTGTAGAGAAATACAAGCTGTGAGCTTTTCAACTACCAGTGGTCCAACAAACTCTCCGAGCCAAATTTGCATGCAGTTGTTACTTGGAACTGGAATATGATTTGTTAAAAAATATCATTTGTCTGTTGGTTGACCTATGCGTTACCTGAGGACCAAACCTTTAACTTGGTTCCATGTGTTCTGGGATTCTTTTTTCGTTTCAATTAATTTTTTTTACGTTAAATTTTTTCTCAATTCATATTCTGTGGAAATATGTGATATTTGCTGTCCTCACTCTTTTTTCTGATATTGATAAAACCACCCTTCATTTATCAAAAAATTGCGACCACAACTTGCTCTTGGGATTTGATTTAACTGTTTGGCCAAGCTGGTGGTTCAGTTTTTGTTTTGATATTTGAATTGGGAAAAACTCTATTCCTTGCATTTTTCTGATAATTAGTTCCTTTGTTGAAACTGTATTCTTTACATCTTTTTTTTTTTTTTTTAAACCTTATTTGATGCATCCTATTCTACTGCAGTTGGCTTGCTTCCCATTTGATGATCATAATTGTCCTCCTATTCAACTTATAATATCATTTTGTCAAAGTGCATACTCGTGGTTGAAGGATGACATAGAAAATGTGGTTGTTGTTCATTGTAAAGCTGGTATGGCTAGGACAGGTTTAATGATATCTTGCCTTCTTCTATTTCTGAAGGTACAATTGTAATTTACTGCCTCATGAAAATTATATGCATTAGATTCTATTTATAGTATTATGAGCTTTACTGTTGTTATTTTGTAAATTGTGTATATATATATATATATATATATCTTTTACCATGCAGTTCTTTCCAACAGCTGAGGAATCAATGGAGTATTATAACCAGAAAAGATGTGTGGATGGAAAAGGGCTTGTGCTTCCAAGTCAAATTGTCAGTCTGCTCCTTGCTATGCAATGAAGACTTTATCTAGGAGATGCTTTCTGTTACACCTCTCTGATTCTATTTTTTTACTCCTGCTTTTCCTAGAGATATGTCAAGTATTTCGAACGCATCTTAATGTATTTCAACGGCGAGAATCAGCCTGGGCGCAGGTATTTTTTTTTTGTTTATCCATTTATTTATTCATAATTGTCAGAATCATTTGTCAGTGAAAGATCAATAATGTCGTATTTCCTTCTTGTGTACTGACAAATTGCACTACTTTTTCTGACATCATTTTCTAGGTGCATGCTTAGGGGATTTCGCCTCCATAGGTGTCCTTACTGGATTAGGCCCTCAATTACTGTCTCTAATCATGATGGTATGCTTCAGTCTTAATGCGTGCACACTTTTGTGCTTATTAATTCATGTTATGAAAGAAGCGATTGGCTTTTGCTTTGTGCATCTTTTCTTACCTGAAATACCACTTTTCACTTCTTTTGTTTCTTATTCATTAAATGCTGCCATGTTTTTAATATATGATGCTTGAATTAGAAGAGTAATGATTGCTATAAGTACAAAAATGAAAGATATTTGGTTATTATAGTCTAATCAACATGTCCATGTACCTGAGATAGATGTCAAACATTCCAACTCTCTCTCTATCTCTCTCTCTCTCTCTCTCTCTCTCTCTAATAGTGGCCGTTCTTCCCATTTGACAATTGAACGAGTGTAATCCTAGATTGGAATGGAGAAACTGATGGGGGACAAGTCTTTGATGATGATGATGATCATGAGCCAGTGGAATCCTCCAAAGCAGTAATACGTTTCACTCTCCTTCTATATTTCATGTTGTGCTATTGAGTAAACTTTGGTGGTTATTTGACTGATTTTTGGTTAGGTTAGAGTAATTTAACTTGATGTCTGTTTTTCCTTGGTAAAAAATGGCCAAGTCCGACTTGATTCGTCTGAGTCAACTCATCTTGGTATATGCTGAGTTGAGTCACCTGCTGAGTCACCAAGTCGTCCCAGTCCTATGGTTCTTTGGCTCCAAACTCACCAATTTCCCAATTTTCTGTTGGAAAAGTGTTGTGGGAGGCTCTGAAGGACATTTTGCATTGATTTTGATGATCAAGATCACTTTTTTTTTGAAGACCTGCCTGCAAAGATTGGAGGTATTATTCATTTTGATTGAGTGAAATATAAACATGCATGCCAATTTCTACTTAAATTCATTCATTTAAAGTTAACAAGTCATAGAATTCTAGATACATAGAACGCAATTTTTATTTTATTCTATTTTTGTGCTATTTTTCATTTTTTAATAAAGGTTATTAGGCTGTAGGATGAGACTTGGTGGAGGGGACCTGATTCGAGAGTGACTAGGTTGCCTCCTGATTCCTATTTTTCAAACCTTTGTACTTTTAGTCAACAAAAGATATGGAATACAAAAATAATAATGTACAATTCTTATTCTGAACAATCAAGTGATAAAATTTTCAACATTATTTAATATAGGATTTTTTTGTCAACTACAAAAAAGAAATGTTTGAAGTACTGCTAGAGTAATCTGGCTTTGTTGTGAAGAATCCAACATGAGAGTCCGTGTCAATATGCGTAATGTTGTTCATTTCAGAGTGCTTGTAGCATGGTGACTAATATGGTAAAGGCTATAGAAACTATTGATCTTTTGGGGCTGTTGTGAATGCAGCATTGTGGGCTTCGATCTTACATGAGTTTAAAATCTTCAATCAGATGGGTATCAAGTATTGCTCTCTCTCTCTCTCTCTCTCTCTCTCTCTCTCTCTCTCTCTCTCTCTCTCTTGCCAGAATGGATTCTTCTACTTAACCTTGAAGTTCAGAGATTCAAAAAAGTTTGCTTCCAGCTTGCTCACCCTAAAGTTTTTGTTGAGATAACTAAGCTTCATAGGACAAGAATACAATGCTTGTCAATCTAGTTTTTTGCTTCATATTTAGAGCTCCTCCAACTTTCGTTTGTTGTTTTCCATGCATGTTTGATCTTTGTTTTAGCTGGACTGTAGGCTTCTTGGTGCATCTTTTTTGGACTTTTATTTCCTGTGTTTGTGTTGTGAGCTTTTCTTTGCTTCTTTGCTTTGTTGCTATGTGCCGCAGAATGATGTAACCTTTTATATATCTGGCCTTTATACCAGCACTGTGCAGTTTGGTAGAGTAGTCAAGGCCGTGTGGACTTCTCTTTTCATGGTCCTGGATTGTGGGTTTTTTTTTTTTTTTTTTTAGGTTTAAGTTTACCCAATCAATTTTTTTCTTCTTTGCTTTGTTGCTATGTGCACCGCAGGATGACGGATACTTTCACATTTATGTTGTCCTAAACACCACTTTGTAGTTTAATAGAGTACTCAAGCCCTTGTAGTTTCCAAGTTTTGCCCTTGTAGTTTTATTCTAGATTACTTACCTTCAGCAATAGCCATGTCTCAGTATGGCTATCTGATTAATTTCTGGTTCCTAGTTGTCTAAAGTACTTGATAACCTTAGTGTCTCTAACTTTCATTATCATTGTCAGGCATATAGAGTGAACCATGTCAAGTAATAATATTTATTGTTCCACAGGAGTCCTCTTCTCAACAAAAAAGCATCCAAGGACTAAGGACTTAATGGTAACTAATCTTCTATTTTTTCAGTGTAGGTAATGGTAGAATGTGATTCATCGTCATCATCATCATCAGCATCTTCATCATAATCATCATCTATTTGGGGTCAACTTAGAATGTGATTTCATGTTTTAAAGAAGTGCTACTGTATTTTAGCTTTATTTTGTTAGTCAAGTGCTACTAAAAATTTTGTTTTTCCAAATTGAGCTTGCTTTGACATCCATATATTCTTAGGGCTGTAAAAGCAAGGTTATCTTTACTTGATTGTATGAGACTACTCTTTTTTGTATTTTAATGTTATATTTGCGTGGGTAATGAATGAATATACACATGCTGGTACAGATATACAAACGATACATGCATTCTATAAGTGTTGGTGTCAACACGAGTCTGTTTCCTACATTTGGAGGTGACTAATTTTTATAAATACAGGAAATACGAGCAAGATGCCATCTGAAGGAGAGGAGTGGTACGAATGAAATAGAGAATAAATACATAAATGAATCACCTCAACTTATAAACTAACCCTGCTAGGGAACAAGATAAAACTGGCCTTCCGAAAAGTTTTTTTTCCCTGTAACTTCACTAATGGTCCCCGCAACCCCCAAGCATGCTTTTGTAGAAATATGGGGCCAATAAGTCAGATAGATCAAAACAAATGATGAGTAAAAACTTTTGAGAAAAGCTTTTTATTACTTGATTTTGATGATCTGAAGAAAGAAGGTAGAATATATGAGGTGCAAGATTATTTATTTTGAGTTTCTAGGGATGACGTTTTAGTTGGAATTGAATAATATTTTCAATAGTGACAGCTGTTTAACAAAATGCAGGGCTTGAAGAGGATAGCTCAAGCAATTTGATCATAAGTTTGATTATACTTGAATGATCTAAAGCATCATTTCCAATTTTATATGTTAAATTTCATATCTGAAGCTGTGATCAGACATTTCCATCTATTCATTTATTAGCCAAATTGATTTGATCTATTTCTTGTATACCCATAGTGGTATGTTGGTTCCTTGTTTGTCAGTATATTCCTCTTGTACTGTACATCTTATTCTTTTTAATGAGATTGTTACCGTTCCCAAAAAACATATAGTGTTATGTTGGATTTAAGTCTGATTTAGGTCAATCCATTTTGATTGACTGTCTCCCTAATGTTGTTGTTTTGGTAATGTACTGTGTATTATTACTGCTCATTGTAATGACTTTTGGCCAGGTAGCATTTTCCTGTTCAATTTGAGTGTTAAATGTGCACATTCAGTCATATTTGAAATCGCCAGGTGGTTCCTATGCTTGGAATTGTCTAGCCTTGGGAACCTAACTGGAAGCATGACAATCATGTCTACAAGTGATTGTATGTGTTGGGATGAGGGGTGTTTGAAAAGTCACACTATGACTCACCTGCATGTTAAAAATATGCACCATCCAATCAAGGGAGGTATTGTTTTGACTCTTGAGGGCCTCAAAGTTGTCTTAAGTCCTAGCCATTGGATAAAGTTGGATGGGTGCCAAATTTTGCATGATAAGTTGAAGAGCGTACATAGCTTGGGTGTCAAATTTTGGTAACTGCTAACTTATTGGGTTGGGCTGATTATGTGTGTGTTGGGGTTTGAGAGAGAAGGGGAAGGGAAAGACAGAATTTGGGGTTTGAGGGGTTTTGTTGGGGGGGGGGGGGGGGGTGGTGGGTGGGGGGTGGTTGTGGTCGGGGGGGTCCCTACATGCTGTTCCAAGGTTAGGAATGCTCTGGATGTTCCCAAGCTTCGAACAATGGCCAGGGGTGCCCACTTTCTGCCTTGCTCTCATTCTCCCATCTGAATCATTATTTACCAAAATGTGCATTGGCCTTCAATTGATCATGCAAATTTTGGCATCCATCTGATTCTATCTAATGGATAGGACTTGGAGAAATTTGAGGTCCTCAAAGCAGTACCACCGTTATGGTTCTCATTTTCTACACCGTTTGGTCACAAGGAAACAAAAACCCAAGAAAAACATCTCCACCCAAATGATTGTGGTGCGATTTAGGTGGACTCCAAATGGTAGGCAGAAGCATTCTAGCCTTTCTTGATAACGACTACACATTCACACATCACTATGAGATGCCACAAAGAGCTGAATATATGGATTGCAGTTTCAGTGATCATATACAGAGAGCTGAAACTATTGTGAGAATTGAAGCGCAGGAGATACCATAGAGATTTATTCTGTTATCTTGGCTCGATAATTAGTAAGGATGAGGAGATTGATGAAGATGTCGAACATAGGATAAAAGTGGGATGGTTGAAATGGAGACTTGCTTCTAGAGTGCTTTGTAACTGACGAATGCCAACAAGATTGAATGAAATTTTTTTTACAGAATAGCGATTAGATCAACTATGATCTATAGAGTAGAATGTTGGCCCATCAAGAAGCAACATATGCACAAAATGGATGTGGTAGAGATGAGAATGTTGATGTGGATGTGTGGTAAAACTAGGAAGAATGACATAGAAATGAGAGTATTCGAGAGCATTTAGGGGTGGCATCAATAGGGGATAAAATTAGATAAACCCGTTTGAGATGGTTTGGGCATGTCCAACGCATGCCGGCATTGGCGCCGGTAAGGAAAAGTTTGATTGTGCAGGTTGATAGCCCGAGGAAGGGGTATGTTGAAGGGAACGTGAATGGAGGTAGTAAAAATATATCTGTAAAAGTACAATTAATCCAAGGATTTGGCTCATAATAGATGGGAATGGAAAAACAGAATTCATGCAGCCAACCCCAACATAGTTGGGACAAGGCTTTGATGATGATGATAGGGTTAACCATGCAATCACTATGAGACATCCTTTGTAGGGCCTACCAAAGGATGATAGGATTAACCATGCAATCGCTTGCACAGGGAGATGTAGGATGACAAACTGGGTGCATCATACTGACCTAGAGCCATTTGAATACTAAACTGGTAAGGGCTGTGCTCTGGTGCAGATCTTTCTCATGGACCCTCCTTTGGGGTCCATGCCAATGATGGGGAAGGTGGGGGATAGAAAGATCCGGAAGGAATCGACATGTGTGCAAAACTTTCAACTCCATTACATCATCCTAATCCCTTGATTCATGGCTCTTAAGTTTAATGGTTTTAGAAGGCATCATTTTTTAGGATTTCAATCCAATGGTGAGTAATAGTCGGATGAGTGCCAGATTTGGGCTTGTGCCTCTTTTTTCTTTTATCATAGGGATTCTGCACAATGTCTCTCATGAGAGACGTCCTCTCCTGAGCCTCAATCAACTAGTAATATGTTAGATGATCAAGAATTAATTGTGCTGTCACTTGTACATGGTGATGACAGTGGGCGTATCATAATGACCAGAGATATTCTTGTACTGAATTATATGGATATGTTAGGTGAAGGATGCATTCACAGTTGATTTTCCTTTGCATCATTTCTTGGGACCCATCATTTCACTCAAGTACTAGATAGAAACATCTATGAATGAAAATGAGGCATGATTGTTCAAACTAGAAATGAAAATGAAATTGTTTGGACGCAAACAAATCTCCAGCTGTTATATGGCAGTGGGTTTATGCTTAGTGCTTAATCTCCACACAATTTGAATGAGACTGATTTCTTTTCCTTTTTCTTCAACTCTCTGTCAGCCTGAAGATTTTTGGTTCAGTGCACCGAGAAAAGGAATAATGGTCTTTGCTTTGCCTGGGGAACCTGGTCTGACTGAGTTGGCTGGTGACTTCAAAATTCAATTTCATGATCGTCAAGGAGATTTCTACTGGTATGCAACTTCCTGTCTTTATTTGGTATAGGTTTGGTTATAATGACTTAGCCTCTCAAGTACCTGCATCCTTTTGAAGCAGTTGAGGATGAGAGTGGGGAAAATTGATTTTTATTTTAGTTTGTGCAATTTGCTCTCCCTCTGTAATTGACAATCTTTGGCCTCAGATTTATCTTCAGCATCTAACAGTGGCCAAGGGCAGCTCAAAGCCTCTGGTCATTTGGTTGGCCCTGACCAGGCATGTTGGCACCTCTGGCAGCTACTATCTTTGACTGAATGAAGTTAACATTACACTGAACTCTTAGTGACAACGCTAATTTTCTTAATGATATTAGTGATGAAATACGTGAGGAAAATTTAACGAGTATATTTAGTGAACAGTCAACGGTAATGTATCTATTTTCGACAGGTAAGAATATTGATCAGTTTAATTAAGCTGAGAAAGAATTAGATTGTTGTTTTGGAATAAACTAATGAAAAGAATTTTGAGAAAACCAATTACTTAAAACTGTTTTTGTCTCTTACCAATTTTGGGGTGGACATTAGTTTTCCCAATTTCCTGAAGCCCCATAAATGTTCTGTCTTTTGGCTTCCAAATGATTAGTGGCCAAAGGCAGCCAGCAGAGTTAATTGATGTAGTAGTGAAATTGTACTCTTTAAGTTTTCCAAGATTGCTATTTGTAAAGCCTTGGTTTGCCTGTTCTGTGTTAGTTGGCAATGGCTTGTCAATTTAGACTGTTGATATGGGCCCCCTTGATTGGAGGTGGCCCAGCTATTTTTCAAATTAGCATAGATCGTAGCAACTGGTCTATCATTTTTCCGTTGTCCATTGTCATTGTTAGTGAACAGTCAACGGTAATGTATCTATTTTCGACAGCTAAGAATATTGATCAGTTTAATTAAGCTGAGAAAGAATTAGATTGTTGTTTTGGAATAAACTAATGAAAAGAATTTTGAGAAAACCAATTACTTAGAACTGTTTTTCTCTCTTACCAATTTTGGGGTGGACATTAGTTTTCCCAATTTCCTGAAGCCCCATAAATGTTCTGTCTTTTGGCTTCCAAATGATTTGTGGCCAAAGGCAGCCAGCAGAGTTAATTGATGTAGTAGTGAAATTGTACTCTTTAAGTTTTCCAAGATTGCTATTTGTAAAGCCTTGGTTTGCCTGTTCTGTGTTAGTTGGCAATGGCTTGTCAATTTAGACTGTTGATATGGGCCCCCTTGATTGGAGGTGGCCCAGCTATTTTTCAAATTAGCATAGATTGTAGCAACTGGTCTATCATTTTTCTGTTGTCCATTGTCATTGATTTTTTCCCTTTTGCTTTCCTGGGTCGTAGACTTTTTACATATGTAATCCCACATAAATCCAGAAAATTAGATCCAACAATTTGAACTTTTTCACAAATTTCTCAAAATCCATGAAGAATTAAGATTTAAAATTAGACCTACCAGCCCTTTTAAGCCATGTGGGTTCCTGGATTAGGGGCCCACAGGAATTAAAAAAATAAGGTTTTTGATGGGCCCAATACCAAGTAAAAATCACTGTTATTTTTACTGTAGCAAACTTTATCAGTGCCTGTTGCATCAGTGGTGTGACTTTGTGAAACTTAAGGTGTGAAATGGCCTCATTTTTACACCTGATTTATGCACCACATGCATAAATTTTTGCATAAGTTGACACATGCATATGCATATCCATTATGCATGTGAATAATTTACATATGTAAATGAGCCCATAAGTTGACACATGCATATCCATTACGCACCTGAATATTTTGGCCGCCCTCTATGCCGTGGTCTGGATTTCTGGATCATAGGCCTCATTTTTAACGAATTATGCATGAGGACCAGGAATCTGAAGATGCATCAGGATCTGGTAATCATGATTAACTGTCTGTAATGTATGCAAATGCCACTAAGCAACATTGATATGAAATCTCATGTTGTTTTCCGATCATCCCTCTTTACTCTAGAATGTTCATGACACAGTGATATTGATAGAACTGTGATATTCTTCTTTGCACATCAGGCATCTTTTCTGACATGTTTGTCTCGTTGTTTTTTACTTTCTTTCTTTTTCCCCATCTTTCCAGTTGGTTGAATACGACGATGATGGAAAACAGAAAAATCTTAAATACATCTGAGCTTGACGGCTTTGACAAGGTACACATGCCTAAAATCACAATGCTCAGTCCTTTAAATTTTTTCTTTTTTGTGTGAAATTGTTAGCTTATTGTTAGTTTCAATATTGCCACCCATTTTAAGATAGTAATAATACATTTATACTTGCTGGAAGTTGTTGTCCATATTGTGCTGCACGTAAGAGTCCATGAGGCATAACAAAAGTGAAACTTGTATTTCTATAACATGCTAATGATATGTTTATTTATTATTAATTTTTAGCTTTGCAATCCATTTTAATGGTGTAGTGCATCTAAGTTAGCTTGACATTATTGCGCATAAAGGAAATAATCCTGGACATTAGGCAGTTAGACTTAGATCGTAGGCTTGAAAAAGATTACACAAATAAAATATCTTACATAAGGCTGTTGCCATTCAATTTAGTCCAGCCATGTTTCTTAGTCATTTTAATCTAAAAAAACAAAAAAATAAGTAATGAAATAATAAGGCCTACTTTCTTGGATGTTGCCAATTCAGCTCAAATCACTACCAAGAGGTAAACATAACAAAGTGATCGAGAGGGGAAAGATATTCCGTGAGTGAGTCCAATCCTTAGTATTTTGTCCATGAAAAATTAAGGAAACAGTGTAGAAGGCATGACCTGTTTGATTCTATGTAAAATGGCCTTTTGCTGAAATGCATTTTTTTTTTTAATATTATCAGCACAGTCAAAATGCTTTTTATGATTGGATTCCATAGCAGATTTTCCATGAAAAGGGGCGAACAAGAAATGCATTTTCTTAAAATTCAGTGAATGCAATAATGCTGTTGCTTAAAAAAAAAAAAAAAAAAAAAAAAAAGCACTCTTAAGTAATGAGCTGTAAAGCAGGTCCTTAATTGTACTTAAGGGCCTATTTGTTTGAATAAAATACATAGTAAGTCATGGTCAAATAAGATCCACTAAGGATTATTAAAGAGGTGAGGAGTGAAGGATATGAGGTACCTGTGTAGAATTGTAGATGGGGCCTTGACTTTCCTAGGATTTGAATGATTAGGTGGTGGCAGGGATATTCATTTCCCATCTTCCTTTGATTCAATTTCCGTTAAAAGGGGAGCTCATTTGATGGTCATTTTTGGATATTCACCTTTGATTCTTCATTTTCAACCATTTATAGTAATACGAAGTCTTAAAATTCCTAGGAATTAAATTACATGAAACAAACAGACCCTAAATGAATTTGAAAATGACAACACCCCTGCTCTCTCATCATTTGTATCACTTGCATGGAGGTGCCTACGTGTACTGTGCCCAGGCATATGAAATGCCTAAGCATGTACCTGGGCTGCCTTTTCTACTATTAATACAAGTCAGTCAGATGAAAAAAGAATTGACTCAATTTTGTTCTAGAAGAGTGTTGGTGTATAGAACTTTTCTAAATGCTGCCAATGCATTTGATGATGGGTTAAACATCGTCACAGCTCCAGATGCCAGTGTGGCAGGGCCACTTCTAACCTGTGCAACAGGTTAATTCCAAGTGAGATAGCCTGGTTGTAAAAATTAGGGTGTTTGACACATCTTTTGTCTGACACAACCTGGTCAATAACAAGAGATTTAGTTCTGACTATTCAATGTCCTTAATTTATCCATTCAATCCACAGTAGATGATAAAGTAGAAACAAAAGACAAAAGCACCTGAAAATACTCGCCCCCAAATAGATACAGGTTATTATGTCCCAACCCTTGGGATTTTTTGCCAAACAAATAAGCACAACTAGAACCTTTATATATTTTAGCTATTTTATTACTTACATATGTCCTTACATCAAAAGAAGCATAAACACAAACTCAACCATTGAAACCATTGTTCAATTTGATCTTCCCCCTTTTCAATGTAATAAAATAAAATAAGACTAAAATACTCGTGAAACTTGAAATTACCTTACACTGTTAGAAAATGGGTCATGACTTCCTCAATCATTCATCTTAAAACTTTTTACTGGCTAACTGCAGTAATCAGCCATGATAGTAGCCCTGTTATTGGACTCGATTTTAGAAACTACTGGGCCTGTGGCTATCAGTCTCTCTAGATCTTAGTTGCACTTCTATGATATATAGGGACAATCCACCACCCTAAACCTTATCTAAGCATCAGATTCAGGTACTTTAGTTTTGTAACGGACTCAAAAATCTTCCTTGGAAGTTGGATTAGTGATTTTTCTGATACCAAGTGCCTTTTTTTTTCCTTCCATTCATCCTTCTGGATGCCTTTTTCTTGCATGTGTTGGGCTATTCGTAATTCACGAGCATGCTATGCAGAGGAAACTGCCATCCCCTGGGTTCCAGGTCGAAGTTGTGTTGGTAGACTATGATGGCTCTTCCCTTGTGGCAAAGCCCAAAAGTGATACTGCCAGTAAAGCTTCAGATGGAACCTCAGGCACCGTTTCCATAACTAGGGAAGAAACTGCACCTTTGGACTCAAATAAAGGTGCAGGGAGCAATGATAAAGATGATGTATTCTCAGATGGTGAGGCAGAAGAGAGCGGATTTTCTAAGGCTAGGCATGCTAGAGCAGCTGCTAGGGTGGGAGGACCTGCTGCTTCTGTTGGTGGACCCAAAATGGAAGATGTGAAGGAGGAAGTGAGGAGTGCAAGGCAGAGTGTTGAACAGATTCCACTACAAAATGAAGGCATGAAACAGAACCCCAGCAACAATGAATCAAAAAATGAGGGTGTCGTTGGAGATTCCTCAATTGATGTCCCTAAACTAGATTCATTTGGGGTCAGTGACTTCAAGGCAATTGCAGCAGATGCTTCTGTTTTTACTTTCGGTGATGATGAGGACTATGAAAGCGAGTAACTATGGTGTGAAGTCAGACATTTGTTGTTACAATGTGTACATTACAAAATTCAGTTTCGAGGAGCTATAGCATCAGTGAACCAATGATTTCTGATCCGACTGAGAAGATTGTATTGCTTAATTCCTTTTCATCATAATAGTTGTGCATTTGGGTAATAAGTCTCAGAACTTCAGTATTTGGTTTTTAGTTCAGCAATGAACTTGCAGTCTTGCAGAAGGCTTCGTCCAATAGCAAGACTATGGACTGCTTGCCGCTGAAGTGATTGGGGACATAACCTTGTTTCAGTTGGATGTATGGTCAGCGTATAGAGTTGCAGTTATACTTTTCCCTTACAATATAGCATCGGTAAATAATTGGCTTGGAATAACGGATCATGGCTAGCATATAAATATTGAGCATTGCTAGGCCCTTGAAACAGTTGCAAAAGTATTACCCAATAGAGACATAACCGATCATCAAACCCCTGATTCCATAGCTGATCACTGGTATGTCTTATCTTCTTTTTTTTTTTTTGGCCATTGGAGGATTCCCAACCCTTTGGGCTGGACTAATTCCTCCGGACGCAAAGAGAAGCCGGGTAAACTCCCCTGTAATCCTAGTGTGGTAGTGCAGTTTCAAACCTACAATCCCTAGGTGCAAACCGTGGTCCTAGGCTAACCGAAGTACTGCTTGGGGTTAATGGTATGTCTTAGCTGCTGGATGAATATTCAAATAGTTCTCTCTAACATGTGACAAGATCTGTCTGGGAGAGACTCTTCTTTGGTGTTGCAACTATAAAATGGTTAAGATGGAATGCCAGGAAGTACTTTTCTGAAATCTGGTTCCCTCCTTTCTGAAACCAAAGAACCCGCGAACGATTCTTAGTGGCGTCCACTTTGTGATATTTCTTGAGATATGACAAAATTCCAGTCTAAAACTTTGTGGACCCATCTTAACCTCTTTCCAGTATAATATATGAAGTGTTTTATTCACATTAAGCCCCATCTATTTAAACCCTGAACTGCTCATTAAAGAACTCCTTTCTTGTATGGGATATTTTGGCAAATATATTTTGGGTCCACCGTAAGATTGTCATGGATATACATGTGAATAAAATATTATAGAAAAGCATATATTTTATACATGACCAATCTGATGCCGGGCCCATCATCTACAAGAGTGAAATCTGTCGAAGGGCCATACACCATGAAAGCATTTATTTTGAGCAATTTATATAGGCCCTGCGGAAAAAGGATGAAGATACAGATGTTGCATGTGGATGTTACACATGCAAATGTTAATACACATGAAAATCATTGTCATGTCAGTTAAAATTATTATTTTTACATGAGTAAGTAAATATAACCAACACTTTTAGATGTGTTGGGAATAATGGGATGTTTTGACCATTTTTTCATGAAACTTAAAGTCTTGATCTTATCATTAATATTAGAACATTGAATGGTTCAGTTCATGAATTGGGAAAAGTACTGAAAATTGAACTATAGGTTGAAATTTTTTGAAAGTTTTTTATAAATTACTCAAAATCTATGAAAATTCAAGATAATCGGCTTAAAGGCCTTAGGGTTCATTAGTTTATTAAATAAATTAAATGATTTGGACTACAATATATAAGACTTGAAGAATAAAAAAAACAGTTGATTGATGGAATTTGATCCCCTGACCAATTGCATAACCAAATGCATTTGCCATAGAAAGCATGTATGACACATTTTCATGACTGAAAATATGAAAAAAAATGACTTCATATTTATACACAGCAAATGAGCACTAAAACAATTGATGATGCATAGTCATTGTGCATGTAAATTACATTAGTAAATGAGTGAAACCAAAGGACCATAAGACAAATTCCACTAAATGATTTAAACCCACACCTGTGAAATGTGTGACACATTTATTTTTGTCTTTCGTTTCGGACAATTACCGTATGGAAGGTCTTAAAGTTGATAATAGCCCCCAAAACAGTCGGAAAGTGTATATTTACCACAGAGCTATTCGATCCGTAGGATATGGGTGTAGGATATCCCATAATCAGAAGCGAGAAGACTAAACAATTTATTTTTTTATTTTTTTCTTCCTTGACTGTGGGACCACCAAACCACCATCCAAACCGTTGGATAGCTGCATGAGTGTAAGAACTAATATCACACCAAATTTGAATCGTTGATCTATCACGATTATCAAGAAATTTGTAAAAAAGTCAAGTTGTTTTGCAAATTATAAGAACAAATTATCAATAGATTTGCAAAAAAAAAAAAAAAAAAACGTGGCTTATAATTTGTTCTTATAATTTGCAAAACAACTTGACTTTTTTGCAAATTTCTCCATAACCATGATAGATCAACAGTTCAAATTTAGTGGGATATTAGTTCTTACACTCATACAGTTATCCAACGCTTTGGATGGTGGTTTGGTGGTCCCTCAGTTAAGGAAATAAAAAATAAAAAAAATGGACTGTTCAAGTCTTCCTGCTTCCGATTATGGGATATCCTACACCTCTAGGATATCGCAGCATAGTTCTATGGTAAATATAGATTTTCTGGCTGTTCTGAGGCTATTGTCAACTTTACGACGTTCCCTATTGTAATTGTCCCTTTTCCAATTTTCATTTTATACTGTATCGTCACCATGCGTAAAATGTGTGATGCAATTGTTTTTGTCTTCTTCCCTTTCGTCATCTACTACATTTATGAGCAATTGTTTTTGTCTTCTTCCCTTTCGTCATCTACTACATTTATGAGTCTATTAACTTGGGACGCGTCTATTGACATGACAACTTAGCATCTTGATAGCGTTTGGTTCGTTGTAATGAATGTTGGAATGGAATGGTCATTCAAACGGAATGATCAATCCCGCGTTTGGTTCGCAAAAAAAGTGACGGAATGACCATTACCTCCGGAATCATCATTCCACTAGGGAGGAGAAAGAATGGTCATTCCATTGTTTTATCTATAAGACCAAAATACCCCTTTTATCACATCATTCCTTTATATTGTTATTAATCTTCCTCATTCAAAACCACAGTGAGGACTTGTATATTATATATTTTATCAAAAACTTCAAAACATCCTAAAAATTTCAGTTAAGTACTAATTATTTAAAAAAAATCAAATAAAGCCTTAAACTTTCACCTTATTTCAACGACTACAAAGGAGAAATAGAAACCTATCATGACTCAAATAAGGGTAATCTAAGTATTTAAAAGAAATTGAGGATAAAAGTTGCTGGCAAATTGCTTTAAATGGATGTATGTTCTTAATTAAAAATTTACTTTCTGTAAAACTTAGAAATTAATTAAATTTTTTTGAGATATATGTACTTTATTAAAACAAGACAAAAACTTGAGACTTTATTTGAAGTTCTCCTTTTAAAAGAAGCTTGTAAAATCTATGGCTACATTTTAACTTGGTTCCTTTATAAGCTTAGAAGAAAGAGAAACGTAAAATCATAACTCTCAACTCTTTAGAAAGGTATCTATATGACATCCTGAAAAAATCATAAAAAAAAAAAACGTTTGACCGCAATAGGGTAATGATCAATGAGGAATTTCTTGAAAGAACCTTGGAAAATATAAAAACTTGTTGGTGACCAATTCATGAGACCTCTTTAAAAACCAACTAAAACTTTAATCTTTTTTTTGAAAATATCCTAAAATTATATTTTACGAATTATTCTATCATTCTCCTTTAAAAAAAATATATACAGATTTTTTTTTAATGACATGGATACAGTAGCGGCTCCAGAAATTCAAGTCAGTGGGTCAACAAAATACTTATCTTCCACAAATCGAATAAATTTGTTTTTATCCTTATAAACAACGGTCATCTATTTTTAATAATATTAGGGTTTTCTCCTAAAGGTTAAGTTAGGGTAAACGAGGACTTACAAACAAAATATCTAAAATGGGGAATTTTCTTTAAAAAATAAAAATTGAGTCCATTAGTTTTTTTTAACCTTTTTCATTTTGGTAGATAAATGGTCTGTTAACTTAGGAATTAAGTGGGTCAAAAGCTTCTCTATAACTTTAATTCATTAAAGAGGTTTATGTTTTTTTTTTTTTAATGTCTTTCGCGCCACCTATGCATGGATGCCGCCCAAACGCGCACTGGATAAATGAGTCCTGCTATCGGTCCCCAGTTCGGGACCGATAGACTTTCTCTGGATAAATATAGGGCGGTTCGAACAGGTCGTAGGAGCAAACGCACGCAAACGGTTTTTTATTTTATTTTTAGAACACACGGAAACGTTGTGACTGTTATTATTCCGTTTGAAGTTTCAACATGGAAACCATTTTCTTCGTTTCTTCCCTTTCCGCGTAAAAGCTACTACAAATACAATACCATCTTGTTCTTCTTCTGAATGAAGAAATAAAATCCATCTTTCCAGGCCCGCCAACCCACCAAAAAGAAAAGGTTTTTATCTCAAAAGTGAGCTATCTATCTTCGTGCATCTCCTTCTCTTCTCCGGCTCCATCCATGTTGACAACGCCTTCTGGAATACAAGGCCACCTGCTTGAGGTTACAGGTTTGTTATGACCCAATCCCACTCATCATCTAAGCATCTATCCATCCATCTATGGAATGAATGAATCATGATGGGTCTCTGTTTCTCTCTTGCAGTTGTTGGCTGCAACAAGCTGAAAAACACCGAATGGATTTCAAGGCAAGATCCATATGTTTGTCTTGAATACGCCAACACCAAGTTCCGTACAAGGACATGCACAGGTACCCCCTCCATATCCATACCCTTACCATACATGCCCACACCACATATGGAAATGGAATCAACCCCTTTCACCCTTTTGCTTTTCTTTTTTTTCTTTCATTTTTTTTTTTTTTTTTTTGGGGATTTCTCAACTGGGTTTTGTTTGTGTTTTGACTGATTTGTGGTTTAGATGGTGGCAAGAACCCCACCTTCCAAGAGAAACTCGTCTTCTCCCTGATCGAGGGTCTGCGCGAGTTGAATGTGAATGTCTGGAACAGCAACACTCTCACCCAGGATGACTTCATTGGAAGCACGAGGTAATTGTTTGCTTTTCAATATCTTACAAATTGTTACATCTCATGTCGTTCATGTGAGTTGAGCATCCAAAGTGAAGGCTAAACGCACGGTGCCTTCCTAACTTGGTGTGTCTTACGGCTCTCCTACAAGGGTGTGCCATTTTTCAATTTCATCTCATTGTGTTTTCACTGACCTTCTGGTGTTTGCTGATTTCAAGGGTTCAGCTTCAAAAAGTCCTCTCCCAAGGTTATGATGACACCCCGTGGTCGCTGCAGAGTAAATCTGGCAGGTATAACCATAGAACAAGGGAACCCATGTCTTTGTTTACCTTTATTTCTTATGGTTGCCAACTCATGGGCTACTTCGAATGCAGATCTGCTGGAGAAGTAAGACTTATATTACATTACGCAAATGCGAATTCTTCTGCCGTAAGTTCATTCCTTTTTTTTTTCTTACTGAGTTGAGATTATATATGGACTGTTTGTCTGACTGAAATTGAATTTCTAGAAATTCTTGGTAAAATGCGTTCCAATGAAGAAATTATATATTAAATGGGCGAGGATTGAAGGATATAACATGGAGATCATGTAGATGTAGACGGGACCCTGGCTTTCTTGGGATCGGATTTACTAGGGTGATGGCTGGATAATTATTTGGAGAAATGATTTGATGACCCTTTGCAGATCTTCACCTTTGTTTCTTCAGTTTTAACTGTTTTGGTGGGAATACATTTCTTAGTGTTTATAGGAACCCAATTCTATGCAAATGGCCTTCAATGTCTTATTCTCCTGCTTGCTAATATCCCTTCTATGTAATAAGCAGCGCTCAAGTTATATTGCAACAGTTTTATGTTGCTCTTGAGGTCTTTCAAAAATATAAAAACATTTCACTGCATCGAATAGAATTATTATATTTTATACTAGGGTGAGGCGATGATAGAGTTGGAATGAATTGATAAAAATCCACTCCTACAAATTTGATATTACATTTGTATCGAAAAGTATCAGAATGCATTCAAGATGAGAAATTCGATGGTTTAAAACTGCTTAGAATTATCCTGGATGTTTTAATAAAGCAGGGGGGAAAAAAAGATTCTTATGGTTATGGTTGTTGTGGGAATTGCAGATACCGGCACCAGGATATGCACCGACTGCACCTCGTTATGGAGCACCTGTTGCGTCCCATGCTTCTATGTACAGCACTCTGCCACCATCATCATCCCCTTACATGCCAGCTGCTTCCTACCCTCCATCTCCTTTTCCTTCATACCCACCTCCACCTGCTCACCCTGCTGCATATCCACCATCTCCTTACTCTCCTGCATTGCAGTCCACTGCCTATCCTCCCAAACCTCTGCCCAATGCCTATCATCCCCAACCTCTGCCCAATGTTTATCCTCCCCAACCTCTGCCCAATGCCTATCCTCCCCAGCCCTACCCGCCGGCGCCATACCCTACACTTACATACCCACCAGCCCCACTAGGATCGCCATATTATCCACCAGGTAGCTTCTTTATTTCTTCGTCTCTGCTGACAGTGTTGTTGTAGTTATATTCTTTTCTTCTTTGTTGAATCTGCAATTTTTTCCCCTGATCTGATCCCACTGACCTATCTGCATTGCAGGCCATTATCCAGGAACCTATCCACTACCATACTAAATTTTGGATCTAATTACCTGCTTGTGCGGAGATGTGTTGCTTGCAACTAGAATTTGTGATGACTATCCATATGGTTAGTTGCACAGATCAAGGTTGCTTTCCTTTTCCTTTTCTCATAGCTAAAATTAGTCAGCTGTTCATTTGTTGGTTATGTCAATATATGCTTGTAAGAGGATGTTTGTTGGATTTTCATCATGGTCAACATGTTAGAGATAAATATGAAATGACAATCAAATGTAAGTGTGATCTGGAAGAATTTGTAAATTAAGCATTCAAAGATGTAATTCTTTTCATTATCCATGGACAGAATTTTGAGATCTTGTTTCCACTGAATGCCGTCAGGATTCTTTGTTCCTTTTTTCCCCTCATTGCTTCTTTGTCAGTCAGTAACATTGAAAATTTTAACTTCAGAAGGAATAGAACAGAAAAAAAAAAAAAAAAAAGGAAAAAAGAAGAAGAGAATGCATTAGCATCAGCATAAGAGCACCATAACAATACCACCCAGAGTAAGAAAAACATCAAAATGTACAAAAGCAGCCCAAATAAAGAAGACTGGCTATGCTACAATACTAGGGCTTGGATACAGAGTTTCTATTGATTCATTGTTTAGGGCCCCTTCATAAATGGTTGGAATGTAATATCTTCATATTTGAATACTCTCAGATTTTATCAGAAATTTAGAATAGTATAGAAGAGTTCATTACAAAATCTGCGACTCTGACAAAATTTCAACGTACCAGTAAATGTAGTTATCCTCCCAAATTGTGAGATACGTGTATGATTTGTTCTGTGTTTCTCTTTTATGCTCCTCTCGTTGGCCGTCCCCAGCTAGCCATCATAACACAACAATGATGAACCGTAGAAATATGCTTTACGGCCTGTTTGAATAGGAAAAAAATATAGTTGAGTGAAGTTAAATAGGCCCTAATAATTTAAAATTTCAACTCTACTCCGTTTGGATGAGTCTTACCCGATAGATGAAATAATATTGTGAACTACATGTACTCCGTTTCACTTCAACTCTAAATATTTCTATTTCCTGGAGTAAAAGTATATTTTATTCCAAACCTTAACTTCAAAATAAACATCTAAACGGAATAAAGTGAAATACTCTACTTTAACTTCAACCTACTTATCTTCACTCCACTCCACACGTGAAATCCACTCCATTTTATTCTACTTCTCATTTATCCAAACAGTTAGTGATGGTAGATAAGAATAATATTATCTCCTGACTTAATTGGTGGTGGCATTTTTCTTCTCCATGTCTCCACTATTTTTATATCTTAATCTGTGGTGATTGTTTGCCTATCTTACATGCCATTCCAATAATGGTGACTTAAAAGAAGAGTCATTAATTTGATTAACTAGTTACCTTTAGCATGTACATTTCTATTATACATCTTACATTTTTGTCCCTAAAAATTAGGTTAAAATTCTCAGTCTTGCAAGACACCCATAGTCATCATCATCAACACCTTTCGATCATCTTCAAATTGCTAAAAATTTTGACCTTTTCTGTTAGTCCCATTGGTCCTATCCAGTATTTGAGCTCAGGAAACAAAACTCTCTCCTCTTCAAAATGGGAAAATGACTGCTTGTCTCCATAAAAGCATGCTTTTTGTTTCTCCACTTGCAGTAAAACAATCGTTGCCACAATTGAACCTGGAGCTCCTATCCATGAACAAAGGGCACCGATCTTGAAGAAGTGCGGTTGAAATGCCAAATGTTCTGGAATGCTTCCCTTATGATTTTCTTCTCATCGATCTAGACGAAAAGACTTCATCCTATTTCCTACTGCATGGAGGGAGGGAAGGAGGGAGGGAGATGGGCCAACTTCAGACCCACCTTTAACCCCCCAATCCTCCAAACTGGAAAAATAAAATAAAATAAAATAAATAAATAATACATGCAGTTTGATACTTGTTAGACCTTAATTCACAGTTGGATTGAATCACAAAAAGTTTATAGTTAAAAGGTTTTGAACTTTAATGCTGTTAAATTAAGGGTTATGATAATTTGGTGGGGCTGATTTTTTTGCCCAATTCTTCTCCACGTTGAGACCTTTCCAAAGAAAATTTTTGGAACAAAATTTTTGGTTCTTATCCAAAGAAAGCCTTAAGTTATATGTAGTGAGCAATAGTAAATAAATGCCATAGTTCTTTTGCACAGAAATCAGCATAGCATTTGCAGAGCTGCGGGCTGATTCTGCCCCACTCCCACAAATTTGCACAGCATACAACTTGGTCTAAATAAATATGCAGGCGTACGTTGATCCAGCCCACAGGTCTGAGATCAAGCCCGGACCCCAGCCTATTTTCAAAATCTATGTACACCATTGTCCTATATATATTCGGATTTGATAAGGCCAGGCCTTTAAGCATATGCACGCCCAGGCCCAACGATTTTCCTATTAAACCAGCTCAGCTCCATCCATCCCATGGACCTAAAGTAAATAGCCCATATCCAGCAGAATGCATACAGGTCAGGTCAGTGATGCTTGGACTGGCTCAGCCAGGAGTATCCCCCAACTCGTAAACCTCTCCTTTATTTTTGGTTGTAGCTCTCCCACTGGCGAGCATTATTCAAGCAGGCAGCACCAACTCGAGCATTGTTTTGTACCTCCATTTGAGGGCTGTTAACTGGCCAGATTGAGCCTGAATTTACCTGGGACCGGCAAGGACTGAAGCCTCCAATCCAATTCTGAAACAGACTGGATTACAGGTCAAACCCTGCCTGACAAGAAATGAAGAGGTCAGAGCCTGCCTGTTTAAAGAGGGTCCAAGCCTGTTGAAAACATATTTTCGAATTTGGATCGAAGAGATCTCTTTATAAAATTCAAATCGACACTTTAAAACGTACTAAGAATATGATAAACATTTTTAGTATCACCTGAACCACCAATGACTAGTTAAACAACCCTAATTGCTGCTGCCGTTTGATTGGGATCAACAAAGGGTGAAGATGATCTTTAAAAAGAATAGGGATGACACTTAGCACATCACTAGTGCTCATTTAGATCTTTCCAATCCCTACCTATCCATGATTGGCATGGCCTTAATAGACCAACACATCATTTCCCAAAAAAAAAACAATGTACGGCGGCTCTTACTGGAATAAAACTCTATTTATAGATCCTTCTATAGCTAGATTCTAATGTGCCTAAACCCTAAAACCCAAGCCTACAATTTTTTTGGGTCTGGCATGTTGGGGATTCCATCAATCATCAGGCTAGCGCTTCAGGGAATGCCTGCAGGCTACCGGACTTGAATCCATTGACAGCCCTACCAACATGGATAAATGTTTCAGAGAGGCCATCTATGATGAGAAAAAATTCTCCCTTATTTACATATGTGTGTGTGTGTATATATATATATATATATATATATATATAAACCTTCAGAAGAATGGATAATAGGACAATTGTAAGCCTGCAGAAGAAAAGGTTTGACTGCACCTCGAATTACAAAGTTCAAATTTCGGGAATTATTAATCATGTAATGCTTTACTAACCCTATCAGTACAGTTTGTTCAGTATTTGATTGCTAGATAGATATAATATAATATTTATAGGATGAGTGATGAAGAGAAAATTTAGTAGCAGCCGTTCTTATCAAGGGACACCAATCCCACGGTCGTTAGTCCTTAACCCATCTCAAATACAGCAAATTCTAAGAGCTGATCTTAATTTTGTTAGGGCTTATGCTTAATTTTTTTGTGTAATACTAATTGATAAGAGTAGCAATATCACAACCCCATTAAGGCCCATGAGGAATTTCTTTTCCATCAATACCCACAAACTCATTTCACGTTTTTCTTCTAGGATGAATCACTCTAACGGTCACCCAATCTGACTCAACCATATGTGAGAGGAATCACTCTAACGGTCACCCAATCTGACTCAACCATATGTGGTGAAATAGGCCATTCATTTTTCTTAGGTCCAACCATAGATCCCGCTCTATCTATCTTCTTACAAAAAAACTACTTGTCCCGGGTTCTGTCCAGAACCCGGGACAAGTAGCAGGGCTCATCTTCTTAGCCATAAAAACCATAGGTAGTAGGATCATGCAGAGCTGAATTGCCGGTTACATGGTCATCAGAGGTGAAATGCCTCTGCAGTGTATGACTTATGTTACAAGAGAAAACAAAAACAAAAAATAGAACAGTAACTTCCATAAGTCCAAAAGCTACAAGTTTCGCTTGATTAGCAATCCCTGCTGTTGAAGTTCAGCATCCATAATACATCATAATTATCTCTATCATACCAAGTATTGAACATTTTTCTTATGTTATGCAGAGAATTTAAATAATCAAGGGCATAAAAAAACTGTTGCTCTCTTCTCCCAAATCGCATCTATAACCCAATGGATTTCCACAGTAATCTCAGTGAGCTCCCAGTCAGAAAAAATGAAGAAAACATACTTTAATTTTTGTGCATGTGTCTGTAATCAGCACCGCATTGAAACTGCACAAACTTCAATCTCTAGGAACACCTTCGTCATCAGTAGAAGGAGCTTTCTTCCCTGTATAACGCTGAAAAGAGGAGGAAAAAAAAACATTAAATCTGTTACCCTATCGAACCCGAACCGGAGCCTATCAACCCACCCACCCCAACCAAATATGTGCGGGCGCACACAGTTTTTCTCCTATTTTCTAAATCTCATCTAAGAGCTGATGCACAATTAAACATCTGAGGGTCCACTGCCTAGGATCAACCATAGCCAAAAGTTGCACACATATGCATGATTGTCAACCAAAGCTCTCAATTGATCATCCTTTTTTTTTTTACTTCATTTTATAAAACTCCATAATCCCTGGTAACAACAAGATGAGTTTGTCCAGATTTCACATACAAGAACAAAGAAGGGTTCATTTGTTTGGATAACTTGAGTCACCCTTAAGTGACAGGTTCTTTGTACTTTGCCCTGCCAACTACAATTCAACAAAGTTGAATGTAATTAGATTTAAAGGTAAACTGATAGCAGGACAACCAAAGTTCCGAGGATTGAAACAGGGAAGATTTAAGGATAGATGAAGTTCACACACTGTTTCAGTACCAAATAGATCATACCTGTTTGCCAAAGGAGAATGGAACGTATCTGTATTTGATCATGTGCTTAATCTGTCTTTTCATAGTGAGCACAAACAGCATCAGCCAATAAAAGAGCAATATCGGCCAAAACACAGGCACATCAAACACCACGAAGAAAGTCATCAAGAATGCAATGCTGAAGGCTTTCATAACTGAATACCTGCAAGGCAATAACAAATCTCAGTCTATCATGCCAACCCTAAGGATGTCATCGGAGTGTTACTGGCAATGACATGATTTGGAGGATTATGGTGTGCTACAGATAACCATCTGCATTTAGGGAAGCAGGATTACTTGTTTGATCCTGGAAAAAGAAGATGAATGGAAATGCACATGATGCTTTTGTCTACAAAAAAGATACGCCAACATGACAATGAACTGACCAGAAGAAATTCATGTTTCGTACCATCAAACCGTAGGGGGACAACCGTCTCATTGGTGTTCGAGGAAACATATAGGCACATCATGATGGCAACACAGTGGGGCCCACCTTGTGATCCATCCAAACCGTGAACACACTTCTCCCCCTCCTCAAATTACACCGGATCCCATGGTTTGCACCCATCTGAATGGACTAGACCGTTGGATTGAGGGGTTTTTCTCTTTCTTTCTTTCTTTTTGATATAAAGCTATTAAATTTGTGGGCCACGGATCAAAGGGTTAGAGGCATGAAATTGACCCCAAATTCGATATTTGGGCCCTACCCATTAGGATCTTTCCATTCCCCCTATATCCCATGGGAAAATTATTCTCCTGCGCACGATGAGCATGAGAACCATGCATCCAAATCCATTTCAAGGTGAATTTCAGGGGTGGGTCCTCCCTTTGTGACAATTGGATGCATGGTGCACATGAGAACTATGCGCATGAGAAAGTTTTCCTGATCTATGGAGCCCCAAGTGCTCCTCACTAGGTGATGAGCATCGTGCACTATATATATATATATATATATAGGGAGATGCTCCTATGAGAGATATCTCTTACCTTAAATGAGAGATAGGGTGGGGCCCTCACATCCATATCCAATGCCAACAACTTAAATGTGAGGGCCCCCACTCATATCTCTTACATAAGGTGAGAGATATCTCTCATAGGGAGCATCTCCCATATATGTATATATATATATATATATATAGAGAGAGAGAGAGAGAGAGAATTATAAGTTTTTCATAGATAGCGAGACGTACCCAGCGAATAAATTTAAAAAAAAAAAAAAAAACTTTTCACAACCATAAGTTTTTCATAGATAGTGAAGGATGTACCCAGCGAATCTCTCTCTCTCTCTCTCTCTCTCTCTCTCTTGGTTGGGTTGTGTGCTAGTGGGGAGGAGGAGGGAAATGACAAGACCTGTTTTTAGAAGAAAAACAAGGCTTCTGATTGATAATAAAGTAAAAAATACAATAACTATGTGATCCATTATGACGAATGTAAGCAAAGCTACAACTGAATCTTAAAGAATATGCTACATTGGTAAATCAAAATAAAGATCATCTCTTGTAACACAAGATTTGATAAGCTCATTTCCTTACCTTTTTTTATTCCATCACAGCCGGCTCAAAGAATGCTTTAATTGCTTTTTATTCAATGGGTCCTCATGTATGTTAATCCAGGAGCCGGTAGTAGTTACCTAAGCCTGGAGATGCCTTTCATCACTATGCAAGGCCTAGGGATTCAACCCTATTTGAAGCTTCAACACACCGGCCACCTCACCTCCCTCCCTAACAAAAAGCCTCCAAAATCCAAATGCTAAAAAAGCCCCCAGATTACCCCTTACATTTTATCACAACGAATAACTCTTGCACAGATGTTACCAGACCACACTCTACAAATATCCAAAGCACATATACCGTGGCATTCCTTCACCTAAAGCCCCAATTTCTATCAAGGAGAATATAATGTTCACAAAACAAGCTTGCCTTTATGAAACTTTTCCCTCCGAAATCAAATATCCAAAGCACATATACCGTGGCATTCCTTCACCTAAAGCCCCAATTCTATCAAGGAGAATATAGTGTTCACAAAACAAGCTTGCCTTCATGGAACTTGTCCCTTCGAAATCCGTGTGCGCGCGTGTGGCATTCCTTCACCTAAAGCCCCAATTCTATCAAGGAGAATATAATGTTCACAAACAAACTTGCCTTTATGAAACTTTTCCCTCTGAAATCCGCGTGCGTGCCTGCATGCATGTTGATGCAGTACGGACCAAGACTAGGCCCAAGAAGTCATATGGGCCACACAATTGACCCATTGGTCAACCCGGTCCGTTAGGTTCAGCCCACAGACCCAATCTGACCGACAGCTACCGTGGCATTCCTTTTTATCCTAATTCTATGTTTACTTAGTAGAGAACTATTTCTAATTTCTATTTCTTGTCTGGTTACGATTCCTATCAGTTAGTTTCCTGTTTTATTTAGACCTCTTCCATATTAGAAAGTCTTAGTATCCAAACAAGATCAATCCCACTCTATTTAAGGATGATCAAGCATCATTGTAATGCATGTTTATTCCAATTAATCAAAGATTTCATGAGTTTTCTTTAATTATGGTGTGTTTTATGGTCTTGAGTGTGCCCTAGTATTGGAATCCATCTTTGGATTCGGTCAACCCTTTGGGAAATTGGTCTATCTTTCCGATCGAGGATATGGCGCTGCGCCAATTTGGTATAAGAGCAAATATGCATGGATAGTTGTGCAATCAACAAAATCACTATAAAGCTTCCCTATCCCTAGGCTTAATGACATACTTGATCTTATGACTAGGCTTCTGTAATTTCCAAGATTGATCTTCACAATGGCTATCATCAAATTAGAACCAGACCGGGTGACAAATGGAAAACGGCCTTCAAAACTAAAGATGGTCTCACACTCCCCAACAGATTGCTAGCCATACAATTCTCCATAAAATTTGGCACTATGTTGCAGGAGGAGCCCTTATGCTAGCATCTCTCCTTGGTCTTCTTCTACGTAGATCCCATGACATAGGGGTGGAGAGAGCTTCAAAGTAATGCCAAGATAAAAGTGAGAAACCAAGATTTTTTTCACACAAAATAAACTCCATCCTTCTAATGTTAGTACTTGGCCATGTACAAGTATACATATTCATGGTCATTAGAGAAGGATTTAAATCCCTTAACCATATTGATCAACCTCTAAACACTTTCCTGCTGAGAAAACTGAGAGAAATCTTAATATAACTAAACTCACATGATAACATGCCACAAATGAGTGTGGCAAGACACTTGAAATTTAAAGACAAAAAGAACCCTTAAATTCACTTGAAGCCTGCCCCATAGGACCTAACTAAGAGCAGACTGCTGACTGGACCTTAAATAATAGGAAACACCAAAAATATAGACAATATTCTACTATAGGCCTTATGGATGGAAGATAATCCAAAGACAGGGTTTGCACAAATGTGGGTCCCACCTAGAAGACTTGTGTCTCTGCCCCCTCCCATCTCTTATTTTCTTCCACAACTAAAATATGCATTTCCCGGCTTATATATAAGAGGAATTAAGGGTGTGTTTGGTGGACTTCTTAAAAGTCAAAAGTGCTTTGCTAGAAGTAGCTTGTTAGAACTTATAAGCTACTTTTCTAAAGCAACTTTTTGGAAGAGAAGGTTGTTTGGTTTGCACGAGTTTTTTGTATGCTTTTTAATAGCAAAAGCACCAAAGGTTGTTTGGTTATAATATATATTAAAAAAAAAAAAAAAAAAACTTTTGCGATCATCATCGAAGCCTTGTCCAACTACGTTGGGTCAGCTACATAAACTCTGTTTCTCCATTCCAGTCCTTTCTTTGCCAAATTCTCGAATGGGTTACAACTTGTACTTCTTCACATCTATCATTTAGCATATTATGACTAAATAATATATTGAAAATTATTAGAGTAAAAAAGTACTACACAGTATATAAAACCTTTATAGGTATAAAAATGGCCTCATATAAAATCGTGTGTCATTAGGCACATGTTATGTGGCATCACTATATCATTATCTCAACTAAGGTCCTACATAATTTTGCTCTCCATGTTCAAGAATATAAATCTCTTAGTAGGGCCCATCTACAAAATCTAAATTACCCAAAATTAAGAACTCCTGGCCTGATTCTAAGAAAAGTTTCATTCCAATCAAAGTTTGTCCCTCCATTAGATTTATTACTTGTAAAATACTATCATTTTACTCACTTTGACTTGTGTATTTTTATTTTAACAATTAATCAATTTGATTATTGGCTTAATTTACATTGGAGTGAAATATGACCTCTACATAAAATGATCTTGATCTTGAGCGTTTTTTATTTTATAAGTAGAACACAAGGATGAAAAAGAAACGAGGGAAAAGAAAAACTATGCGTCTACCATACTTCTGCTCACATCTCGTAAAAGTAAAAAGTGTTTTTTCAAAGCAAAGTCAATCAAGGTTTCCTTTCTCAAAAAACTAATTTAGATTTTTTTTACTTTTTAAAAAGCCCTGTAGAAAAACCAATTACCAAACGAGCTTGTAAGGAATTTGAGCATTTCAAAAGTTGAAAGCCCAAAAAGCTCTTTCAGAAAGTCGAACCAAACACACCCTAAAATGCCACAAGATACAGTTCATCCATAAGTGAAGGAGAAAAAAGCAAGGCAATGACCAAGCTAAAGAAAAAAGGTTGAATATGCATGATTGAATATTATATAGTACTACGACAAGCCAAAGATTAGTTTTAAGAAGTGAATCGCATTAGTCGGACCCAACTGAATGCATGCCAATCAAATGGGTAAAAAGTGTCAGAAATGTTATGATGAAGATTAGGGTGCGCCAAAAATCATCCCATCAGATGATGGGCGAAAGGACCCAAATTTCAACAGTTTTATAAGGGCGGCTTTTGTCATGTTTCAATCTAATAGTGGATAGCAGTCAGATCAGTCCCTAATTAGGGTGAGTGACATTATGGTCTATTTGGAAGGAGAGAAATAAAAAATATTCAATTACAATTTACAAAGAGAGTCAAATAGAAGAGATTTTTCTTCTCATAAAGGCGAGGGTGGGTAAATTGGACAACATCCCAAATGGAGTCAAAATGTATGAGTTTTCTGGATATCATGTTGGATAAGGAAGCATCAATGAGGGGAGGGATACATGGAATCAAAGGAAAGTCTGCTGGCATTTGGCAAGAACCAGAGTGGTTAAATTGGTCAAATTTTTTACGTGGGTAAGGCAGCAAGTCGTACGCCTGAACCAGCTAGTATAAGAGGTTTTTTGAGGAATAATGTTGGAGAGGTACTATTTTCTTTCTCAAGAACATTGGGCTTGGAAGAATCCAATCAAGCAACTAAATTCCTCTATAAAAGATTCATAGGCAACCTTATAATTAAAGGGGATTCAAAGAATACATTAATTAAGTTAGGACATGAAGAATGAAGAAGTACTAAGGAGATTGGAATTGTTCGTAAGAGAGATGTAGGAATTATCAGATGACAAAAACACAATCTTCTTGCATGCTTATATGGAAGCGAATCAGGAAGTGCATTTGTTGGGGAAACAGGAAATTGATCTTGATTCTATTTTTGCCTTGTAATTGCTTCTTATGTTTTTGTAGTTGAGATGTTAAGGGAGGAGATGTTAAGGGATAATTGTATGGTGATGTGGTACAGTATATCTCTCTTATACTATATTCATAGTTATGTACAGTTTTTATTATATTAATTAAATTGTTTTGTTGCCTATCCAAACGTTTAGGGGCAGGCAGGCTGAGAATGACAGCTAACACAAGGTTGTATGACTATGGCTGGTATACAAAAAGGCTTTTGAAGAGTCAAGTAGTCAGTTTGAAGGGATGCAGGACCTGTGGAAGGGGATTGATTATTTAACCTCTTCACATACCAACCTAGTTTACCGATTCTCTCCTTCTCTATAAACCCAAATCACTATTGTGGCCAAGCCATCACCCTTTTTCTATTTTTAATCTTTTTTTTTTTTAAAATGGTGAATGCATTAAGATCAAAAGCTCCAATCACCGATCTTGAATCATGGAATATTATATCTCCACCTTCTCTATGCACCCAAATCACCATCATGGCCAATCAATCCCCACTATGAATTACTGTCCAAATCACCATTGCAGTCCATACATACTCCAATATAGAATTACATTATATATATATATTTTTTTTTCTCCACCTTCTCTTCCCACCCAAATCACCACAGCAGCAGATCGATAACGATCTCTCCAATATCGATCCGAAGCCAATCATCCAATGATTTATTCATAAAATCAAACAACAAAACAAAGGCGGGGGGCGAAGAACACAATACAACATTATCATCATCGACATTGATATAAATCGCAAGACATGGAGAGAAGAGAAGGGGGTTACCACTTACCAGAACTTGAATTCGGGGAGGCGTCGGACGAAGGGGCGGAACTCGTCGGAGCCGCGGGTGGGGAGGGTGGGCCCGTCAACGAGGTCCTGGACCTCGGGGTCGACCTGAGGGGAGAGGAAGGCGATGAGGAGGTTGAGGATGTAGATGCCGAGCCCGTACGAGACCAGATAGAATCCCTGAATCAGGTAGACGCGGAGTCCGTACACGAGGGCTAGGGTCATGAATGCGGCCCATCTGCCGATCATGTAAGGGGTTGATTTGTCGAGGAGGTGCTGGAACCTGCGAGAGACGCTGCTGCTCCACTGCGACACCACCCAAGGAGGAGGAGACGACGTCGCCGCGTCGATCCCAACACCTCCAGATCCCGATTCCATTTATTAGTATTGTAATAATATGATATCACAAGAAGAAGAAGAAGATATCTCTCTCTATCTATCTATCTCTTCAATCTTCTCTCTCCCTCTTCTTCTCTCTGATAAACGAAACGAGAAGACGAGAAGAGAGAAAGGGATTGATTGATTGATTTCTATTTTCCTAATTCAATCTTGGAATGGAAGGGGGTTATGTTTATTTTTGGTTTGTTGTACTTTGGGGGGTGGAGGGCTGCAATGATTCGGTGGCGATCTCGTATTTAGATTAGATTAGATGGGAATCTCCAACAGTAGCAGTAGTGCCGCAATCGAAAACGTTTATTCTTCGAATCTTAAAAAAAAAAAAAAAAAAAAAAAAAAAAAGGGGATTTTACCCAAAAAATCCCTTAAGACTTGTCAAAAGCCAAAAGTACCATCAAAATCTGAAAAAGACCACAGTAGTCTCAAAGGCCCTGTTTGGTATTTTTTTTAATTTTTTCTCTAAGCAGGGATATCCCTGCTCATTTACCTTAAATAGACCCCAAAACCCTTTTCCCCTATTCAACATCTTCTTTTTTTCTCCATCTTTCTCCCTTTCTCTCCCAATCGGTCGGCACCGGCAACAAGGTTCTGTAGTTCTTCATCTCCTCTCCACGCGACGCATTTTTCACTCTTGAATGATCCTCTTCATCAACTGTCTCCTTTTTAGGTATCTCTCTTTCATTAATTCTCTTCTTCGAGTTTTAAACTACTTCTTCTTCTTCTTCTTCAAAGTTTCTAACGTGTACTGTTTGGGGAGTTTCTGAATGGAAAAAAGAGAGAATGAAGAAGGGTCATGTTTGTAGGGAGGGTTTTGTTGGGTTGGGGGTTATTGGTTGTATTTATACCTATGTGACTGAGTCTTTTTTGATAAAAACGTTTTGGGTTTGGGTGGGAAAATAAGCTAAATGTCCATTGATTCTAAGATAGAGTAGCAATTCGATTTTTAAGTGTGTGTCTCTGATATTGAATCCAATTGTTGGAATGAGTTCTTATTGAAACTTATTTGTTATGTTCTTGTTAGGCTTTTTTTATTTCTCTGTTGTGTTGATCACTTGATCTTCCATTCAAAAGATTCTACTCTGCAAGAATGGAATTGGCATGATGCTTCTACATATGTAGGGTATGGCTTGACATATAAGCTGGTTGGGAGAAATCCCTAAGGGGAATACCATGTATTCCAATGAAATAAGATGGGTTCCAATCTGAATACTCCCTAAAACAATGGTTGAATTAATGCACATGAGGTGTTTGATGAAATATCATACACCAAATAGCTCCCTTATTGACTACATAAGTAAGATATTGATCAGGACAAGCACTTGGTGATCATATACTATAACCAATGGTGCTTATAAGATTGAGAATTGAAACTAACAGGTGATAATCTTACATAAGTGGTTACCGATTCTGTATTGGAGTGGGGCATAGACAGACCCACCATTGTGTGGGACTGTTTATATAACCGCTACATGATTGATTTTTTGCAGTATTACACACCACAATACGGGAATATTTATAACCAATAATAATTTACCAAACTCGTGAATTTGAAGGATAATAATTTACCAAACTCATGAATTTAAAGGAAATTAAGATAGGAGAACCTATACCGTCAAACGGAACCCCTTGCCTTTGATCTGAATGGTACAAATGTGATGGATATGAAAGAAAGTAAAACATTAGTATTTTTGCTGTATCACATTGATCACTTCAGTTTGCTGGTCGGTTACCCAGATGAGGCAGTGTGGGAATTTTACAATAGCTCAACAAGTGATCATTATTCTTTAACTACTTGCAAGGAATTTGTAAGTATGCATTGTACTATCTTTATATAAATTATTTTCTAACTACTTGCAAACTAACCTTCTACTTTGATACTCCCCAGGTTGGTTGGCTAACCTCAAAATTTACTGTTTATGGTTGGAATGGTCATTTCGTCTGGACCTTCAAAGAAAAGATGGACATCCCCCATCAAGACAATGGGAACGACTGTGGGGTCTTCGCATGTGCTATTGCCGAACACTGCATTCTCCGAAAACCACTCAAATTCACACAAGCTGACATTCCATTTTATTGGAGCAAAATAGTCCTGGATATATTCAAAAGGACCTGGGTGCTAAACTCCTATAGATTGGATTTAAGTGCTTTAGACTAAGAAACTGACCTTGATCTTTTTCTGTAATTGACCAGTTTTTTTGTATGGTCAGTTTGCATGTATATTCAGTTGACACAATATGACATGCTTTTGGAGAATTAAATGTGCATATTGTTTCTAGTCAGAGACTATGCATTTGTGTAGACAGTTGTTAATTTGATTTACCTATACTATTTTGTCAGAATATGTATGTAATTGGCAGGAAACTTGCTGTTAAATGTTAATTGACGGATGTGAATGTGAATGTGCATGTCTACCTTTAATGGACGAATGTGTGATTGTCAATGAACTTGTTGATTGATGTGAATGTGAAGGTGCATGTCTATCTTTGATACATGTTTTCTTTATGTCTTTATGGGCTGTAGAGATGCATTTCTCTTATGGACTAGACAGGGATATCCAAGCATGCATTGTCCTGTGGGCAGGGATATCCCCGCCAATGACAGTGTTTTGGAAGGGGATATCCCTGCCTGTGTTAGCGCTGTAAGCGGGGATATCCCTGCTCACTAGAATACTGTCGTTGCTGTCTCTCAAAGTGGTTTCAGTTGGGACGGGGATATCCCCGCCCAAATTAGTGTTGTGAACAGGGATATCCCCGCCCACTAAAGTACTATGGGTGCTGTCTCTTAGAGTAGTTTCAGTTGGGACAGGGATATCCCCGCCCAAATTAGGGCTGTGAACATGGATATCTTTGCAACCCATCTTCAATTACATTCAAAGTCAATGCTCATTTGTATTACTGAAATATGGTCTTTTTATTTTAAGAAAGTTACTGTGGACTACCCATGGAGTAAATATTAATTATCCATCAAGGAGATTGAAGCTTTAATGAAGCCTCTTTAATGGAGCCCAAACCTCTCTACTTAATGGAGCCCAAACCTCTTTAGTAAATCTAGACTACCAACCTCTTTAATGGAGCCCAAACCTCTCTATTTAAAAGATTCAAGAATAGGATTCTCCCATAAAGCAAGGTAATATGGAAGAGGGGTTGCAGAGAGGTTCGTCATGATATCAGAAAAGGCAAAGGGGAAAAGGGAGTTTGACAGTCTTTAAGTTGTAATGAACGACGAACGAGGATATCCCCGCTCATTTACTTAGAATGAACTGCGATATCCCCGCTCGGCGCTAAAAGCAAAAAAAAATACCAAACAAGGCCTTTGAGACTACTGTGGTCTTTATGAGATGTTGATGGTGCTTTTGGCTTTTGACAAGTCTTAAGGGATTTTTTGGATAAAATCCTCAAAAAAAAAAAAAAAAAAAAAAGAATTTCTCTCTTTCGATTTTCTTTTACTTCTTTTTCAAGTTTTTACACGTTATCTTTAATTCATTTATTAATGTTAATTTGTTTGAATTTATTAGATTATAGTATATAAGTTCTTCAAAGGGAGTGTGGGTCTCATAGGATCCGTGACCTACAGGCATGAAGTTCCCATATGCAATTAGGGTAGTTAATTGATCTTCTTTATTGTGTTGTTATACATCTCAAGAAGAATCTCTTATATATCTCTTTAATTATATTTAATCAAATACTTTAAGTTTCCTAATAATATTAGGATTTTCTAATCGGATTAGAAAGGGCAGTGATTTCATATACATATACGATGATCTTTTTTCCTTATTCTTTTTATTATTGAAGGGATTTTTATGAAAAAAAATCATAAAATGATGAGATAATTGTTTGTATATATTTTTTTTGGACGAAATTACCCCGGTTAACGATATCATCAACTTGGTTGATAATAACGTCAACCTCTTGTAAGTCTTTTTTATTTTTATTCAACTTTTCTTCTTCTTATTCTTCAATTGTTTCAAATCTAATTGTTTTAGGTTTGAAGGGGATGATGCCGAGATTTGGCGGAAGATAAATGTCAATTTCAAATAAATGAAGAAAATTTTAAAAGAGGTAATGTATGCATCAAAAAAGGATTTCATAAGGCTTTCACATATCACATAATAAGTATGTTCAATCCGTCCACTATCAAATCCATTTTTAAAGTTAGTCGAAAGACTCCGGATTAATGAAATTAAAAAAAAAAAACACTCTTGAGATCTAAAATTTCACAC
Source organism: Camphora micrantha (assembly GCA_003546025.1). NCBI lineage: Eukaryota > Viridiplantae > Streptophyta > Magnoliopsida > Laurales > Lauraceae > Camphora > Camphora micrantha. The sequence continues at coordinate 67,502,046 of QPKB01000002.1, forward strand.
AAACAATACAATATCCAAGAAAAAACCTCATATTTACTACTCAAAGACTGCCCAATATGGACCCCTACATGTTGCTTACAAACAGCATAACCTATGAAATTTCCTTAAACAAAGGCTTCAAATTCTAAATGTTCATAAAAGCAAACCCAATTCATCCCCTCCAACCTCCTCACTTGAAGCCTCCGCCAAATCGAGAGAAGATCCTCATTTAGACATTTCACCGAACACCTTGTACTACAAACTTAAACTCTTATGTAAACGAGGTGGCAAATGTATAGAAACTAAATAGGGAACCCACGTACATAAGGAAGATTGCTGAGACCACTAAAAGAAGACCATTGAAATACAAAATGCAACGATTTTCATAACATTTTCATCACTAGTTAGAAGAAGATGAGGAGAATATCGATTTTTGCAATAAAGGTTGACGATATCATCAATTGGGGTGATTTCATCCAAAAAAATATATAAACAACTATCTTGTCATTTTATGATTTTTCTTCATAAAATCATATAATTAATATTCAAGCTTAATTATTTTGTAAAAATCCCTATATTTAATATGCAATATATAAGTATTTTTTTAATTAATTTACAAGAAGACTTTGTTGAGTAACCGCATTGACTCTCTAAAGTTAAGTCTTCTTTGATTTCGGTAAGTTGAGTTTGAGCATTGAGTTTTCCAAACTTGATTTTTGGCCTTGGGCAATAGTCAAACAATTCTAAATCAATTATAACAGTCCCAGTTCTTCAAAAAAAAAGAAAAATGTATTCTTAGTATACCACATCATTGTATTGGTTAGAGGGGCTCCTACCCACCTTGGAATTAGGGGAGCGGTATATGGTGTGGATTTGCTCTCCATGTCTTATGTTAAAAAAACCACCTAAAATTTATCCGATGTGCATTCGTGTGGATTTAATAGGCACTACCTGCATCATAAAAAAAGAGAGGCTCGCTATATATTGGCTTTATATATATATATATATGATTGATCCTAAAAAAGTTACCATAGAAAAATTAGGTATTGGTAGAATTTATGCTATTTTCTATGGAACGATTTTGGAGTGTTTTTTATTCTACATCATGAATAACCTTATTCAAAGGCGGGCCTCACTAGAGAGAGCCCATTAGATTAAACCTGTCAAACATGAATAGAGTGCTACGTCATCTTCTCAATCTCTATAAAAAGAGTCTCGTTTTAAAACCGTTCCCAATTTTTTGTAGATATTTTTCATTAAAACTCTTTTAAAATGTACTTAATTAAATTAAAATAAAAACAAAAATACTTGATGTGGACTGAATAATTTTCAGTGGCACCTAAATTATTTTATTAATTTCTTACCTTTCATAAAAAAAATTATATTATCTCATTTCCGAAAATCTGAACATTAACACCAATAAATTTTTTATCAAGCTCAATTTATAAAACCAACTATATCTTTTTAAAAGGAGTTTTTATGAAAAAAACCACTAAAGTTGAGAAATACAACGGATGGCCCAAATGCTTCATAATGATGGCAGATGACCTATATTCGATGATATAGGAATAACCCGACATTCTATGATATCATAAAATAACTTGACATACAAATGCCCCAATTTCATATTATCATAAATCGTTGGATTATTTCATGATATATGAAATTATGGACTGTCCCTTTTTTCATGAAATTTGCACATATATTATTTCATGATATCATGGAATGTTGGATATTAATGGAATAGAGGTCATTTGACGTCATTATGAATTGTTTAGACCTTCCATTATATTTCTCTGCTTTTAAGGGGTTTATTTTTGCAAAAATCCCTCTTCAATATCATCAATATAATCAAAATCTCATCCCATCCCATCTACCGAGTGTGCCAAGATGGTATTTGAATATTTCAAATAGCATTATTTAGCATTAAAAGTTTAAAACTGGAGTCGTGGCTTTAAACTATTTCAACTAAAAGCAAGGCATGTTTTTTACAATATTCAATTCCTTTAGACAACTTTACATATGGGCAAAATGGCAGGGTGTGTCACTGCATGAGGACATAAAACCATTGAATGTTTTCTTTTTTTTTTTTTTTTTTTTTTTTTTTTTTACTATCGGAGGGTTTTCAATCTTTTGGATCAAACTAATCCCTCCGGACCAGAGGGAAGCCGGATAAACTCCCATATAGCCCTAGCGTGGTAGTACAGTTTCAAACCTACAACTTCTGAATGCAAACTGTAGTCTTAGGCCAATTGAGCTATCCCTTGAGGTTAAACCATTGAAATTTCAAAACCTCTGCTTCCAAGGTAAGACATTACATCCCTGTAAACACATGTAAGCCATTTCTGACCGCATTGCCAATTGTGAACTAAAGTACCTATCACCCAATCTTAAAAGTCATAACACAAACTGCACATAAACATACCCGTGGAACCTTCCTCTTCTCGCTTGATTGATTCTTTGCAGTCAAGTCAGATTTGGGTTGTACTGTGGGAAGAGAAATACCAAGCTTCGTTCTCAATCTACAGCAAACCACTCAAATCTTAAGAAAAAAGCAAAACAAGCAAGACAAGGAAAGAGCTGTCCAATGAAACGACAGGGAAAGAGCTGTCCAATGAAACGCCAATAAACCTTCTTACCAAAGACTTTTCTTTCACCCATGCCTACCGAAAGCAGCAAAAGCAAGATAGAATTTTCTTAGAGAATGGTCGACCTGCCTTCCATCCACCTCAAACTCTCTTGGGTCGACCTGGCTTCAATAAAATACCAATAAACGGCCTTCCTACACTTTACAACTTGAGCCTGCATCCATACGTCCAAAACATGAAAAAAAAAAAAAAATCAAAAAATCAAATTCACTAGAGATGCATGCAAAGAAAGTCAACAATAAAAATCCCGATTCTTTTCCTGCTTTACCAACATCCACGCTTTACCACACATCCACCACATAGATAAAAAGCGCATTCACAAGACAAGTATGGAAAGAAAGTCAACAATCAAAACTCCCAGTTCTTTGGCATGCTTTAACTACAAACCACAAGAGAATGGTACGAGAAAGACGTGGAAAAAGAAGAAGAAAAAGAAAAAATCGTACCTACTGGGAGAGATGTGTCCATTCTCATATGAAGTATCAATCCCTAGCTGAGAGGTTAGGGACATCTTGTGGTGTGTGCGAGTAGGTAACTTCCAAGTCTCTTAAAGAGGGGAAAAACATCAACCTTTTGACTAGTTTTCACTTTCCCACCAATGTGCGAGTAGGTAAAGGGGAAAAACATCAACCTTTTGACTAGTATTCACTTTCCCACCAAGAATTAAGGTACAAAACTTATCAAACACGCTATTCTTTGGAGCATCCATGGGAAATCAAATGGATCCAGTCCAACAATCAATATCGAGAACCACTTCCTGAATCCTAGCCAGATCACACAACACAAAATTGGATACATGTAGTCATTAAATTGAGTGAGAAAACTAACATATCAGATAATTGTAGTTTTTTATGTTAGATTGCCAACTCTTATTTGGTCCTTCATTTTCTGATCTTACTTTTTTTTTTTTTTTTTAAATACCTTCATTTTCCGAGCTTAAGAACTTCCTTTGTAGTACACCGCATCTCCATGTATGTCACCTCTATTTTAGAAGAGGTAGAGTTGTATTCCCAGATTTCATCTCCATGTCACTCCCCGCATGGATGACATCAAAGAACAATCGATTCCCCAAGATGAAAAAATAAGCCAGAAACATTGTTTCCAAGATACACATCTCAATGTTTAAAAACACAGACTGGTTCAATTTTTAACAAGACAACAATCCAGGCCTAAATAACAATCCAATGTCAAACATGGATGGAAAGATATATTTCTGAAATGGATTGCCTATCAGCATAGCTAAATAAATAAAACCTTAAATCCGGTTGCCAATTTCAGAGTCTGGGTTAAAGACAAATCAACATCCAAACAAGGACGGTAGACAAAACTTACCCGGCAGTAGGTAGAAATAAATTGATGGGAAACCGAACTAAAGAAATCAACAATAGAATCTAAGTCCAAAAAGTGGAATGGAATCAGTCAATATATAAGATATGTCATATGTCTACCCACAGGACTGGAAAAGCCATACAAGGAGCCATCAACTATAAATTAAAGCCTAATTGATGAATAAAAACGAAATCTCTATGCTCTGTGATCTGCACTTCAGCAGCCAGAGCTGCCAGACCATACATAAATAAACTTCAGCAGCCCAACAGTACATAAATAAACTAGCACCTTAAAAGAAGCCTGTGGGATGACAACCACTAATGGAATATTCATCTCACCAGAACAAAACCTCTTGGTTCTTTGTAGGTCAACCACCGACCCACTGCACTTGAATACATTTAAGCCAAAACTTTTATTAGCACTTCAATATGAATTTAGCACTTGAATACATTTTAGCCAAAACTTTTATTAGCACTTCAATATGAATTTACAGGAAAGAAACTGTTGATGTGCATAAAAGACACTCGGCACTAAAAAAAGGTAACAGGCAACAACAATTGCACAAACATCTTAGATAAGAAATATGAACCTGAGGGAGGTTATGCTATCTAGTAACATTTTCATTTCAATTAGTTTCTTCCTGCGAATTGACAGATAGTGGGTTGTTATATATCCTCACACACAGAAAACCAGGGACAAGATCCTTATACATATACTACAAGAGAACCACCATTGAAGAAGACCTATTAATTGTGATAGAAGAGGCCCACTCATACATATATGAATAACATAGGATCTGCTGCATAGTAATGAGAAAAGCTATGATCATCTATAAGATAGCCCACAGTCCAAGTTCATAACAAGCGAATTCAAGGGGAAAAAAACCTAATGAAAAGGCAAACGATTTCTTTCTGAAAGCTTTGATACACCAAGTGATGATAAATTAAATATGAACCTTCATGTATTATCTATAACCCAGTTATCTTTCATGTTTTCAAATCTATATTCAGCTCTAGTAATTTGGAACAGTACAGCAAACATCTCCTATACAGTATCATCATACGATTAGTAAGAATGTAAGATCTTCCTATTCAAAGAAATTTCCATTTAGGAGAACAAAATTTATTTGCTGGCAATTAGCCAATTACACTTGGGAGTTTAAACACTCGAGTGCTAAAAGAGACAAGGAAGAAGAAAAACACAAGCACTAGTATAAATGCCAAAATAAACACAGCACAAAAAAGTTCTTATTGTTGCTGTTTACAACAGAGGAATTATCAATGCTCCAATCTACTGTAAACAACACAACAGGATTTGCAAAGCATGGGAAAAGACTACAAGTGATACTGATCAGCAAAATGGAATATATATCATCTAAACAAAGCATCAAGACGTTTTTTTTTTTCTTCTCCTGTTTCATCGCCTGGAAGGCCTCTCCGAAAATGGAGACCGAATGCAAAATTAATCGGGAGGGACGATGGAGCACCAGATATATCATATGCATATCCTTCTACCACCCAAGACACACAACACACTCCTTATTCCATGATTGTAAGTGTTATTGGGGGTTGCTATTACTCTGAGACCATCTCTTGATGGTAGAGGCTACAAAATTCCTCCTTGCCAATAAACCTATCTTTGCCTTTGAAAATGCGGATCTGCAGCGGCGGCTGCTGCTGCTGCTGCTGCTGGATGGAACATCAGCAGCTGCGGTCCGCTGCTTGATCAACGAAGGATATTGCTGCTCCCCACCAATCTCCTGGGCCTCACCATCGCTGGCACCTGCTTCCTGCGGCTCCATTGCAGCGATGATGTCCAAATTGACGGCCAATGATCCTCTATTGGATCTCAACCACTCTGCGCCCTCAGAGGTAACCCCTCTGCATTTCTTCACCTTCACTTTCACCAGATTAGGACAGCCACCTGCAAGGGCCTCCATACCTTGATCAGAGACGGGGCACCCCTTGATACAGAGCTTCCTCAGTGCCAAGCATTTGGTTGCAATGCAAGAGATCTCAGCATCACCAATCGTCTCGCTGTTGCAGAGCGCCAACCGCTCCAGATTCCTGCAATTGCTTGTAAGAAGCCCTATACTATGAGACGTTGGATTCACACCGATCAGAACCAGCTCTTGGAGATTGGGGCAGCGTCTCGCAATCGCAGCCAGTCCTTCGTCTCCTATCCGATTCGTCTTCCATCCATCGATGTGGAGTTTCCTAAGGAGCTTGCACCGCTCCGCAATCGACGTGAGCCCGGCGTTCGTGCACTCAGGCGTCTTCACCAGGTGAAGGATCTCCAGATCCAGGCAACTGGAGATGGCGGCAAGGCCGCAGTCGCTGACCTGGAGCCTTTCAAGATGGACCTCCCTCAGTCCGGCGACCTGATCGACCGAGATCGATTCCAGAACCCGGTCCCAGTCGCCAGAGCAGCGGAAGAGCTTCAAGGTCTTGAGACTCTTGGCGCCGAGTATCAGCGACTCGAAGCACTGGCCGTTGTAGAGCTCTTTCAAGCAGATGGTTTTGAGAGTGGAGGCCGCGGCGCCGGGGCCGATCGGCTCCATGGCAGCGCCGTCGGTGAGACCGCGGAGCCGCTTGACTGAAAGCTCCTCGAGCGCGGCCGCGTGGTCGAGGAAAGCGTTGATTCCTCGGGCGCCGAAGCTGCACGAGCCACACGACAGCTTCTTCAGATTCCTGCAGTTGCGAGCGAGCTCCGCCATTCCAACCTCAGCGATCTCGCGGCAGCCGCGGATCTTGAACCGAGCCAGGTTCTTGCACCGGAGTGAGATAAGCACGAGCGCTTCGTCGCCGATGCTGACGGATCTCCGATCGCATTTCAGAGCCAGCTTCGAGATCGAGTCGAATCGGTCGAAAATCGAAGGAATCGAGATCAGGATATCAGATCGGGCGTCTAGGGAGAGCCGGTGCCGGCTCTGGCCGTCGACTTGGAGCCACCGCCGGCAGACGAGGGAGCAGCGCTTCCGGTCTCCGGCGCCGAGGAATTGGAAGACGTGAGCGAGGCATTCGTCGGGAAGATCGGAAATGAGATCCGGACAATCGTCCACCGCATCGAGATCGAGATCGGCAACGGCAGCGGCAGCAGCATCTTCTCCATCCTCGTCGGAGGACTGGTAGGAGCAGATACGACTATCTTCGATCGGAACTACTGAGATCTCGTCCGTAGATCTGTTCTTCATCCGACGGCTGGGATTAGGGTTTGAATTATCGCGGCGATTGAGAGATGAAGGAATACTCGAAGTAGAAGCGGACTGGCCCATCCTCCCCTACTGCTGCATCGCCTGTTTGGTTTCTTTCTAATCGATTTCGCCTCTCTTTTCTTTAAAAAAAAAAACGAGAGAAGGGTAAAGCGGACGGACTTGAAGCGACCTGCAATAAATCGATTTCGGTATGGGTTCTTTTACTGTATTCTTTTGTATACTTCTCTAGCGGTGGGTCGATCTTTGGTGTACTTTGATACGATATGGTGTATAAATAAGTGAAGAGGGCTCGTCCGTCAAAGGCGTGTCCGCGTCCTCGCCACAAAGAGGCATGAGCAGTCGACAATTAATGGCATGCAGGGACACGGCGCGTCTGATTTGGATATGAAGAGGCAAATGTGGGGAGTGCGACCGGCGGAAGCACGGGTCCCTCTGCTAATTGCGTGGTTGAGTGGTTAGAATTAGATGCAAGGGGAGAAAAGCTGTGTGATCAAGGGTCAACACCTGCTGTGAATTTTGAAATGGGAAACTTCTGTTTTCTACATGCCTTTAGAAAAAAAAATCCTTCTTTACAGTGTGGAGCCCACACTGTCATGGACCACAGAAGTCGAAATAGTTGACTGATTGACTATTCCAGTACAGATTTGTGTTTTGTATTTGTGGGGAAATATCGATCTTGGATGACAGTGTACTGGGAAAACTTGGGAGATATTTTTAGATTTGAGATTTTCTGGGGATATTGTGGGGAAAAAGTCATTAATTTATAAAGTATAATAAACAAAGGTTACTCTTTAAAATGGTTTTAAGGTTTTTTTTTTTTTTTTTGTTACTAATTTACTCCAACGGTGTGGCCTTTTTGTTTATTTTTTTGGGTGGTTTTTAAAGTTTTCACAATATTTTTGTAAAATAACAACTATAGTTGTGGGGTTTTTCCCAAAAATGGAAAGAAACTCATTAATAGCTAATTAATGATAAGGAGTTAAGTTTTTGCCAAAAAGAAAAGGATAATCAAAATTTGGTGTTTATTTTTGAAGAAAGTGCATGCCCATGGATTGCAATATTGCAACCGATCTCTTGGCCCTCCCTCCAGCTCTTTCTCGTACACATGATCAAAATTTTGACTGGAATGTTCATTGTCTTGTTAAACGTAAGCAATCCAAATTCAATTTGCTGTGTCCTAGGGACGACTTGTCGTAAGGTTTTGGTCTGGTCTTCTTTGTTGGGGGGGTTGTTTTTCTGCTTGCTATTATTTCTTCCTCGATGCTGAAGTGAGATCTTTCTTCATACATAATAATAAAAATAATTTCTCCTTGGTTTTGTATTGGGATATTTAGGAAGATTTGCAAAGCACAAGTGGGTGTGGGTAAAAAAAACTCTCACGGCAGTTGGCACAATGGATTTGTGCTGCAGATGACTTCAACCAATAGTAGTGACTTTATGCTCGTCAGGTGATCCATTCGTGGATGAAGTAAATGGATGGTCTGTAACATCCTTATAGCCCCCATCCAATGTGCATGTGCACTTCATTGGAAGCTCCACTAAAACTACAAGTGTTCCTGACTATTATTTCAAACCCACCTGAGATGGTATAGATCTTCCATGACCACCTTTTGTGTTTGTGAAGAAGAATACTACGTACATACATCTTTGAAGTTTGAACCATATATACCACGCGCGTTAAGTCGTTTACTGGAAGGCCATCTCAATCGCACCTCCTCTATAAATATTAGTTATTCATTCACTTATTACTGTGGATTCAAGTTTTGAAAGGAACAAAACAAATGGCCTAAACTGTTGAATCAAATATGCACTCTTGTAGATTCGAAATTACACTACTACATCGGAGCTACAATGAAGTTTACACAATTTTTCTCTGGACTAGAAGGATTAGTTCAACCCAAAGGATTGAAAACCGTCCGAAGCAAAAAAAAAAAAAAAAAAAAAAAAAGAGAAATTGCATACTCACATGAAATCACGTATTTAAATTGCAGACGTTGCCCAGTTTTAGCTGGAAATCACGAGAAAGTGTATCACATATACTGACTCACCCAGACCTTCTAGACCATTCAAATTTCAAACACTTGGCCGCTTGTAAAGGCAATGCCAATCACTAGAAAATAGTGAAGCCTGTGAATGACGGAGGTAGGAAGGTTTTGAATAAAAGCACCAAAAATACAGTCAAGGACTCAATTTAGACTGGCTAGACTCAGTAGAGTTAACTTGGGCATTTTCAATATTTAGACTTTTTATACTGCTTCAACTTAAACTTTTCTGATCAAAGGCTTAGATGCTGGATACGAAGCAAGGAAGATGGTAGTGGTATCAGTTCTGTATCACCACCGTATTTAGGCCAATCTTTGTATTAAGAAAGGAATTTTTTTAACTTGGCATAACTAGAACATAATGGCCCTGTGGACTAGAACACACAGAATTTTCTCCTATATGCTAACTGGATGTGAAATTTGACTTTATAGGGCTTACTTGGGCTCACCTTTGGTCGGTGCAGCCCATTTCACAATTTCATTCTCTTACTGATGACCATTCTGTGTTATCGAACATTTACTTACCATTCATTGGACTGAGTCTCAAAAAATTTATCATTAGTAGATTCTTAAATTTTAAAGTTGTTAAATTATAGTTTTTTGCTCAGTGGATGCTTTTTTTTTTTTTTTTTTCAATATTCAATCCGTCAGGAGACCTTTCCATCAATCCTACCTTGAGTGATTGATGAGCTTCTAAGTGGCACCCACCGGCTCGATCATACATGTATAGAATCAGGCTTAAGAGTATTTCGTTCGTTCAAAATTACAATTCATGTATATGCATGTGCAAGTCTTTTAACTCTGCAGGATAGTTCACTTGGCTTAGAACTACCGTTTGTACTGGAGATTGTGTGTTTGAAACTGCACTACTACACTGAGTCCACGAGAGAATTTAACCTGACTTTATCTCTTGAGCCCTAGGGAATTAATCTGACCCAAATACCGTGACAGCGTGCATTATCAAAAGGAGAAAATGAAAATCTTTTAAAAGGGCAAAATAAACCTTTAAAAATGAGGGGAACCCTTGGCTTTCACATGATCTAGACAAGGGGGAGAGATCAACAGAACCCTCTAATGTCCTACTCCTTCCTGACTCTATATTTACACTCATGTGCTTGGACTTCTCTCCCATCACATCACAGAGTACTTGAAGTTGCTAATCGGTCTCTCTCATAATCTTGCATTTTGTTCTCCGCATCCTCTTCTTCGGCCAGGCCCAGAGCAATGGCAAAGCCGTGCAACCGCTATTGTTTTCTCTGCTTAGTGTCATCGGGTATGCGCCTTACCATAACCCACAAACTGAAAATGGTATATATATAAAAGATACGATGCCTCACATAACAAAATCTTCCATTTAAGTTGACTAATCATTACATATGATTTTGTATTAGATCCTCTTAGGAAAGTTTTTTGCATTGGCTTCATAAGTCTTTTAGAGGATTACTATATAAGAGTTTAACACAAATTTCTTTTTACTGCGTTAAGAAATGCATTTAATGTGGTTGTTTGAACTGGTTTTGAGCTGCAACTAGTTCAGGTCCTGTTTGGTTGAGGAATTAAAGAAGGAAATAAAACACAATGTGGCAGAATTTCTTGTATGGAAGAGACATCAATTTACTTGTGTGGTAGAGAGTGCAGTTTTTTTTTTTTTTTTTTTTAAAAAAAAAAACCTAAATTTGTGTCTCAGTCAAAAATTCTACTCAATTTTTTGTTACAATTCTGAAATCCAGAAGATTCCTCAATCAAATGGACCCTTAAACTTATTTTTCCTCCAAGTAGGAGATATACGATTTTTTTTTTTTGAGGCTAGGAAATTCTACCAGCAACCCAATGATGGTTTATGAAGGTTACACACATTTAGGGCTTGTTTGTTTGCATTAAATACGTAGGAATTGAAAGCAAACAAATTCATGGTTGAATTAGCTCCACCGAAAGATTATTAGAGAGGTGAGGAGTGGAGGTTATGATGCGATAGGAGAAGGATATAAGGTGGAGATGTGTAGATGCAACCCTCACTTTCCTAGGATTTGAACTACTAGGGTGGTTACTAGGTATTCATTTCTCATGTCCCCTTGTAATAATTTTCCATTAAAGGGGAGATAATTCGATGGTTGTTTTTGGGAATTCATTTTTGTTTCATCTATTTTAAGTTTGTATCCACTTTTACAAATACAATCCTAAGAATTCAGTTACATGAAACAAACAGGTCCTTAGGCTTCTTTTCTGCATGAATTCAAGTTTTACGATGAAGTTGTGTTCTTACAAATTACAATGTTGATTTGTCTTCTTAAGTGTGTGGAGTTTTCAAACGAAGCTCAATCTATATTATTTTATTTTTATCAAAGTGGCAACAGAGCTCTGTGAGAGAAAAAGATAGAATTCACAAACAAAAGGGGATTTCTATTCGGGATAAAAAAAAAAAAAAAAAAACCAATGTATGAATAAGAGGTTTATATTGTATTAGAAAAATTAAACATATGGAATGGGCCTCTTTTTTTTTCTTTTTCTTGAAGAGGGACTTTGGTTTACAAATGAATAAGATAGCTGAGCAAACTGAAGATTTAAGAAATAGACCTAAACTCAAAAGTACATGTTTCTATTTTCTTCTTTTCTTTTTGAATGTAACATGGCTGGACCCATGACCTTGTGTTTCTAACAAAGCACCTTCCAACTGGGCTACTGGCTCTCGCCAAGGTATATTGTAAAATTATTATTAATATTGGACTGCTTGCTGCTGGACTGTATATTTTTTAATCTTATTATGAGAAATGTGAAGAAAAATATATTAAAATACTTAAGCAATTCAATGATTACAATTAATGTACTTGAAAATTTAAGCTTTCCTCGCTTTTTTAATGACATGATGCTTCTTCCTAAAGGATCTTAAGTGTGAAAAACTGACCTAAAGTTTTGTACACTAGATGTGCTGGTGTCATGCCAACAATTCAACAAATCTATTTGAAGAAAAGCATATAACAGAACTCTAAGCCACTATTATCAGGTGAAAGATTCAAAGTTTTTGTCAGGCAAAAGCAAACAATCGAATATCTCAATGTAATAAAAAAATCTCCATGGTATAAATTTTTTTTCGCCATTTTTCATACTTAACCTACAGATCGAATAATGAAATAAAAATGAAAATAATGGCCAATTAAAATCTATAATTTCCCTACCAAAATTTTAGAACCAATGCTTGTTCTACTCATTAAAAGGTGAAAAGAAAGGGAAGGACTCTTAACTTTGTGACAAGTGATATTGATTGAGAATAGGTACTATTACTAATGCTATGTATGTCTTAGGACTTCCACTACTGTATATGAAACCCGAGCTAGATAAGCTGCAAGGCATTTTGATTGCATGGTGTCCCACTAGCAAAGAACATGGCAAAGCACAGTGTAAAACAGCAGTCAGCCAAACAACTCAAAGAAATCAAACATCCAGGACTAGGAGCCATTGACAAAAACTAGATCCAAAAACTTCAAAATATTAGTTACAGACAAATGCTTTGTCATGACAAATCTCATCTATTTGTGTTTGATTTCAGAAGCTTAACCTTTTGGGCACATTCAGTAGTAACTTATTTGAATCAGGGCCACTTCCACACCATTTAGATCATGTGGGATTCACAGTATCGCACAAAGCATGCTAAAGTAGAATATAGCTGAAACTATAACCTAACGTGAACACTAAAGTTTTTATGCCTTGTAAATCATAAAAAATGGCAAGAATGCTGATATCTGAATTCTGAAATGAGTCAACAAGTCCAATCAATAAGATGAAAAAAAAGCAAAATAAATAAATTTGCACATGCATTTTCGGACAGCAAAAGCTCTACTTTTAGTTTCTTTCACCAAAAAGCATAATCCAAGTATCCAATGCTATTGAAGAACAGAGATCCAGTGAAATAATTTCTTAACTTAATTGAATTATTAAAAGAAAAAAGGTACCCTGTTTCAATTTAAGCTTACTGTTCTGGAAAGGATAAAAAAAAAAAAATCAATTCTACGTCATGCTGTGTACTTTCGTATGCTTGAAATCTTCCTGGACAGGTATGATTGCACTAAACAAATTTATCATTTATGCTGAAAGTTCACAAAATAAGTTTTCATCAGCATACACCTATAGCAGAAGGGATGTGCAAGCATGCAAGCCTAAGTTATTCTATTGACAAATGTAATTGCAAAAGGAAGAGGAGGAGAATGGTATTCCAGTGAGAAAGATCGTTGGTTATTAACTTTCTGATGATTGGTCTAGAACTCAGGAAAAAAAAAAAAAAAAAGCAACAAAATCCCATCACAAATAAATATAATGAGTAAGTTTCCATTATGCCAAAACCATTTTAACCAATAGCAACCTTATTCTTTAGTGTCCATTATGCCCAAGCATTCTAACCAACAGCAACTTTATTCTATCTAAATGAAACCAAAAATTAACAAACTCTGCAACAACATCAAGTTATTGCAGATGTTGAGGGGGTTCTTGTATGCCAAAACATGCTGTTCTCTGTAGTTTAGTATTCTACTGCAGTATATGCTCGTCATATCTTTGTCTAGCAATTCTTATCGAGGAAGCCTCTGCGACACCAAGCCGCATGGGAGGATTTATTTTTTCATTTTTAACATTATCTATTTGATCAACAATCCTAGTACATTTGATGGCATTGATTGTTATCTTTTCCCTCAGTAGTGCTGTCATTCCATGTTCCATATGTGGTGCAAAACCCATCTTCTATACTACATCTGCTCTTGTGGGGGATGCAATTTGTAGCATGGGAGGAACTTGTCAGGGAAATAGAAATAAACAAGAAAAAAAAGTATTGCTGAACTGATAGAATTTTTTGATACACAATTAGTGTTTGTTCACCATCCATACCCATCAAAGCTGCAACTGTTTTCAACTCAGTACAATTGTCATTGACAAAGTTGATTAATTTCTCTAAGTTTCTCAATATCTCAGTTTGGAGTTGCAGCTCAACTGCACTGTCAGCTATCCTTCTTGGGTTCCCCCCCGAGTCATCAATCAAACAAATAGTTTCGACAGAGGTGACAAAAGGCCTATCAATTGCCAGTGGCATGTACTCTACTCATTGGAGCTTCCGCGATCTGTTTTTACCAATGAAAGCAAACACCACCTTGCCACCTATGTATAGACACTAGAGTGTAGACTAAACCCTAAGACCAGATGCCCGTATCCATGTCTATCTATCAAACAAACTGCTACCTTTTGAACACCTTGTCTGATTGGACTTTCCAATTCTCCAGGTCTGAATGCAGTAGTAAGTGATACAATCCCGTGTAAACTACGGCCTTCACTAGGATCTAAAGTTCATTTACCTTTAAGTTTCAGAAGGGCTGCTGATCAGAGCCAAAAAGATACTTAATTTTTACTTCTATTTCATGGTCAAGCAGGATGATCCTAGCCCTTAATGCACTTTGGGTTTTTTTCGATGCTTTGTATGTTTTTATTTTACCAAGCAATTCTATCTTTTTGCCTGGGGTTCTTGGTGATGCATTGTTTGCATCAATTTTTCTATGAAAAAAAAAAATCAATTTATCTAGTATGAATTAGCTTTATTCATCTCTCTACCCTCAAATCCATAATAATACATTTCCATCCGTTTTCTTACACTATTGCAATTTTGTTATCTTCTCTTATTTGTCTACGTTTTGAATCTACTGATCTCTACATAGAGACAGAAATAAGATAAACCAGGATTTGGGCCAAACAGGTCAATAAGGAGTTGGGCTTATGGGTCAGGCAACCACCCATGAACCGATCCATGAAATGGTTGTACCAACTAGGTGAGGATAGGGGAAGTAGTCAACGCAATCTGTTGTAACCAAAGTCCCCTTGTATAAGCACTGAAGGCCCACTGTACTTTATCCCTCTTATACTCTACTCATTGTAACTATCAATATGTCAGCAGGATATACAAAGGCAACAAGAGAAAATTCTCTCTCAATCTCTTTCCTCTGATTTACATTCTAAACCCAGCGTATATTAATTTAAGGTGTCTTGTTTGTCAAAAACACATTTTCTTAAAAAAGAGGTCACATAGTGATTGTCCATTTGTACTCTCTAGTGAAAAGTGTGAGATGAGAAGTGCATTTCTTTGACTTTTGCCAATATTGTTTTTGGAGAGGTTGGAATGCATTGGCTTCAAACAAAAAACAACAGCACTTGGCCACGTTGTGTGCTTTGAAGAAAATAGAGATAACGGACATATCAGATATCAAGAACGACACTGCTAGGAGAGAGATTAAACAGTGTTACAGATGCAATTTAGAATTCTCTCTCTGCGGTTGAATAGAGAGGATGATAGTTGAGTATTTATAGATGTGTTACAATCTTAATCATGGAGATCAGACCTCAGGTCAAATCAATTTGCTTTGATTATGACCAATTAGAATAAATCAAAGATTTGATGGTTAATTTATAGGGTTAGAAACTAGAAATTATCAGTGATGGAGCGTTTTGTGCCTAGGTTAATTGGTGAGGGACAAGGCTTGGAGTCCATCATGGCAGTATGTGAATGGAGGTTCAATATTATCTAACTCCAAGTTGACAACCACTCATTTCCAACATCACATTTTAACTTCCTATTCTATGTTCCTCTCTAGCCAATCCACTTGATCTCTCCCAATTATATCGAACTCCAAGTTGTCCAAACTGATGGCCACCCTGTCTTTTTCAAGAAATTGGCATTGGAAAAAAAAAATCACAAATCTGATATTTCTTCTTTATCTGCCAATTGTTATTCCATTTTCCAAGGTTACCATCTGATTAGATTGCATTCTTTCCCACTCTTTAATTAATCCATTTGTTTCTGGACCATTGTTGTTTTCTGATTTCTACAAGCAATCTACTATTAATAATTTGCACAGAGCTCTTTGCTTCTCTCCCTTATTCACTTAGATATAAGTTATTCCTCTTCCGCCCTATATGCGATTTGAATCTCCTCCAAGGTTGCTTGTTTACTTTTCAAATGATGCCATGATGGTGAGTGATTTTGAGGATCTTCGATTTCTTTGCCAGACAATCAAATCCACCCATCAGTTACTATCTCCTTCCACTAGCTTCAAACCAGATCTTTAAAGCACTCCACTTACAACCAAGTAAGCCCAAAGCAAAAACAGGTAGGCTCCCTATACTTTCCCATAGATTCCAAGATAGTGAATTGGTATGTATGCTTGTGAAGGCTTTCAACAAGTTGCTAGTGTAGATGTCAAGCCAGTCGCATCTGCCAAGAATCTATCAAGCCTCAACATAACTGGTGACTCCTGATGATTTGACAATGTGAATTGGGCATCCATAAGGATGAGATCAACCAAAGCTCGATGATTAATCTAGTTAGAGAAGCCTTTCATAGCAGCCATGAACTTTATTTTTCTACTGGTAACAGTTGTCACCAGTGTTTTAAAACATTAAGGTGTGAGGCGAGGTGTTCTAATTGACCAACAGATGGGCATAACCCTCAAATGTGTTGGGGTGTAAGCCTCATGAACCTTTTAATCAGTGTAGAATTGAGTCAAACCTAGTCAAAATAGTCTTCACGTTTCTTTTCTTTCTCTTTTTTTTTCTTTTTGAAAAAAAGAGACTTGAGACTTCGTTAGTACTTAAAATTACAAATTCCCTTTTCCTTAAAGATGTGATGTGTTAATGGGGCATATGGCCCCATGGAGCAACACTGAAGCGGATGCTCACGCCAAAAAGCCACACCTTGGACTATGACATCTGAGGGTTTTTGGGAACCCTTGCCCCAAGGCAGGCCTTGAGGCATAAGCCCTAAATACTTCTGAAAAGACTTGTTACAAATACAGATTCATTTTCAAGATGCTAAAGAAGGAAAGGGAAATGACCGTATGTCATACTTATAATGTACTAGGGATATGGTCTGAAAGAAGGTATTGCATTATTAATAATTCATGTGGCAAAGAATAAATACGTGGAGCTGTCAATTATTGTTCATAGACCAAGATAGCTATGTGGCAGCTGTAACTCAGTCTTTTGGACATGTTTAAATATGGATATCATTTATACCCAACTTTATACAACTTGTTTCAACTTACAAATTACTGAAAGTCCCTGTTTTATTGTCTGGGTAAAATATTGATATCTGGGGTCTTTAATTTTTTTATATTCAGTAACCAGAACAATTTAGAGAGAGCTAGGAAGATCATATGGGTTTCTTGGCTCTTTCCAAATTTATTTGAATGTGTTTGTGGGTAGTAAATTGTAATCTATTAGAATGTATGCATGTATGTAAATGCCTCTGAAAGGTTTTTGAGCAAGACAAAGTGGGGATTTGAACAGGGTTGTTATGACAGGTTATTAGATCAAATGTAGAATGTCTTTGAAAGAAATTTTTTTATTGCATCTTGCATCACTTCTTATTCTTTGATGGATTAATATCATTTGCACAGTGACTTCTTATTGCTCATTAGATGGCTTGATTGGAGCAATGACTTTTTATCCTAATTTGTTGCCCAGCACTTGTATAAAATGTAATTTATATTGTGGGAATTAGAGCCTCTTGCATCTTGCATCACTTTTTATGGTTAGGGACACAAGTGTATGAGAATGTGGGAATTAGAGCCTCTAATGTAACCACACACACACACACCCACCTCCTAAGATGTATAAAATGTAATTTATATTGTGGTTGGAGTAGTGTGGGCTATGAAAAGGTCGGGGAATGTTGATGTCCTTTGTGCGTTAAAGAGGAAGTGGATTGATGGATTGCTATGTGCATGTTTATCGTATTGGAAGTTTATGGGGTGTGATGTTATGTTGGTTGGCTACATTTGCACCTTTGCACATTTGGAAAATTGTAGTTTGCGTTGATGCTTGGTTTATTGGTATGATACATCTCAAGTGTCTTGTATAGATGGTGATTTGCTTCTGTTTAAATTACATTGCTGTTTGTAGCAGGAGCAGGTCTGTGTTATTTTTTCAGTTATCAAAGGCCACTTCCTCTCCCCATATTCATGTCGGTGGAAGTTAAAAGTAATTTGTTACTTTTGTTGTTCTTCGAATCAGGGAGAATATCTTCTTTTCTTTTTTTTTTTTGCTAAGTTGGGCTATTGACCAGTAGTGATATTTTAAACTAGGCGATCCAGGGATCAATCCCTGCGCATGTGAGTGATACCAAGGTGCCCGACACCACTCAACCATGAGTGTGCTGGCAGTGAGATGTTTGTGTTTTTAAACATGTAGTTGCTTCTCTTTCTATGTGCCCCAGCACAGCCACATCCAAATGACATGCCTAACTATTTCTTTGCATCATAATTGTTTTTTACTCTTATGAATTGAGATGAAAATAGTTTGAATTTGTTTACTGTTTGTATGGTTTAATGTTTATATGGTTTAAATATAATAGCATTTTCCTAAACCAATTTGTTTCTTTTCTTTTCTTTTTTTGAGATGTCATGCACTATATTATGTAGTATGCATATATGAATTGTGACTTCAATGGAGATGTGCAAAGATATGTAATTCCCGTGAGAATTGAAGCTCAAGAAAAGAGATATTTCTTGATGACTTAGTTCTATAATTAGTAAGGAGGGAGAGATTGAGGACGGTGTCGAATATAGGAATAGAGTTGGATAGTTAAAGTGAAGATTTGCCACATATCAATAAGATAGAAGAAATTTTTTTATAAGACATTAATTAGACCTGCTATGACTTATAGAGTAGAATGTTGGCCAATTAGGATATAACAAATGAAAAAAAAAAAAGTGAGTATAGTAGAGATGAGAATGTTGAAATGGATGTATGGTAAAACTAAGAAAGAATAACTCAGAGCACATTCTGGAACATCTAAAAGTAGTATCAATGCATGACAAATTAAGAGATTCGTTTGAGATAGTTTGGAAAACATAGGCAATTAAAAGTGCCGATAAGAAAAAGTTTTTCTATTCAAGGCTTGTTTTGGTAAAATTCTATATAGGTTGATGGCTCCCTCAAGGAAAAGTGGTAGGTCGAAAAAAGAATATGGATCAAAGTAGTAAGGATGGATATGAATAAATGCAACCTACCTGAGAATACGGCCCCGAATAGATTGAAATGAAGAAACTGATTAATGTAGCTCATCCCAACACAGTAGGGATAAGGCTTTGATAACGATGATGATGGTCAATCAATTCCATGAAAACAACAATCAGTTAGATGTCTTTTCCCCCCTATGATTAATTTTTCCTTGCAAAAATGTTCTATTGATTGATCTGTTGCGAAACTAGGGTGCCAATGATAATTGAATGCACTTGTTCATGATATAGATGAATCTGTTTGCTTGGCATGAAATATGAATATGAAGGTGGGCATACTCTCAGTAATGGAGGGGTTGGTTTTTTTTTAAATTAGGGTTAATATCTGCAAAGGTTGGGAAATCTCTGTGTGAGGTCGAGGCCTTCTATCAGGACCCCACCATGCCCTTTTTTTAAAACCAAAGTCAACACAATTAGCTTGTTGGTTGGTCACAAGAAACCTTTCGACATGTTTTCTGTTCGGGTTGGACTACAACCTATACTTGACCTTGACCCGAATATTATTATCACTATTAAGATATTATTATTATTGTTGTTGTTGTTGCTGCTGTTGCTATTTGGGCTAGGTAATGTGGGACATCAGGTATTGGGCCCTTTACCCAAACCCAATTCAATCAGAACTAAAACCTAGACACAAAAGTGTTTTTGAGTTGGAGGAGCTCAATTCCAACCCAGTAGGGAGGGGTCTACTCAAAAGTGATTCGTCTATCCTTGGGAAATTTTCCAAGGGAATCATCCTGTTGAGTTCTACACTCAAAGTGGGGAAGTTGACATGTTATTCTTTGGATAAAGAACTCCAAGGATTGCGCTTTTTTTTTATTCCCTCACTCCTTTTTTTTTTTTTTAAAAAAAAAAAAGTTGTTGCTGCAGTATTTTTATCACTCTTTGTGCTGGGCCAGTCCATGTTGGGTTGGGCCATCTTGAATTGAAGCATTGCTTGTGCAAGCCTGGCCAGTTTACTCATCAGGGTGATGTTTAGACCTTGAAAGTCAGGTCAATTTTATAGTTCGTTATGCTAAATGCGTCCTGGACCAGGCCTTTGAGCATACACAGGCCTAGACCGGTCCATTTGACTATTGGGCCAGTAAGTTAGGACATGTTTAGTACAATTCATTCTGACCTTGGGATCGGTTAGGTTGTGTGGGCAAATGAGCACCCCTGTCATCTTAGCCACATGATTAGTTGGTTTGCACACGTGTATCATATAAGCTTTTGTAAATGAGTTTTTTCTTTTTATAATTTTTTTTCTGGTCAATCTGAGTTTTAGATTCGCGTTCATGTCTTTCCACTCGTCTATGCGCATCATTTCATTTGTTTATCCTCATAAATGAGATATGAAAATGGTGTATAAATGAATTCATTTTTAGCCTCTCATTTGCATATATCAATTGGCACGGTTACACACCTCACTATTATTACTAGGGGTGGTATCGGTTGTTGGGATGCCTGGATGGGTTATGTTTCAAGCCCTATCAACTACGTTGTTTTTCTCTTTTTATTTTTTATTATTTTTTTTTTTGTCAACTTATGTGCGATCCAAATTCATGATCTCAGTCATCCTTTTTCTTTATGGCGCTAAGAAACCCTTAAAGATATTTAATATCATATTTTAAATCTTCATAGATTTTGAGTGGTTTGTGAAAATGCCCCAAAAAAACCCGGCCTGGAGATCTAAACTTCTGCAAGCCTGCAGGCCTCTCATTCAATATCTAAATTGTTCAATATCTTCATGTTAATGATACACATCAAAAGGTTTATTTTAATATCTTAAATTTCCATGAATTTGGGAAATCTTATATAAAAAAAAGGTCCAAAAAAATCCAGACACATCTAAAATAGTTGGATGAACTCGTTAATTTATATGAAAATGGTGATTTTGACAAACATGGTAATGTATTTTGCTTGTGGAATATTTGCATACATAACATTTGCATATGTGAATGTATTTTCCTATCCCAAGAATAAAATGCAAACTACCCCACTCTGAGAATTCCCGAATTGAAGTAGTTAGTAGAAGCCATAGTGGGGCATGCCTATTGAAGATCTAAGCTGTTTAAAATTAACATCCTCACGTTGTATGGAATGCCCCAAGATTTTACTCCAATAGAAGTTGCCCCACCGTAAGACTGACCATGTGATGAATAATGTGATCAACATAATCTTATAAGTTATTTTGACCAACTTGGATTGTAGAGGGCCCTACTTTGGAGTTCTCTTACCTCAGAGGCTCTGAGGATCCACACTCTGTGGAAATATATCCATTTCATGGCATCTTTTATTTATTTATTTTGAAATGGTTACAATCACAAGGTGTCTTAGATTAAGCTTTTAACTTTTCAATAAATCTAATATGCACAAACAATACATGATCCAATACAAATAAGTGGCCTTTGCAACCTACCCAAAAAACTTTAAAAAAACCTGGACTAGGACTCCACAAGTGGTAATATTCACACAGCAAAATAACCCTCTTATTTCCATGAGTTGTTTTATGTCTTCCCCATTAGAAAATCAATGTGAAAGTTATATTTTGGTAGAAAAATCAATGTGAAACTTTAAAAGAATGAATATGATAAATTAGAAATTAGAAATATGCAGATATGGCTGGAAGTGAGGAATTGAAAACTTGGAAACACCTAAGAAGTGGATAATATTCTTCTTTTCTAGTCTTTTTCTTTTTAATTTTGGTAATTTTATAGAGAAGGATTTGAGAGAATGTAAATAAGTTGGCTGATTTTATAAAATTTGGTAAGACAATCAGTTCAAGATTTGGCCGTCAATCTTAGCTGCATCTTGTCTCAAAGGTGTCATGCAATATAAATATTGTTGGCTTTTCAATCTGATGTCATTTTTAAAGTCCCAGGTTCATTGGACATTGATAAGGCAATGAAATGGTTTTTTTTTTTTTTTCCACTCAAATTAGAGTGTAGACTACACCTTTGACCTTGACCCGTCATTCCTATTTCTGAGTTCAAATTTATCATCCCTATTTTGGAGCCTAGTTGGCCTCACCTTTTATCAATGCAGCTCTTTTGATACTCTTTTTAACACGTGATCTAGCATTATGCTCAATTTTACATTTCTCAATCCTTCACCACTCACCGCTGATTAAATCTCAGAAAAATTATGATTAAGATGTCATTAATTTTAAGGCTGTTAAATCAAGGGCTAGAATAACCTAACGGGGCTTATTTTTTATTTTATTTTTTAATCCCTCTTTCCACAAGAAGACCTTTTCTTCTCCCATTGATATTATATATAGTACAGCTTGTAGGAGCCATATAATGTACCTGTCAGCTATCTTACTCCCACTTCCTTTCAACACGCATGGCAGATCATTTAGCACAACGGTATGTATAGCCATGAATGCTTGATCTTGTTACTGGAAATGTACATTTGACCATATATATAATTGATGGGTACGACTAGAATCAATAGAGCGAAGGACTAGTTGGTGATGAAATTAATCATTTGCCTAGAGATGAACGCAATGCTCCAAATTGATACTTGAAATCATAAATGCTACACTGAGAGAGTGACAATGAATACTATTCTTGAGTAAACAGAGGCAACAATCCATGTGAGGTTCTACTTTCTAATGGAACTCTCACATTCATAGTTAATCAAGTTAAGAAATATTGCTTCTTTCAGTTATCATTTATTCCTAAGTATTTGTAACTGAATCATAATTCTGCAGATTTCTTACAAAAAGTCTACACACCCCGGGGGAAACCCCGGGATGTGTCCCGACTCCCGTGGGGAGCCGGATCCCAAGCTCCCCTGGGATCCAACGGCTCCCATGGGGAGTCGTGCTACATCCCGGGGCTTCCCCCGGGGTTTGTAGCACGGCTGGATTTCTTATCCAAGGTCCTCATTGATAAATTCTTGTGCTTTGAGTACTGTGAAAACAGAGCATTATGGTTATAGGTAATTCAACAAAACAGATTTGGAGTTGTGCAGAGTTCTTTTCTACGGGAGCAAGAGAATCAAAACTGCAAAACAAAAATGAAACATTATTGTATACTTTCATCATCTATTCTAATATGATTGGCCTTTTCATTACTAATCCGTATTCAACCTCATAATTATGGTTGCATAACTTTTAATCCTATATGTAGTGCCAACCAATAAACTTTATTGGCTCTATCAGTGGTAGTAATCCGTATATCTCAGCTGCAGTGTTCTAAAAACTTAAATGGCCAGCTGAACTAAATTAGAACCACATGTTGCATTTCAGTTCAACCGAAACCGCTTAGCCTTGCTTTTGATTAATCCATGAGACCTGTGTGCAGTTCATACGTGGAACCATTCAAACTGTTCAAATCAGCCTGTTTTTAAAGAACTGGCCAATGAGTAAAAGTGACAAAACAAAATGACGAACCAAAATTTAAAAGTTAAGATTATTAATATTATTAGTTACATTTTTTGAACTATAAAATTCAAATTGTAAAATCTTTGTTGGAAGTCGAATGGTTATTTTCAAAATCTTATAATTTACTTTATTTTCAATATAATTATAATTTACATAATTATGAAGTCATGCTGATCTCCAAGTTCAACCAATCTAAGAGCTAGGGGTACCCGTTCGTTGGGTACCCTGTTTCTCACCTAACAGCCGAAGTCAACCTTGGGTGGGTTGGCTTCTCTCTCCATTATTATGATCTTTCATGTGTCTAGTAAAAAAAAAAAAAAAATCAACCAAAGAAACCACTGGTTGCGTTTCACCGAACCTTAGCCTTTTTTTTTTTTTTTTTTTAAATAGTGATAAATTAATAAGATACACGGTAGGATTTTTTTTTTTTTTTTTATAATGCAGGGTTCAAGCACTTAGACTAAAATAATTTCTATAGGCTCAGGAGAGAAAGCCGGGTAAAATTCCCCTGTGGCCCCAGTGTGGTAGTACAGTTTTGAACCAACAACCTTCGAGTGTAAACCGTGGTCCTAAGCCAACAACTGAACTACCCATATGAGTTACTCAGTAGAATTTAAAGCATGCTTTTATGCCCATGTACCATACCAATATATCATGCTCCCAAGGAAACATATATATTTAAATGGTAAAATAACGTTTACAATTTACAGATAGAGAGGGAGAAAATGGAAATGTCCAGTCTTTGTAGCAGGGTAGCTTGCCCTTTTAATGGAAGCAACAGATTGTCACAGCCCAACACAGTAAAACAAAAGGAGAAATGCCAGACTCGAAGATTTAGCATGGGGACTGGAAGAGTCAGTTTGGGAACAGGCTAAACACATTCATTCATTATTTATGATTGTATACCCCATGAAACCTTCATTTATATCTATTCCTTTCCCTTCATTTTTGAAGGTAGTAAGTATGTGGTAGCAGAGAATAGGAACAGATGCAAAGGGAGAGGACAGGAAATGTACAGTCCACGCGGCAATAATAATGAGAATGAATGTGAGAGAGAGAGATTTGAAACCCAGTTATATCCGACCCAATTGCTCTAACTGCCCATTGCATCTCAATGAGATTGCATGTGGGCTACTGAGTTCTCTCTCGATTGATATTTGATGGGACTACATCTCTCGTGATTTTATTTAATGTATTTTGTTTGTAAGACCATGACAATAATTGAAGGACAAGTGATGCAGGTGGGGTTACTGATATATTTGATATTTATGAATTGGCCTCGATCAGGTGTGGATGTCTTACAAGTAGCCTCTCGAATCATGGGATCGAAAAATCTAGATGTGATCCACCTATATTTAAATTTTCAACTTTGCCTCCCTAGTTTTACATTTTTAGAATGTGTTTACTTCTTCTTTTTTTTTTTTTTTTTTTTTTTTTTTAAACTCTACGGCGAGTTCCTTTCGAATCAGTGTGAAAAAACATGGGATCGATAACATTCCAAAAAAGGCAATAGTATGATCATGGGAGACCCTTAGATGAGCCCCACTGGATGTCTTAACGCAATTTAAGAAATCTAACATGAAGATCATCCATTTAGATGTTTCTAGCTGACTAATAAAAAGGCAATTTACTGATTTCGTTTTTACATTCTATTTAGATGGCTTACAAATATTTGACAATCCTTAATTTTTTTCTAAATAGTTATCTAAATAAAATCCTTTTTTTTTTTTTTTGCTAATAGTGGGCCACACTTTTGTGCCAACTGTCACACATCAATATATGTCATAACTCACAACCCAGAAGAAGTCCGTGAACATGCTAGGAGGAGGACTCTGCTTTTGACCTTGCTAATGCTATCCCTCCTCTCTTTCCTTTTTTGTTTCTTTTGTGGCGTGCAATGACCTTTCCATCAAACTTGCCAACTAGCCAAAGTGTGTATTAATCCTTAGTTCATGCATCATGATGGTTGGTCGGTGGAGATGATGACCTTGCCTTACTTGTTGATTATATTACATGTGGTGTGTAAGCTGTGTGAATTAAATCCAAAATTGGCATGCTTGAGTTTGAGCCCACATTACAGAAATCAGAGCTTAAGTCCCTACACGAGTTGATATTGCAAGTATACTTTTGGCACCCATGACACACATGTAAGTTATAATATGCACACCTTTTTATCATGCGCACTATGCACACATCATAGTAGGTACCATCTGATCATACATATGAATGGACCACACATAAAGATCCTACTGACCCAACAGGCAGTGGGCTCTTTGCTTTGCACCCATTCAAATAGACTCAACGTTGGATCGACTAGGCACCCATTTTTAAAAATGAGGATGTGAGGGCTGTTGACCAAGGGTTTAGGAAGATTACGTGAGCCCCCATTACCATAAACTAGCAGGGACAACCCAAATCTTCCCATAGCCCGGTCCCACACATAGGATCAGGCCCATATATATATAAATATCATCATTTTTTATATAAAATATTAGAATAATGATCTGATGTTGAGTATTTGGGCCCAACGAGGGACTTGAAGACTGGGCCAAAGCCCTAACCCAAGCCCAAAGAAGCCAGAAAGCTGGCCTAATTTGGGTTTTCACGTAGGTCGGAATGTGTGGGCTTGGAGATTGACTCAATCTTGTAAGTCGAGGCCCAAAAACAAAGCAGGTGGCCTAGGCCAGTAGTTGGCATGCATTAGCGTTGACCATAATCAAGACTTTTGATCTCCTTGCTAAAGATTACTTTTCTTCCAACTGTTAAACAAGGCCCACCAATCACCAATTTAAATCCTAACAGCCTTTGGCATGGACGAAGTGGCATCCAATCCAACCCGACTGACATCCATCTACCCATTATTCATTGTTCGATTGAATTACAAATATACTAAGGTTATAAACTTATTAAGCTTTTAAATTATAAGATCAATGGATATGATTATCTCATTGGAATTATATTTGGTCCATGCCCATTCCACACTAAACACTCCCCTTCCTTTCTACATTTTGATTGACATGCATCTAGAGGTGGGCCCATATGCATATGGTCAGTTGGGATCCATTCACTGATAATGCTGAAATACTTTTAAAAATAACTTGTCACCTTTTTTTTTTTTTTTTTTATCACAGGAAACTTAATTTATCATAAAAAAATGATTGGATCTTTAACCAAAAAAATTATAAAGAAATATGATTTTATTGCAATAACATTATGATATATCACATTTAATGTTGGTGTTATTGATCAGGTGGATAGATCCTTCAACGAAAGAGTTTTGGTTGATGAGTTTGGTCCACTCAAATAGTGATAACAATTGATTGAATTGATCCTGGTTTGAATGGGCAATGCTAGAGACCCCACATTGTAATTGTCAATTCAGTGCCATTTAATTAGACTACAGGGGTGTTTGTCTGTTTGACCGAATGCAATTTGTTGCCATTGGCCTACATACTGGGACCTGATGGTTAATATCTCAGTACAAAATGGTTTGTTTAACGGGTACATAGGATAGGAGACTTGGAGGTGTGTAACATGCATCAATTCGTATGTTTGTTTTATTTTCACCTTGATATGGTGGGCATAATGTCATTGGTCCTGAGGGGCCATTTACACATAGGATTGAATTCTTGCGTTCTCATAACTTTAGTTGTGTACAAGTGACTTTTTTTTTTTCTTACTTTGTAATAATCAAATTATTGTTTGGAAAACAGATATGATTATAGGTAAACTGAGTGAGTTCCAAGGATCTAAATGGGTCACAAATGTTGAAATAGCATGTTGGGATCCCCCCACACCAGAGTCATAATAGGAGTTTTCTTAGAGTCAACTGATAAGGAATCGTGTGGCATTGAGTTGGAGTCCATCGTCAAATGTGGGATACACGAAACTCATTATTGATCATTTCTATCTTATCAAAATAACAATGTGTATGGTCATGTTAGCCTTTAATTTAGTTGCCATACATAGGATGGTCATCTGCAGAGATGGCAATGGTTAGGTTATAAAGGGGACCTATCCCAATCCACTCCAATATGGGGTGGGATTGGTAGTGATTTTTGGGTTTCAGAGCAGCTATAAATTTATTAATTTTTTACTATTCATTACACATGATTTCGTATAAATGTTGTAAAACATCTAGCCACTCGTCCACAATGAAAGTTTTTTTTGTAGTTTGTGTGGCTGCTTTTACTTGAGGAAATGCACGAAAATTGAGCTAATTCAATTTTGCAATTACATGGAAAAGTGTTTACTGGGCGAGATTTTTTTTTTCCATGCGAAAGGAAAAGAACTGCAAAACCAATTTTTGATTGACTAGCACAAATTTGTCTTAGAAATTTGAAGTGAGAATATCATTTTTTAACTCATGAAGTGCAGTTGGCAGAGGGCATCTTAAAACTTTAGAGTGAGGATAATAGATTGCACAAGGTCTTTACTTTGGCTAAAGGAGTATTCTTTGCTAATAATCACCATGGCTGTGTAGAAATGGATAGTAGCTCACACAAGCCCTCTAATGCAATCTCCTGGCGAAAGTTTTATGATGAGTACAATTTCAACCTCAGGTTCAGCTCGATTCAGTAGTAGACCTGAGCCGTTTTTTTTTTTTTTTTTTCTGAATGCGCAGTTTCTCAATTAATCTCCAGTTCATCCAAAATTAAGTTCAATATATTGCTAATTTGCATGCCTTAAATTCATGCCAACATCCATAATCAGGACCAATTAATTTGAGAACTTGGCCTCATTGACTTGCTGTGCTATGTGGAAACCGATCAAACCTTCTGAAGATTAATCAATCCACAATTGATTAACACGTCTAGTGAGTCCACTTTGAGAAAGGAAAGCAGCAGTTCTGGTGGCGATCATCTAAGGAACAGTCACGCCATTTTGGAGATTAGTTTGTAAGGTTCACCTACAAGCATGACAAATACAACAGCCGCTTAAAAAGATCTCCTTACGACTTATCTATATAATAAAAATTGGAAACCATCTTATGGAGAGAGACAGAAGGGGGTTGATAACGTTTTCACAGTGACTTAATTGCTAGAAGACATGTAGTTCAAAATGCTTATTCTCTCTTGCTCATCCCTAACTAGCTTCTAATATCTCCAACAGGGGGAGAGAGGAGTTGCAGGGCAGGGTACATCTTGTGAAGGGCTTAGACACATCAAACAAGGGGTGCAGGAGGAGCCCACACGCTTGCGGTACCAAAATTCACACTATCTTTCATTGCTCGAGGTATCTTTATAGGATTCCGCATCGACGTATCATCAAGATGGCCATTACATCTTCATATGATTTATTGTATCGGTACAATCAAATGTTTACCTAACAGAGTAACATAAAATTACTGAAATCTATACCAACCTCTCTATTCATGATATGAATTCTCCTACCTGTGATGCAATTATGAATTAAATAAAATGAGAGTACTCTGTAAAAATACTTGATATGGGTCAACACCATAAACTTTGACGCCATGCCAGCCATTGACTTCTATGCAGCAAGTAGGTTAAATTTAGGGCTAATTTCATTCACAAATCACAGGTAAACTAAGAACTTAATTATTATCATTTTTGTTACTAAGTATCTTTTAGTGATTATTTGCTCATATGATATCGGCTCTTGCTTCTTTTCTTTTTAAGGTAAACCCGAGAATACCACATAGGGCAAAGAAATTATACATCTTTACTGTGTGATTCTGAATCACACCCTCTAAAAATTTTGCGTTTTATGAAAAGTAAGATGGCATTCAATGATCTTAATAATTAACACGTGCAATCCACTTATTAAGGAGATGTGAACTTTATGTGCAAAGCATTTACGTACACACTGCAGTTTTATTGGGTGCAGTAGAAGTAATAGGAGGGAGAAGTAAAAAAACCAACCATTGCATCTTTATTTCTTGGCCATGAAAAACTAACCATGGTAACAATTTGGAATGGGGTAACAAACATCAAGGGTGCTGATCTTTGTCAGTCGCTTTGAAAAACAGGGGATACTTTATTAGGAGGTTACCACAACTAGTTATTGCATGAGGTGTATAACACAAAAAGAAACAAAAACTCTACCGATAAATACATTCTTAATCCATAAAATATGAGTTGTGTTTGTGGATTAGACGTCTAAATAACGGTAAAACTTATTAATATTGTCATTATTTGTATTAAAAAATAAATAACAAAAGATGCAATCAAACCACACAAAGAAGACACGGATTTATGAGATTCCCTCGATCTTGAGGTAAGTCCACGGATCACACCGATTCCACTATACTAAAAGGAAGAAAATGAGAATACAAAATACAAGATTTCTGGCGGCTATGGTAGGGTTACAAATATCACAGGGTAATATTATGAAAATACCCTTACAAAGTTTGGGTTTGGGGCTCCGCCCTCGAACCCCTGTGCAGGGGGCGTGCTGCCCCCCTACAACCCCCCAGCTAACTCACCGCGGAGTTGGATCCATGACAATGGACTTGAATTAACAGTCTGACCGAGGTAAAATCAAACTCCACATGTAACAATTTAAACACTGATAAGTTAGGCATATTAAAACTAAAAAAAACCTCCATTTGTAAGGTCACAATGTCCCTACAACCTCATCAGTCGTTCGTTTTCTAAACAATGAGGAGATTGGGGCTCGACTTAATGCTTTAATGTCCACAAATTCTCCTAAAATGACTATCTTCCAATTCCTACTTCACATGTACCGGTAACAATAAGAGCTTATGTACCTTTAAAAAAAACAATAAAAAACTAATTATTAAGAGCTTATGACATAGTAGAAGGTGCTGCCTATTGCAACCCCGAGACTGTGATTTCTTTTTTATTTTCTACATAGAGAACGTGGTCTCACACTTTCAGGGATACACCCATGTCCCTATAGCAGTTGAGCTATAACAAGAGATGACTAATAGAGAAGAGAGATATGAAAGGTTGTGATTTGTTGAATATCTTTAAGATCTTCAAGATATTAACCTTAATATTGTGATTACTGTGATTGAAATGTAGTATTGAAAGTTTTCATAGTATTAGCGCCATAGTCGGTAGTGATCTTGCAATCAAGCCGGCACGACCTTGCCTCTTGTTGCTTTCACCATAATATTCTCATCATCTTCCTTCTGTCACCCCCCAAAACTTTATCTTTCTTTATTATGAGATTTTTCCCAAAAGAAAAATAAATTAAAATCAAACCTTCTAGTGCCTGTTACAGTCCTCTCACATCCATCTTTCATTCAAACCTCACGATGTTCTCATTTTTAGCTAATTTTTTCCGATAAGAAATCTCAGCAAGTCATACAACACGGTATGTTTCTGGGCGGATCATGCCAAGTTTGATAAAGCATGCCACCGGCTTCGACAAATTCTAAATGAGTGTGATGCGGCAATGATCGATTCTAGGAACAAACGGTGACAATCATCAAAACACAACACACCTTAATGAGATGTCAACAATTTAATTTTAAGAGAACAATAGGTTATTTTTAATGTTACTGTAAGTGCCTAAATTCTTACGGACTTGCTTCGATGGAGGTTAAACTTCTCAGGAAGGATTGGATGCTTGAAACCTGAAAGGGAATGAAAAGCAAATGTCAGAGCTCCTGGCTGTACTTAGCCAAACGCACTTCGACACCTAAGTTAGTTCCAGTAACTAGACAAATGGTGAGTGAGAAAAAAGATGAAGAGCTGAAGTGTATGAGTCAGTGTGTGAGCATAAGCATGAGCATGTAAGCGTACCTCTTCTAAATCAATCATCTGCATATATATATATATATATATATTTATATAGGCGAAAGTCCCATCGGACCTTACCGGGTAGTTGAAGGCAGAGTTTCATCAGACCATATCCTGACTCCGTGAAGGTAGTTTGAGGTACTATCTCATCAGACCATACCATAGGCCTGACCCTGATGTAAACGTAGCCACCGGATAATGATAACTTTTTACCTCTATCTGATGCATGTCATTAATACTCAACACGTTCTGTAACGTGACTGAGTCTCTATATAGGTACAATTGTAACTAATTAAGAGTTAGTGCTCGTCTCGGTTAACCAAACTGAGAATAGTATCGAGGTCAAGTATGACCTTAATATGGACGGATTCTGACACTATTGCCGATATGCATTATGCCTAGCTGGTACCATTACCGAAGCTAGAACAACCTTACCGAGACCAAGACATATCTAGCTGGTACCATTACCGGAGGTAGAATGATCTCGGTACTGTGAAAATATCCCCACTGGCACTGTTGCCGAGCAGCATTGAGTAGTTGAGATCAAGACATGCCTAGCTGATACTCTTACCGAAATTGAAACGATCTCGGTATTACGGAAATGTCCCTGCTGACACTGTTGCCGAGCAGCATTGAGCCAAGATCACGACATGCCTAGCTGGTACTCTTATCGAAACTAACACGATCTCGGTATTATGAAAATATCTCCATACAGTGACCAATCACACAAGTGATAAGATAAAACAGATACGGAAGATTGTGATTGTTGAATGTCTTTAGGATCTTCAAGATATTATCTTTAATACTGCGATTATTATGGTTGAGATGTAGTCTTGAAAGCTTTCAACAAGAATACAAATAAATATTTGAAACCATTAAAATCACATGTTGAAATCACTTGATCCGCATGGGCTCATTTCTGCCCCTTTATTCGTCCCTCAATTCTATGGGTCGTCTAAGCATCTAGGTGTGCCCCATGCTAGGATAAAAACTCCGGCTTTTAGATTTAATCTAATACTCAACAAAAGTAAGCCTTAATTATAGCCTACAATCTATAACACTTGGCTTTACTTTCCCCCTCTCTTCTTTTGGACAGAGAAGTTGTTTTCATGGGCCCTGCTATGTGAGTGTGAAGTTACATTCCTGCTTGCCACCGGAAACGCAAAAGAGAAGAAGAAAAAAAAAAAAAACAATAATAAAACTAAAGATGACCAGTTGCTTACATCTCGCGAGCACCCAAAACTCTACTCTCAGACCCTGAATCAAGCAATTGAGTATTTTCATAAGAAGAGGTGGAGAGCTGGGCCATGAGCCGAGATTGACTTTCTTTGGCAATCATAAGATCCTCAACCACTGACCATTAGACACTCAGCAAGCTCGTAAGTCAGGACAGCTGGGACCCACATCTTTTGTGGTCTTGAACTAGTGACTTGTGAGTGAGTTAACCAAAATAAATTTAGTTTAGGTTCTCCCGAGGTCTACGTGCCCCATCCAAGACAAAAACAATCTATATATAAATATGCCACTGTATAGTAATATGAGGAAGACAGGCGTGATCACCCCACTAGGGGAAATAAAACCCCTAAACTTTGCGTGCTTGTTTGGTCCTCTCTGCCACTGAAGAGACTGCAGGGAAAGAGAAAGGAAAGAGAGGGAGAGATGCCTCAGCCTCATCTGCTTTTGAGGTTCCTCTTGTCCTTCTACATCTCAACCTCTTCTCCTGTATCATGAACAAAGCCCCCCTTCTCTTCCCCTTGGGAGAAGAAGATGACCCAACAGCGACCCAAACCAATGTTCAATCTCGACGCTCTCTACTGCGAAGAGGAGCATTGGGAGGAAGGAGATGGTTCATGTAATGAAGAAGAAGAAAATAGCAGTGTCGATAATGGAAGCCCTCTCCTTCTCCTATCTCAAGAGGATCTGTTCTGGGAGGATGATGATCTCTCCTCTCTCTTTTGTAAAGAACAAGAGCAGGATACTTATTCCTGTCTTCTCTCTTCCTGTCTCGAAACAGACCCTTTTCTCTCTTCTGTACGTAGAGAGGCTGTAGATTGGATGCTCAGAGTCCACGCGCATTACGCCTTCACGGCTCTCACTGCTGTTCTTTCCGTTAACTATCTCGACCGCTTTCTTTCCAGCGTCCATTTCCAGAAGGACAAGCCATGGATGGCTCAGCTCGCTGCTGTAGCTTGCCTCTCTTTAGCGGCGAAAGTGGAAGAGACCCAAGTGCCCCTTCTCTTGGATTTACAGGTAGGTCGAGAGAGAATCAGACCAACATCCTTAAATCTCTGTTTGTAAAGGCTTTTCAGATTAGAACTGATGTGGGTTGTTTCAGGTGGAAGAAACGACGTACGTTTTCGAGGCGAAAACGATTCAGCGAATGGAGCTTTTGGTGCTTTCTACCTTGAACTGGAAGATGAATCCCGTGACTCCCCTTTCGTTCATCGACCATATCATTCGAAGGCTGGGATTGAAGACCCATTTGCATTGGGAGTTCCTTAGGAGATGTGAGAGGTTTATTCTCTCTGTTATTGCCGGTAAGAAATCTAGAATCTGAACACAGAGCACCTCTATCTGTTTCTCAGATTGCAATTAATGAAAAAAGCAATCCATTTTATTTGGTACCAACTTTTTTTCTTCTCTTTTATCTCATAGATCCCAGGTACATATGTTATGTTCCTTCCGTATTGGCTGCTGCGACAATGTTGCATGCGATTCATCAGCTGGAGCCCTGTAATCCCCTCGAATACGAGAATCAGCTTCTGGGTGTTCTTAAGATATGCAAGGTATATAGTAACCACCCACCCCCCTCTCTCTCTCATTTTCTGTGAAGAAAATTTGTGTTTCTAATAGTTCCAGATATTTTTTTCGACAGGAAAAGGTTGAAGAATGCTTCCAGCTGATGCTGGAGCCGGTTTCTGGAGGTTGCAACAAACGCAAGTACATTTCAGAGCCCGCCACCCCAAATGGCGTTCTCGAAACGTCGTTCAGCTGCGACAGCTTTAACGACTCATGGGCATCCTCCGATTCTTCGTCGTCTTCTCTCAATCCGTTGAAAAAACTCAGAACCCAGAACGAAAAGCAAATGCAGATGCCTTCCCTTCATTTGATGTTTATTGATGTCCTCAGCAGCCCCTAGAGCCCATTTCCAACTTATTATTATGCATTCTCTCTTCCTTACACTGTATGGAAGATTCTATATATATACTTCTATGTTTCATAGTCCTCCTACTACTAGCAAATTGCCGTCCATCTCTGCCTTTCAAGCAATAGAACGATGGATAAGCAGCAGCTACAGAAGTAGAGATGACTGGCAGTTTTCTTCATATATATATATATATATATATATATGTGAACAATGAAGCGACGATGACAAGTTCCTTTCCATTTTCATATCTATTATCCTCTTATACTTATTAATATAAAATTAAAACACCATTAAGGGTTGCATATATTTGGAAACTGTGTCTCATGTTATAACTTTTATTGGATGGATTGATGGATGCATTGGCCACTAGGACTGAGTAGTAGTTGTTCTTTTTTGTCACCATTCTTATATACACTTTACATATATTTTATGTAGAGGCTGTGTATAAAGTAAACAACACAGACGCCTGATGTAAGAAAGTCTCACGCGAACATATTTAGTTGCAGTAGAATCGAGAAAGGAAGAGGAGTGCTAGAGAGAAAAAATGAGATTCGGAGGTCTTTTGTTTATGAAACGAAATCTGGCATGTGAGAGATGGAGCAAGTGGTCGGCCACTGGGGTTTGGTTTGGTTGGACTTTTCTGGGTTTGACCTCGTACAACGCGCCCGTAATGAACAAGACCACCCCCAAAGACAAATCTCCATTCCACACTCCTTTCGCGCTAAAAGGTCTCCACTTCCCACTAAATAATTTTCTATGCTCCGCGGGAGCACCCAAAATTAATTTTTTTGATTAGTTGTTAGCAGCGAATCTAAAGATGGGTCCTGTCTTTGACAATCAAACAGTTAAATTAAACCGTAGCCGTTTTTCTGATTGAAGTCTTTGTCCTATCTGTACCCAACTCCAAGAGTTTGAGGAGTTTAAAATTTAGGTGCTACCCCGGTGCACTTGATTTTATGGGGGAGTTTAATTGGCATAATTAGCTAGTCACATTAAGAATTGCAACTTACCGACACTCACATGGGTTGCTGCATGTGCTTTTCCCTCCTTTCTCTAATACATGTCATTTTCACCTGCTTGCATATCTATCAGCTGATTATGATTGACTAATGCGAGCGATGTAGGCTTTTAGTAAAGAGATTCATAGCAGAGAAAAGGATATAATACAGACTTCTACTCACTGCCGTACATTACAACATGTATTATTTCAACCGTACAACTGGTGGGCCTTTGCCACAACTCATCATCTATTAGCTGCAGTGGTCAAAAAGTTTTGGCTGGACTAGACAATACTAATCATGAGGGTTATTTGACTTTTGCTGACAATTGTGGACCACCCATTTTTTTGTCCTATGTCGGAGCGACTGATTAGACGGCCAGGATTGTTAGATTGCAACTCTTTGTTTAGTTTTAATGTTTTGGGTTCCTCTCTCGCTCATGCACCCCTTCCACCCTCCAAAGGGTGGGTAAGTTAAAACGTCTTTCAAGTTTTGAGGTTCTCTCAATAGGATTGGCCGAAATTCTTCTTCTTCCGTCTCTGGGATGGGACCCCCGATTGATCAGTCTCTAGTTTATGTAAAAGAGGCCAGATTTTTCTTCATCAATCTCTATCAATCTGTGGAAGTGTTTTAGTTTTATAACGTCACCCCGTCCGTGATTGTTGTCTGATTTCATTGTTTTAGTTAGTATGTCTTATTTCAATGTAATAGGATTAAAAAAGACCCAAGTCCATTACAACATGTTTAATTATGCAGTCACAAATAATGCAAGTCTTGAAAGTACTGTAGATATAAGATATAAGAACCATTACTATAGATAGACTTCCTCCTGCTTGAAGCTAAATCTCCAGCGTTTATGCAGAGGTACTGCCCCTGAAATATTACAGCTGACAGCTTAATTTCACGTAGGTGAAAATCCTTATGAGCTCCCTCAAGAGAGAAAATCACTATAATCAAAGAACTTATCTCATCAGTTAGACATAGAGGGAAACAAAGATTTACCTTCAGAGTTCGTTATTTTCTGCTGTTTTTCATTTAATTAAATTTTCTAGGATTCCAAGATACAGGATGATTTTCATGTAGTGCATGTATTCATGGTTGTCGCGTGTAGGAAATTTCAGTGCATGGACTCAATTCAAAAGAATCTGGCTTCACATGAGACTCCCTTACATGAAAAAGTGCCTAAACTTTATAATTTTAAAAATAATTAGGAATGAAGAAACTAAAGTGCATATGAAAAATGAATGTTAAAGGAGATGCTCATGTGAGAGTAAAGGCGCGGCCCTCATATCTATATCTAATCCCAACAACCTAGTTATTCTCACAAAAACATCTTCTGTCTTTAAAAGATAATAAATGAGGTACATGAAAACTAATTCCCCAGCAATCTCTTAATAATATGAGTTATAGGAAATTCAAGGTTCCATCTGCATATCAAATTTTTATCCTTCAACCCTCACATCTTTAATATTATTTCGTTGTTGTCCATTTGACAATAGCTTTCGTTAAGATTCAATCTCATGCAAATAAACCAGCACTCAAGGTTTAGACAATGAAAAACATAACATCAATAGTTTTTTTTTATTTTTACGTATTGTGATGTCTCTTGTCTGTCCTCTTCTTGTGAGTTTTTATTTTTATTTTTTTACTATTGTTAAGTATAGAAGCACGACATTCTATGTGGCTTTTACTTCTTTTTTTTTTTTTTTTTTTCCAATTTCACAGCACCAAACACAATATAATACTGTTTACACAGAAAATAATTCCCTTTTCTATCTCTATACCTAACACAATCAGGCCTTTTAAGTATTGCTTCTCAAATTCCCTAATCTAAAAGTAGTAAGCGTACAAGAACGGGCCTTCTGGTCTCTGAGTCACGGAGTGCAATGGACAATTGGGTTTTGTATATAGTTAAATATTATCCCCTGGTCAGGGTGGTTGGAACATAGTGAATCTTACCAGCAAAACAAGAGTAAGAACATGTTGAAAATTGAAGGCATAGTTCAGTAATTAGATATTACCATCCCATGTGAGGTTTGAGTGTACTTTTAAGTCTTAAGACCATAAGGCCATGACCTATACGGTTTGTCTTCCTTGCTATGTCACGCCATCTCTGGTGACTCGTTGGGTGCAGATATTTTATAAACATGCTCAGGCCAATAATACCATCAATCCTCTTTCGATTTGTTTTGTATACAGTGTTTGTTTGATTGTTTGGGATGTATTTTGATCTTCTTTTCCAAGACAAGAGATTGCCCGGCTGATATTGCAAACTAACATCCATTCCTGTGCAGAAACAATGCCAGCAGTCCTGTTTCCCTAACTCTATGGCCTGTGGTCCATTGATCACTATATAGAATAGTGCCGTTGCCACAATTATTCGGGATGTGCCCCATCTAGACCCACCCAACCTATGAAGGTCTGGCCGTTTCGGGCTAGGTACTTGTAGTCACGTGGAGCTTTCCAATTGGGTGCAATATATTTCTTCATGATCTCAAGTGGCAGACTGGGCCACCATGTGATAAGACCCTTGCCAGTGCAAAATTTATTGGAGAACCCACCTTCTTGACCACAATCCTATTACATTCGGACTGCAGGACAAATTTTTTTGAACTGTACAATGTATTTGGGTGACGCTATTAGTAATGTATCTGGTTCATTTTCATGCTAAGATGTTGATCATGCAGGAGTTTACTTGGTTTCTAATGTTCTGGTCTTTCATGGGTTCAAATATTTGTATTGGATCGACGTTCAACAGTGCAGAAATTTGATAGTTGTCGTCATTTTCGAGGCAAGGATTAGCATATTGGCAATATTGTTATTATTTTCTTTCAAGCTGAGAAAATAACTAATGAATGAGTTTCTTATGTTGAGGAATGATTTCTATCATTGTCACTCTTGCTATCCTTAAAAGAATTTATCCATTTCTAAAAGTGATCTCCTTAAAGATCCACTAACTAGGATTTGGAGCCTTCTTTCTTTTTCAATCTGCATGAAGAGTGTGTTGGTATTGTTATTTTTTTTTTTTATTATTATAACAAGATCTTGTATAATTTCAAATCAAGCTATTTCTATTGAATCCATTCACAGTGGTCCATATTCCATGAGATTTTACATCACTCCAATTTAACATGGATCGACAACTAACAGCCTTTAGTTTCAATTAGAAAAACATATGCACTAATAAAAATCAAGCTCCAAAGTAGGGTGCCATTCAAATGGTGTCAACCTATCTATCCTCCCATCCTTCATATTTCATTTGACCTAGGTCAAATTAGATGCGCATTGATTGGGTCCACACAGTAGGGAGAACTTTTAAAAAAGTGCACCAAGGTTTACCAGAGACACCGCCATGAGCCATATAGATGGGACATTTACCCTTGTCCTGTTGCCCATTTGTTGATTTGATGGACTACTGTACAGATAATGGAAGATCCACCACAGGACCACAATGGTCTTTTCTTTGATAGAAAGTAATTATAGTCATCATCCTAGTAAATGAAATATTAGAGCAGCTCTATCTAAGCACCCACTTTCCTATATATGAATTTCTTCCAATTCATATAAGGCAGGTCAGTCGGAGAGAGAAAAAAAAAAAAAGCAATATTTTCCCAAAAAAAGAAAAAAAAAACATATAAACTTTTACAAAGAAGTATCATTTATACTCATAAACCCTCAAGAAATCTATTCAACATTTACCTTTTCAACATAGATGAATTGAACTTGAAAATTTAAACAAAATTCCGTACTATAATGAGTGTATACCAATATACGGCGGACCTATTGCCAAAAGTACAATTCCATTTTGGACAAGAGGAGCCCACAATTTATACGGCCTGGATGGCAAGCAAACAATTATGCTGGATGAGCTGTCACTTTTCAAGAGGCAGAAACAATGGCAAACACACAATCCATCCTCCTCCTTTCTAGTCTTAAACCTGCATTAATTAACCCAAATAAAACGCATTACCTTTTGGACTCCAGCCATCCAAATACCTTTTAGGGAGTCCAATAACTTGACATCAAGGCCTAAATTATAACAGAATGGAGGACCCCACCCTACAAAACGGCCAAAGGAAAAAAAAAGAAGAGACTTCTCCATCCATCCATCCAACCAACACATCCATGTTTCCTTTTCAAAAGGCAGATGGGGTTTGAAATTCAACATCACCTTTGATTTCTTGGGTGGGTGTTTTTTTTTTCTACCTCTATTCCAACTTTCTACCGAAGATGTTGGGTTTTTTCAACGGAACAGCTGAGGCCTCCACAAGATCTTTGATGGGACCCACTCAATAATTGAGGAATAATATGATGGCAAGGGCTTCCTTTCTGTGTTTTTGACTGAGTCTTCCACAAATAAAAAAAGCAAACGAATCGATGGATATGAATAAAGAAAGACCAAGGGTGGAAACTTTCGAGTTGGCGCCATTGGAGTAGGCTCTAATGCCCCACTTTTTCTTGTATAGAAAAAAATGTAACAGCTGTAAAGAGTGTAAGGAAAACAAAAGGGTCGGGTTCTGATCTTCCCAGTTTCCCATCCCATTAATTCCCCTTTAAATGAAGAGGCTCAGACTCTCTCTCTCTCTCTCTCTCTCGGCTAGGCTGCAGAGGTATTGTACTGCACGCACAACTGCTTCTGTCTCTGCACGCTGTACATGTCGGCTCCATGCAAGGGCACGAGTACTCTTTGAACAGATGATTCGTATTAAATACTTCGATGAAAATTGTAACATGCACAGCCGGAGCATTTTAAGTTTGTCCCTGTTGCATTTAGTGGCCCCACAACAATGGGCAAGTGGGTCCTTTATATTCTAAATCTAGCCTTCTACTAGGGATGGTTTATGAAAATGGAATTTACTTATGTAAATTTATGTAGGAAAATATTCATGAGCATTTATCCTTCATTATGTTATGGTGAGAGACAACATAGTATGGTTGACTTTATAACACATCCCAACTATCCACACACATAGAACCTCCTTAAGTACACTAGATCCATTGACTTTCCACCTATCCAAATGAATTTGACCATTGGATTGAATGTTAAAAATTTTCCTTTAATATAAAGTCATTAAATTTGTGGGCTACGAATGAAGGAGATAAAGGCATGGGATTGACCCCAAATTTGATATATGGTCTCATCCAAGGTGCCTCTTCATATCCCCCCCAAGGGTCCCATCATTAGTGGGTCCCTAGGTGGGCCCCATTAAGCTTATTCCTCACCATATGGTGAGGGAAGGATGCATAGGAATATCCCCCATTTATATATACTAGTGGAGCCCTACACGTGCAATGCACGTGCACCAAACACATAATTTTACTAAGAAAATCTTTAAAAAAATAAAGTTCTTAAAAAATTCAATAGAAGCTTCAATACATTTAAAAATAAAATTTCAACAGAAAATGAGTAATTGTAAATTGCAAGGCCCATGCAATCTCCAAATATAGCTTACACTACTTTTTTTTCTATACATTTGAAAATAATAAAATAATGATATAGTGAGAAAAATGAGATCTCAAAAGACAATCGATATATAATTTATATAACTTTTTGAGAATATAAATCACATATTTCTAGATATTTTATCATGAATGTGTACAAAGAAATTTCAATTTATTTTATTTAACCTGTCAAGTCGACTTATCAGTTTCCTGATAGACTTGACCTGCTAAAGTTGGAGTCCAGTCGAAAGCATAGTCAAATTGATAACCTATAATTTTATATAAAATAAAAATAAAAACTACCAGATGAGCTTACTGTTCTAACCAATTACCATCAACATTATATATTTCAGGAAAAAAATTTAATTATATATTACATAAGGACATCAGAATAACAAAACTGAGATGGTGGTTTTAGTGTTAACTTACAAAGAAGAATAACATTCACACCAACCGTCAAGAATAATGAAGTAATCCGGCCTGTCCTCAAGCGACATGGATCAACAATGGTGAAATTATGATATGAACTTTGACAAGTAAGATTTACAGAGCACTTGTTGATGAATATTAGTATTTAACATGTGTTTTGTTTTATTTTATAAGACGGACCACTATCAGGTTCAAAGAGGCAATACCTCTCCAAGAGTCGGCATCTTCTTTTACTTGATACAAAGTGCTAAATTTTTATCCCCTGTAAGAAAATGATAATACAAAGTAATCATAGAAGCTCAGTTAAATGGAAGCTCACAAATAGGGAAAAGATACCAAAAAATAAAAAATTACAAATACAAATCTGCCAAAAGAATTGGATATTCCTTGTAAGAAATACATAAGAATGTAATCCAGATATTCTAGATCAAATCTTCTGCTCTGTTCTGTATAGAAGATGGGGAGTGCTAATTAAAGTAAGAAAAATTTGAAACAAACAATGACAAACTGAATTTGTTATAGTTCAGCATCAAATACTTATTTTAGTTGTTTACACTTAAAACGACCACTTCATTCATTGACTCTGAAGTTAGTAATAACGCGAAATTAGTAGTAACGCTAGCATAACAAGTAGTTTCTATGAGATTCTCGTTTTCCTTTTAAGGAAAGGAATGATGTTTCATTGAAATACATAAAAAGAAGAATAAGAAGAATAAGAAGCTTGCAATGATGAAAGAAATAAATGTGATCAAAGTTTTTCAATTTAAGCTTCATGAGTTAGAGCAATAATAAATAAATATATTCAAGCCCTTGAAATGCCCTTTTATAATAAAAAAAAAACTCACAAAAGTTGTATATTAAGAAATTAAAATTTGTACTTAACAATAACAATTTTACGATAGCAATCTATA
The DNA here is from genome assembly GCA_003546025.1 of Camphora micrantha. NCBI lineage: Eukaryota > Viridiplantae > Streptophyta > Magnoliopsida > Laurales > Lauraceae > Camphora > Camphora micrantha. The sequence goes on from QPKB01000002.1 coordinate 67,544,337, forward strand.
AGACTTACCACTAAATTGCATTTATTAAATTATCTTTAGCAATCACTAATATCAGAAGAGAACCAATATGTAGTAATAGTTATCAAATCATCCAACTTGTGATTACTCTTCCAACAGAGGTATAAATTAAGATCAATACAACTATTATGTCAGATTGAAACCTCAATTATTCGAACTAAATAAAATACAAACACATGAAGCAAAAGGGAAAATAATATTAAATTTTTTTTTAATGATAGGGCGGACATAAACTGAGTTTAAGTTTGTATATTTCACTTTCTTATTTAGGATATTTTGTTAGTTGATACTTTTTTCTAAAAAAGAAAAAGAAAAAGGCTAAACATAAAGCAGAAATGCAAACGAAGTACCTGTATACATGGGATGTGCTTATAAGTTTTGGAGGCCCCTATACCTTTTTCAAAGGCCATAATAAATAATATACAACTGAAGAAACATCAAATTACAAATATTTAATGTTAGTGTACAAAAGATGAAATGGTTAATATTTAAAAAATAATAACAAAGGGTTACATCCGTACAAAAAAAAAAAAAAATCTTATATATTTTAGAAATCTCCCGAAGCCCTCTGATGTTCTTAACTCTCAAATTTCAAATACAAATACCACTCAAGTATCTTTTAGTTCCACCAAGAAATAAAAATAAAAATAAATAAATAAATAGAAACCATTTGCACAATTAGCATCGTTTCAGGTAAAAAAAAAAAAAAAAACAGAGAATGTTAATTCTCTCGTGTATAGTCAATTTGGTATTTGAATTATAATACAACCACCAATTGGCCACCAGCAACAATAACAAAAGTAGCAAAAGCTAGCTAATACCTTTTGTTACGACTTTTAAACTGATGGAGAAGTATTTGAAGTGCCCACAAAATTATAAGTATTGAACACCAAAAGGTAGTAAGTAAAATATATTTGATTCCTTTTCTTTTGATCCATTATAAATTACACTACTCATTTTTTTTTTCATCCCATCTTAATTCAAGGTTTATTATTGAAAAAGCACATGGTATTTAAGTTTTTATAGATAAAAGGTAGTATGTACACAATGAACCACATAATGGAGTAAATAGTGCATAATTAAAATCTATTATTTTTCCCACATTGGCTTAGTTTATTAATCGGGGTGGACAAAATAGTGCCAAGAAAGACCACAAAAAAAAAAAAAAAAAAAAAAAAAAAAAACTGAATAAAAGTTTAGAAATTAGTGAACAAAATGATTCAATGAGAACCACGAATGAATGCTTATTGGTTTTATCCCACTCTTGAGGGGTTTGGAGAGTGACGATTGAAGAGGCATTAGTCTAAAACGTAAGAATTTAACTAACATAAACTAAAACAGAAAAAATAAACAAAATAAAATGTCAGATTCTTATACAAATATGGATTAAGTTTTGGCATTTTGAATATTAGCACATGTACTGCTTTGAAAAAAAAAAAGCCATTTCCCTTTTGACTCTATAGAGAAGGAAAACAGATTATGACAGATAATGGAAAGCTTTTCTATGCCTCATAGCATCGTCCTTTTAGTTATTGTCTACTTTGCTTTTATCAACTAGGACACATTTTGTTTGGGTTTTTCATTTTCCTATCTCACATAACAAAACAATATCAATTTTATATTTTAAATGCTATGCACAAATTTATATTCCAAACATAGAGTGAGAACTAAATATAAAGTTCTACCATAAGGAAACACGAAACATGCACAATTTGGAAGCCTGCAGTTAAGATTCAAGAAATAAAATAGACATAAAATTAAAACTATCAGAGCACGAAGGCTATCAATGGGCCTAACTTTGTCCCAAACATGAATGAGAAAGAAAAAATCAACTATTCATCATCATTTTCTTAACTCTGGTTGCACCTATTTTTCTTTGAATGAAGATTTTATTGCAACATTAAAAAAAAAAAAATTAAAGAATAAGACACAATCAAACAATAATAATTTCAGTAGACAGTGCTCACTTACATATATGAAAACTCCCTCCATTCCAAAAGAACCTAAGAGTCAATGAAGAATTTGTTAAAATATCATGTTCTTCCTTACACAATTACTCATAGAGAACTCATACCCACAAAATTCTCTGCATCGAAATCTTGTAGTATCTGAATAAGAAGAATGTTAAAATAAAATTGAAAAAAGAAGAGGGAAAAAAACAACAATTGAAATATTGATTTGAGATAGATTCCAATCTTATCCACATTTTCCTTTTCTTTTCTCCGCCACCTTAAAAAAAATAAAGAAATCGAAAAAAAAATACTCTATTTATTGAAATGTATTAAAACGAAATTTTATTACGTTTAAAATATCAACATCTACTCAATATAATAGATTAAAAAAATTATTAGGATTGTGCGTGCTAAGTTTGGTCTGTATCAGAGTTCATTTGGGTATAATAGGGAGGTAGTTAGTAATTTTCCAGAGAATTTAGGGGGTTTTTTTTCATAATTTTAGATTTTTGAGATTATGGTATCGTTAGGTAGATATTTTTAATTCATAAACTTTAGTCTTCTAGATCATCTTGATCCGGATCCTTAAAACCCCTCTAAATCCAAGCCTGATGCAAAGGCTATTTTAGACAAATTGAAAAATTCTCATTATGTCCCCATCTTTATCCATATATAAAATACATATACATAATAAATATATATAAGGGTGGGCCCCACAACTTACATTTTATTGGACATGTGTGTAGTGAAAAAAGTACATCATCTTTCACTCTTTTATAAGAGTAGATATATATATATATATATATGTATGTTTTACCTATGCAGAAAATTAATCGGTGTAAAACAAAATACCATGTTTTCTTTTTTTGTTATGGAAATATCATGCTTGGAACTTGGAAGCACTATTTTTCATATGAGAAAATGATATGGTGTGGAAAAAGAAACAGCATAAAATTATTTATTTCAATATTTCTATAATTCAGCAAGTTTCCAAAAGCGTTTTAATGGTAGAAGTAGTGGGTCTCAACTACAGTGAAAGGATTAAATTAGAAAGTGAAATTAAGTTATTTTTTTATATCTTTTGCATCGAAAAACACATAAAAGCTTAAGATATGAAACTTTATAAATTGAAGTATAACATATCTATGAAAATATTGAATGTATGGATCATGAATTTGGGACCTACAATAGTGTAGATAATAAAAAAGTGGGATTTATATGTTAATGTGTTTTCACATTTTCCTTGGTAGTTGTGCGGACCTAAGATATCAAACTTCGTATATTGTGGTTTACCGTTTGTATGAGAATATTAAATGGTCCGGATCATGACTTGAGGCCCACAAAAGAATAAAAAATCAAATCTATAGAATTAGTTTTTATTTTTTGGTGTTTCCAATATATTTCTCAGAGTCTGTGAACTTTTGAGGTATGAAATAAGCTTCTTGAGTTTTATTAGCTCAATAAAAAAGTTTGAATGTATGACTACAAAAAGATTCAATGTGATTGACCCATTGCAAAGAGAAATGAGAATCCTTGCAATCGCCTTTTGGAGTAAGCCGGAGAATTGAGCTGAAAATAGTTCCGTGCCATTTTCACTCCTAAAATTAAGCATGTGATACAAAAAATAAGCACAAAAAAACGTATTCATATATATTTTAGTATTTTTATATACATAAATGGCAGCAAACAAATGACCCACAGGAAATGTCCCTCGCTCCTTTCTCCGAAGAATAATAATCTTTATTTTCAAATCACTTGACACTCACTCATTTTATGAGATTGAGTTGCTAGGAACTCATGGTAAAATGTGTTCCAACAATACATTAGACAACAGTTATAAGAAGTCATTAGTGAAGCTGTATTGCCAAAATTAGAGTTTTGGTAAGGCTAAGTACCAATTTATTTTACACAATCAAAATCAAACTGCATGATAACCATCACTTTAAAACACAATTCATACATTGTTTCACAGAGCATAAAGTTTAATATATTGGTATCACAATGATAAACTCTTTATGCCCTTTTTGCACACAATTATTTTTTAATAGTAATGAAATAGATAAAAACTACAGTCTTCATCTTTAAAAGTAAATAAAATAAAAAAATAGAACCAAAAGGTATGTCGATTGGATTTCTATATATCATAAGTTATGGACTAAATAGACAAGGCCTGTTTCTCAGCAGCAGAATTCATATATGAAGAATTTATAAATTCTCAAAAAATTATCCCCTTGTTGGAATTCCTAAATTCACATCTTGTATAGAGGATTTACAATTATCAAGAAGATTGAAGTTTTGAGAATCTCAAAGGCTATTTGAGACGCTAAAAGTGGTCGGAATTTGAAATTCTAATAAGAAAACTATGACATTATCAAATGTCAAGGAGACAAGCCAACACATCATATATATATATATATATATATATTAATTACCAACATCATAAATCCCTATTAAAAATTCTACGAAAGAAACGGGCCCTATAAAATCTTGTATTAGTTGCCAAGATCTTTGCATACCGAGCGATATGACTCAATTTTTTATGGAACTAGGCCAGAACGTATACAATAGTGGAACTTTGTAATTTATTTGCTATTTGACTTAATCCAAAACTCTCTAAAATCAAATAAAATAAATATTAAATTATTATTTTATAAATATCTAAATATCTTATCTTTAATAAGTAGAAAGGGCAAAAGCAGATTGAGAAATATCAGTCTAGGACCAATATATTGGTTACTGTTTCCATTGTGGCAAGTTAGAATCTCACACAACACCCAAAGATTGATCCCTGATCATGTAGATCACCTCGTGCATATAGTACTACTAGCCCAATCTTAGGGTAAAAAAGGTTCTACGCCAATATAATGTGCGAATATATCTTCTTTTTTTTGTGTGGTAAAAATTGATTTATAATGTTTTAAAACCATCCTAGAACAATTTGGACAATTTAGCACAAGGTTGTTGTTATGCCCACATTTATTTATGAGGGGACTAACTCCTTCCATGCTAGATCGACGTCTCTTCCATTTCTAATTATAAAACAGAACAAAGTTGTAACTTGCTTTCCTACGGTGGGAACAGCCATAGGGAAATTCAATCCACACGCACACACATTAACCCCTCATGAATGGATATTATTTTAAATTTGATACTGATTTAATCATTAAACACTGTTTAATGCAATCACAAACATACTTAAATAACTAATGGATTCTGAGGCTTTAGAGAATTAGGATTAAAGTTATTGTTGGTCGTACCATATTCTTAATGTTATTTGCACATACATGATGCAGCCTTCCTCCTATGTGTCCCAAGAGAGTCCACTGGGATCTTTCCAAAACAACTCGTTGGAAAAGAGAAACTGCAATTAAACTCGAATGAAAGAAGAGAGCTTAGCTAAGTTTCAGACATTCCACAAATATGTAAAGCAAGCATATCTATCATATGGGCATGAGAAGGTAAAACCTGCAAAGGATTTTGGTCTCTAGCTTTACTTTTGGGAGTGATGGTTGTCATGGCACATGGGTGTTGTGATAGAAACGAAGAAATAAAGTTGGGAAAAGTAAGTCAATGTGAATGATATTGTCCATCTGATGCTGTTTGTTCATGCCATGTATGTTCGTATGAAACAGCCACAGTGTATTGTATGTTGTTGTGACTACAGTAAGGTTGCAAAGGACAAAGGGAGACAAATGAAGCAATATTGGTCCCTCTGCTCACGTGCCCCAATTCTGCAAGTAGTTCACCTACTTATGGTGTCGTGCAGTGCTGAGTGAGATGTCTCTTCTCATAAATAAAAGATAGAAAAGAGAAGAAGTTAGAAAATGTGCACTTATTATTATTATTTTAATTTTTTTGCCAGTTGGTGGCTAGGAGTCTGGTTTGATCCCCGTTTGACTTAAAACATGTAATTGGTATTTGAGATCCATGTAATGACCATCATCAATATTATCAAAGTCGTGTTCTAATTATGTTGGCTCGTCAACATAAAACTAGTCTTCCCATTTCCATTCATCTTAGGCCTATTCCTTGGATGTATTGTTCATCTGTGTCCTATGTAGTTGGTTTTTTTTTTTTTTTTTTTTCTTGACAGGTCTTTAGCATGCAGGAACTTTTTTTGTTGAGTTGGGTTGGTTATGTACAAATCCTTTCAAGCCGGTTTTGACATTTAGATATCGATAAAAGAATAGAATTAATTCGGTTGTTGGCTATGTACAAATCCTTTCAAACGGATTTTGAGATTCAGATATCTATTAAAAAAAAAAAAGATTCATATCGGTTAGAATGTTGCCACTAGTCTAATCTAAAGCTAAGAAAGGAGGGCACACAAAGTGTCTATATATTTTCACCATCAATTCATGTTCTTTTTTAGATAGTTTACCACAATTTAGGATTGCATTTCTGCTTAATTCCCTGGATCCATGATGATGTCATGTATTAGTGGGTACACCCTTTTTTTTTTTTTTTTTTTTTTTTTCAGACTTTGCTAGGTATCCTATTTTTAAAGAGTGATAGAGAGCTTGTATTGTTTGATTTTTAGAGGATTTGAGTAATTGTGCATGTGCCCCTTCTAAGCAACCGAGGATCCATATTGTTTTAAGGAAGATCTTTGCTTTAAAATGAGATATATGGTAAGAGTTTGTGAGGCAGCTTGCTGGCTCTACCAAAAGAAGGGTTTGAGTATTAGGTAACCCAGAAAAATAAATCCTTTGGATGTTCAAATGCAATGCCATGAAAGAAATTTAAGCTCAACATCCATTTCAGAGCTTAGATTAAATAGCTAACAGCATTCTTTTATAAAATGCTAATCAAAGTTTTTCTTACTCTCATTTTACAAATCAGCAGCTTTTGCTCCAAAAGCTGCATAAGATCGTGATCGAGGAAGAGTTTAGTAATTTTGACATTTCACTTGTTTTGAATTATGATACACTGGGTAAGTTTAAGCTGATTAAAAAAAAAAATGATACACAAGGTAAGAAATAGAAAAGTAAACTTACACATGCAGGAAAGACAATGCGCAGAATGATAAGTCCTTTGGAGATGAATGGATGTGAAGCTGGTGATAAGCTGACTCCAACCAAGCAAAGGGACAAGTGAAATGACAGATAATGATCACATCCAATGGCGAATAATACATGGACTTGGTGGATAGGCTGTCCAATCAGAGCAGATACTGGGCAGTCGGCATTTTAATGGAAGGTAAACCTCAAGTCAGTGGTCCAGATGGATGAAGATCTGGCCTCCCTATTCCAAGCAAGGCCGTCCACAGAAACTTTTATCAGATTTCTCAAATAGGTGGTGTGGGTCCTATCTCACCTTTGATCAGCAATCTCCATTCTCTTTCTTCCAATCAGTTTGTGATATTTCTTTTTATATATTTCTACTTCTGATTCTCATCAAGTCTGTGATATTAATTGGTTTTTCTTTTGCTGGGGCGATTGTTAAGTTGGATGAATCCACGTGAAGGGGTGGGAAGTTAATGGTGAGAGTGATGGAAGGTAAAAGGGAAGTTAATATGGAGAGAATGATTATTTCAACTCTCCACTAAGGGTCCATTTGGGAGAGGGGAGGGGAGGGGAGGGAAAATTTGAGGGGGAAGGAAAAGGGAGGGGAGGGAAAATTAATTTTACCTTCTCTTGTTTGGGAAGTGAAAAAGTAGGGGGAAGAAAAGTGAAAAAGTAGGGTTCTGTTTGTTTGTGAGATAGAGAGAAAATTACCGTTTTGCAATTATTTTTATAAAAACTTTAAAACTTTCTTTACAAATAAAAGGGCAATTTAGTCATTTATCTCATTTTCCCCTCCTCTCCCCCATTTTCCCCCCAATTTTGGGGGGAAAATTTTTTCACCCTTTTTCCCCTCCCCCTCCCCTCCATTTTCCCTCCCCTCCCTTTCCCAAACACCCTCCAAAATCATTTTCCCCCCACTTTCCCTCCTTTTTTTCCCTCCCCCCCATTCCTCCCCCTTCCCAAACAGGGGGTAAAAGTAAATTCAGTCCATGCTAATCTCAACTCCTTGGTGCTTGATTGATTTCTCTAGGATGTTATTGTGTATAATATTTTTTTATTCACTTTGTGCAAATTTCTTTTGCACGAGGAAAACATAAAAAGTAGTGCAATTTTTTTTACAAATCCACAAAGAAGTATTTTCGAGGGGGTAGGAAGGAAGGGTTGGACTTTAATTTCCACAAAGCTACACAAATGTGCCATACGTATAACGGTCAAATACACTTTGTTTTTCATTTGTTTGTATATATAAGGATTAGAGTTTCAAACAGGTTTACAGTAGTAGAAATGACCCCCACACGGATATTTTTGTGGAAAATATAATGCGGTTAAAATTGAAAAAATAATGGTAAATAAGGGAGATTGGCTCTAGCTGTGCACTTTTACAAGCTGCACTCTAAGCTTCTGCAGCTTAGATGCAGGATTGACCGTTCATGGCAGAAGAATTGTTCCCGAAATGGTATTAAATGTTCAATAATAAAGTTTGTAGTGCCCTGTAATGAGAGGTCCTGAACCATTGATAGTAACTGTGGGCTGTGGCTAACCACCAAAATTCAAAAGACCAACGCCTTTATTCTCATGTCTAATCAAAATCTGTCTGTGGTATGGTGACTAACATATTGGAGACATTTGTCCTGTATCATCAGGTCCCAATAGAAAAGACCAGATCTTCACATCTTCCCATTCTTCTCTGTTCTGCTCTGCTCCCCTACCCTTTGGAGGTGAAAGTTGGCATTGGACCACACAAGAAGGAAGAGTCTAAAATATGTATTTGGCATCTTTTCCTTGTTAGTGGTAACTAGTTACAAAAATATTTGTGCTGGACAAAGCGTCACCGGCGCATAACCCGGTTTATCCATGTGATTGGTCACCGGTTTATCCATGTGATTGGTCATATCTTGGTGTCACTAGTCCCAGAGGATCTACAAATCACGACATCTTTAAATCAGTTGCTAGGCCAAGCATCACTTGAAATGGTCCTTCTCTCCGGACCCCACCATATTTTACCATCTTAAGTCTTAATCACTCATGCAAATATGCTTATGGGCTGTTCACAATAGCAGATGAGTTGATTAAAAAAAAGAAGAAGAATATAAATGAAATGGAGTTTTTTTTTTGACAAATTGGATGGATGGCATTTCATTAGCATACAGAATTTGGGTGGATGTCTGCAGACATTCCAATTCATAAATGTAATGATAAGAGTAAGAGGTAGGGAGCTGGAGACTCGACTCTTACTCTATTAATGTATTAGGTTGACACATCCAAATTTTAATAACAAATAAGAGTCCCTCATCATTCTCTTTTGACACTTCTACAATTCAAGTTAGCAGGTTATATTGCTGCAGTAATTACCTATGTAAAAGAGTAGACCCGGACCTGAACCTAGACTCGAAACGCAAGTCTAGTTTAATGGGCCCGAGCTCAACTGGATGGACCATACTGGATTTATAGTCTAGACCAGCTGGACCCATACTAATTATATTGTTATGTATTATATATTTTTTATTTGATGGTGTATGATAATATATGTATGATAGACTCAGGTACTCGGGTCCGACCCTATTGGACCTACACTCAGACTTGATTATCAGCTGGGTCTAAGAAGGGATCAATCAATATCTTCACTGTTTGTGTTATAGGTTCTTGGGTAACTGGGTAACTGGGGGACATTCACATTCCTAGAGCCCTTCCAAGTAAAACAAAATTTGGGGGTCTGGGAGATCCGTATATTGGTGCAGAGGGGACTAGACACTGGGTTCCTTTTTCTTATGAAAGTGACCAAACAAAAACAGGTGCCTGCAAAATAATCCATCAATGAAACTACAAAAGCCATTTTAGCTCTGAAAACATAAATATATTGCCTTTGTAGGCTGGCAACGAAAAGCATGTCACAAAAATAAGAGTGCACATCATTCCTTTCCCTCTTGGCCAAATAAGTTTTAACCAAAAAAAAAAAAAAAAAACATCATACCTTTCCCATGCCCTAGATTGATTGGCATGTATCCATACTAAACTTTGTTTTTCTCATTAGGACCCCAATCTTAGAAGTAGGAAAATGCTCCCATTTCGAAAAGACTATGGGTCCTCTCATGCTTTTAATTTAGGTATGTTTTGCTTCAGCCGCTTTTCTATTAAAAGAAAAGGAAAGTGAAAACAGTGGCAGGCCCAGGATCTTTTATAGGGGGGCAAGCGATGGTCGATTACTAACATCTTATATTTATTAATTATAAAAAATATATTTTTAATAATATATGAAGAAAAATCTTAAACTTGGGAAATGCCCTAGCTTTTTTCCAATATATAAATCCTCAAAACTTTGTGAGGATAGCCAGCATACGAAAAAGTAGGGCTCACTATAATGAATTCAAATTGGTTAAAATTTTCGTTATATCTTTATTTTAGCACTGAGAGAACTGTATCCCACTCTCATCATAGTAGGACTCTTGCCAAATTGAAGTGCAAACCAATCTACTCATAATTAATTAATGAGAATCGGGCAACCAATCCACGATAAGATTGAATGGTTGAGAGTTGTACTAGTACCTTTTGCAAGAGAAAGAGTGAAAGTCATTTTCACATCTCTTTACATGTAAAATTTTTGGCGTGTGAATGAACTTATTTACGCGCCATTTCTACACCTTATTTACGCATCAAATCGTAATTAAGTACAAAGAAAATGAATATTTGTAACCATTATGCATGTGAGTCATTTACATATATACTTAATTGCAAACAAATGACTCCAACAATGACACCAATTAGAATGGTTTGAATATGTCCAACATAGGCTAACAATGACCTGATGAAGAAAAAGACATTTTTTATGTAAGTTTTGATCCACCTAGAAAGAGGGATAGTCTAAAAAAGACATAGATGAAAGTAGTAAGGATAGATATAAATATGTACAACCTATTTAGGAATTTGGCTCTTGGCAGATCGAAAAGGGGAAGCGGGACTTATATAGCTAACCTCAACATAGTTGGGCTAAAGCTTTGATGATAAAGTAGATTCCACATACATGCCAAGTTTAATTTATTTAAACATATTTATAATATTATAACAATGAAGCTGACTCCTTTCAGCCGGGCTTTACGAGAAACCCTGTGAGACTCCTAAGTGGGGCCTAGCAAGTTACTGAGATTGAGGATGCTCAAAATAAACGCCCCCTCTTGTCTTTGTTCTGAATTTTTAGTTAATTTTTATTGTACTCGGAGTTAGGCCCACAATCAGATTGATCATGTGTAAAATACTTTTACGCACTAAATATCCAATAGTGGACTCAATTCTTAGAGTGAAATTTAACATTACAGTGGAGATATATTTGCCTCAATTCCTCTTATTGGATGGTTGTTAAAAAACCAACCCATTTAAACTGTTCAACTGTTAAATCGCAATATTCAATCAACTAAAGGCCATGAGATTTAGTTAAACCAAACCACAACATAGAGTGGTTAGGATATAATTGGGAGAGAGACTCGAGACTTAGCCAATCCTGTTCGGTTTTATTAAAAAAAAAAAAAAAACAGTTGTTTGGATGATCCAAACTGGAGCAAGCTCTCACCCTGCACAGGGGGAGAATATAATCGCAAACAATGCTGACACTTTAGACTGTTTCCCTCATAGTTGTGGGACCAATGATCTGTGATCTGGACTGTAATGAGATAATGGCCATCTCAGAGATCTTCCAGATTGTGAAATCCTAACTCTTTAACAAGTGATGATGGTACTTGTTTTAGCCCAGGCCCAGCTCATTTGCGTAGTATAAAATATGTGGAACCAAACCAGCCCTATTCTTGTCCATAAGCATATGTAGTCTACCGAGAGAGAGAGAGAGAGAGAGAGAGAGAGAGAGAGAGGCCCATTCAGTTGAACTAAAATAAACCCAAATCCAGAGAGAGAGAGAGAGGCCCATTCAGTTGAACAAAAATCAACCCAAATCCAATACAATGCAAGCCAGTGCCGAAAAGCAATTCAGTTTTCGGACTCCTACATGGATGACATAAAGGGTGGAACTTATTCTGCAGTCCTTTTGGACTAGTAACTTAGAAGTCCCACAAAAATCGATAATTTCCCATGTTTCCAAGTATAATTTCTATGTCAAAACAAATGCATGTCAACGTTATATAACCATTTCTTTTGCATGATTAAATTAAACCATGATCATTCAAATAAAAGCCGTAGGGAGGGGATTGATATCCAACTGCATTCCTAAATGACAAGCCAAGCCCGTCTGGAAATGACAATGAGAACATTTCTCCTCATAACTAATAAAATGATATGAAGGGCCAGTTTGCTGCATAAAATACTTAAGAATTGAATATATATATATATATATTTATATCTGATGGCGGTGAGGGGTGAAGAATATAAGGTGGAAATATAAACGGCAAATGGGGTGAGGGCTGTTTTTATTTTTATTTTATTTTTGGGCTAATGGTCTAAGAGTGATACATTCACGTAAAAACTCCAAGATCGATCCCTGGGCATGTATGTGAGACTAAGGTGCTAACATCACTCAACCATGATTATGTTGTTAGGGAGGGCTTTATATTCATTTTTCATCTTCCCTTTATTTCATTTTCCAACCTTTAAAGGAGAGGATATTTGATGGTCATTTTTTATATTCACTTTTGGCTCTTCATTTTAACCACTTCAATACAGTCTGAGCTATGAGGGATGAAGGATTAAAGGTAGCCATGCAGATAGGTTCTTGACTTTTCGAGGATTTGAATTACTAGGACAATAAGTAGGTATTCATTTCTCATCTTCCTTTTATTAAATTTTCATTAAAGGAAAGTTTATTTGATGGCCCTTATTGGATATTCACCTTTGATTCTTCATTTTACTCACTTATATAAATACAAAGTCTCATAATTTCAAGGAAGCCAACTATAGGAAACAAACAGGCCCTTGGTAATATTTCACAATGCGCTGATTGTACCTCTCAAATGGACTGGATTTCAATGTTCATGCACAAAGTGGAGAAGACAGTCATTCTAAAAGATATTACTAGCATAGCAAAGTCCACAGACCTGATTTCTCTTTTGTTTATCTAATTGCATGAACAAATTGCAATACTATTCCTGATTAAATTATGTGATTTGAAGCTGGCACATTGCTACAACGACACCCCTATATCCCAAACACTTCATGTCATTTCCATTCTCTCCTCGTTGGAGATGACTGAAGCATGCTCGATGATTGATGAATAGAGATCAAACTATGATTTACAGTTACAGAAGCCGCGGCTTCAATCCACTTCTCTGCTGCACTGATCGACACAGTTTCTTGGCAGTCCCTCTCACACTCTTCGAATGACAGGCCTTATTTCATCATTCAAGGAATTCAATATTTGTTCTTTAGTTCTTGCTTCTTCAGCAATCTGTCAAACATCAGAAGCAAAAAAAAAATTATGACCAAGAAGAACAGCAATGTGGTTCTATACCATCTTCATTTTCAAAACAAAGCCTTCAAACACCTCACTCGTTGATAACCCTCAGAAGTTCAATTAGATCAGATTTTAATATCAATGATCAATGTTTAGTAGATTTGGGTTTAGATAAAAATCTTCAGAGTATTAAATCAGGAAACTTTCTGTATTTGCATGAGTTCCATAAATAATATAACAACAGGTGGCAAAGCAACTTGGCCAGCTATTCTTTTACTTATCATCAAGAAGTTTTGGTAAATTCTACCAGAAAAGAAAAATAAAATAAATTTTGGTAAAACTCAGGCTTTGTACCTCCATTACAAATCTAGCGCAACATTTTGGTCAATTAATCAATCTGATCTATGAAGCCTAGTCCAAATGAGACTTGACAAACGAAATCGCAAAAGAGCAACTTGACAAGGAATTGATGCTATTGAATGCTATAGTACAATAGTAAAACGGCAGAAGAGACATAGTAGGCCTCAGGAACAATAGCAAGATCCACAGAAATGGTATCCGATATTAAAAAAATATATGTAATTGCACTAGACTGCCTGCTTAGCAGATCGATCAGCCTCCCTATTTTGTACCTCATAGCACATGCACAAATGACAATACAACTCTCTTTGATATGTCTTGAATTTCCATATATCACCAAGTCTCCGAGCCTAACCCTGTTAGGCTGTTACCTCACAAATTGCCTTTAAGAATTGGAGAAACATTCCATTCTCACAAATGAGCTGAGATAGATGCAATCATAGTTTTAATACCCAGTGGATTGGTAACTCTGTAGGTGGACCAAGTGGTCAGTTCAAAGTTTTTTTTAGCACTTACAAAAACATTTATAATAACTAAAGTAGCAAAAAATCCTGTAATTCAAAACATCTATTTTGAAAAATTGCATAAACTATATCATACTTAACTTTATCATTCTCCAGAAAGTGCAAGGCTGCATTACATGCTCTAAGGCTTATATATGATTTTCTTTTGTTTTCAATAATATAAGAACATAACCTGATCTACTAGGCCATACCGGGATGAGTCAAGCAGAGTCGTCTGTCATCCAAGCTGGTTGACCGGGTTTCAACCAAAACTCACCAAACAAAGCTCAACATGGCCCTCTCACCCAGTAAGTGACTGAGTCAGGTCAATTTGTTCAGGTTGAAAAACTATTCATGCAAGAAGGCTTTGACGATGATGATTCATCATAATTGCTTAGCAGAGACGCACCAAGATAAGCAATGATATTTTCTTGCCAGAAAAAAAAAAAGAGATAGAAATGATATTAGTGTCTGTTGGCTCCCGAATACCAACTGAACAAGAGATTCATATGATGGCTGACAAAGAAAAGTGCAAAAGAACATGCCTGCTGGACCCAGATCAACTTGGTGCTTCCATCAAAATTTAGTTTGATAAACCATCAAAGGTGGGATTCATATAGAGATAACCATATATACTGCTTTGTCCTCAGCATGACTAGCCCTGTCAATGGGACGGGATGAAACGGGTAAAAGCCCGGCCCGGCCCATCCCAAGCCCTAAAATACAAGGCTTTTAAAAGAAATTTGAGCCCAGTGGGCTGGGTTTGGACAATACATTTTAAAGCCCGGCCAAAATGGGACAGTCCATTCAGGCCCGGCTCGTCCCAAGCTCTAAAATACAGGGATTTTAAAAAAATTTGAGCCCAGTGGGCTGGGTTTGGACAATACATTTCTATTCATTTCTTTTTTAAATTACTTGACCCATATAGGAAAATTGGATACTCATTCTCATTCATTTTATTGATTTTTTTATTTTCTACTTTCACCGTAAAAAAAAAAAAAAAATAAGAAGAAAGTTTTTAACTGATCCTACATTACATTAACTTGACTCATATATGATACTCATTCATTTCTTGACCCATATAGTCCATAGGATACTCATTCATTTCTATTGGTTTTCTGATTTCTACTGTCACCGGCAAAAAAAAACCTTTTAACTCCGCCATGTTGCTTGTTGCATTGCATTACCAGTCCCAAGCCCAAAAAAAAGGAGGACGGTTTAGAGTCCGGTTCACACCGGATGTCTAGTGACAGCAGGAATAATTAGAGAATGTTTTGCTTATGTCTAGGATCAAGCTAAGCCCAGGCCCGGCCCTCTCCCAGCCCGGGCCTGTACGGGACGGGATTTGATGTAAGCCCGTTCAATTCAGGACCGGGATTGGACAACACCTGACAGGCCCGTCCTATTTTCGGGATGGGATTGGACAACCTAAGCCCAGGCCCGGACCGTCCCATTGATAGGCCTAAATATGACCTCCAACCAGCTTTTACCCAACATCTCCCATGACCCCTTAGAATTGTTTATGTAATAATATTATCCATGTTATTTATTATGAAATGTTGTAGAAACAAAATAAGCTCCGTCCACTCAATAGTCTTAAAACAACTCCTATTTTATTACTTCCAAAGGACAAAATTCTCGGCAATTGAACTAAGAAACCTTAAAGTCTTGTCTATTGCCTACATAAAGCCAAACCCTCAAAGCTTCAAAATGGGTGTAGGATATTTATTATTAGGGAAACCAAGCTCAAAACTGAACTAAGAACCACCTGCCATATCATACGGGGACCTGACAAATGACAATGCAATAATAGAAGGCTTGCCAATTTTGCATTTTCCAAGCACATATTACTTTGGTTGACATAATTTTCAGTGAGTTGGGCACGCAATTGATCGGTAAGATTCTATCTTGTAACTATCAATTGAGAAAAGAAAAGGATTCTATCTTGATATACAACCCATCGAAGGGAAGAGTTTTGGTAGGGCCAACTGAGGCAAGTCGAGCCAGACCCATGTCCATTAGGCCTAGCCCATGAGCTATCAGGTTAATCAGGTCCAACCCATTGGAAAAACCCACAAATCCAATGAGTTTGAACCACGAGTGTTGTGGGAAGCTTTCATAATTTTAGTAGTCTTCTAATTCCTTTAGTAGTTTAGAAATTAGTAGGTTTCCATATAATGGATAGAAAAGATCGTAGGAACCTTATTATAAATATGTAGAATCCCCTTTAGGGATTCACAACTTCATCATTATATTATTGAATTGAAAATTGAGTTTCAGTTTTGTTATTGCTTTGATTAATTTTGTGCATGAGTTTTGGCTGTTTAATCCATCTTGGATTCGGTCAAATCCCTGCTGTGGATTTGGTCCTCTTCCCTGGCTGCATCACCAACATTATAGAGCAACAATAGCCAACAAGCTGATCATATTAAATCCCCGAGATGATGACGAATTGAAGCATACATTACCATGATTATTCTCCTTCAAGTGTTTTCTACTGATGCCAAAGAGGAATGCAATTACACATTGAATTAGCAACCCAGTTGTTCTGATTCCTTGTCCAATAGGTTCCTTCTGAAAGTACAGTATCAAATCACCTACACAATCTATCCATGCATTCCACTATTGTCAGTCTATTGATTTGCATTAGTCCTAAGCAGACATGGAAATCTGCCCCCTAAAGTCTACATCAACGATCAGAAATCATTAAAAAAAAAAAGAAAAAGAAAAAAAAAGAAACTGACAATAGCCCTATCCCCACATTGTATCTCAATATACCACTCAAATAGGTACAAACTCCTAAAACTAGTAATGGCTACCCAAAAGGCTCTCTGCAGTAGCAAAAACAGCGAACCCTTCCAATAGTGTATTTTTGGCACCATAACCTGCTCAATCATCCCTTCTATCCAATGTATGAAAGTGAAACACAGCTTCAGTAATTCAATGAATCCATTTACCCAGCAATGACTGGTTCATTAGTCCTAATGTTATATTCACCAACCTCCCTGTGATTTCAATTTGCATACCCAATTCCAGGCCACCACATGGAATTCTTTTTTTCTTCATGCCCTATCATAAGAAGTCAAATTGCATCTTTCCTATCCTCACGGTGACTGAAACTGGCACCTAAACATGGTCATTAAGTAAAAAGAGTGAGCAGACCTTTGCTTTAATGCCATTTGTCCTCCCAGAAAACAGATACCTCCAATCTCCAAGTCAACAATCTGCTCTTCATATTCTCCTCGTCAAGGCCCACTGTCATTTACATAGTCTGCCAAGCCTCAACACAACAGGAAAGTCCAAAATATGTAGCGTGTGTCACTGCATCAGTCTTATACCGAAGTGTTCAAGCTAACTCTGCAGGAACTCATGTAATGTTAACCCAAATCAACTAGTATTAAAACATAAGATATTTAACCGAGACACCAACTCAAAACAATACTAGAATTAATTATTTTTCTCATGCTTCATCTGCTTGTCATCTGCAACAAGGAAGTGATTTTGATGAAAACAAGCTCTTTGATAGAGAAACATCTAATCTGCTTTTAGTTTCTTCCAGAAAACTACTCAAAGCTTCATTTACTACTTCAGAGTTGGAGAAAGTAAGTGGAAGGGTTCGCCTGGCTACCCTTACTTTTCTTAAATGTACTTCATTTCAGGAAAATTTATACAAGTTTAGATGTTAGGATACTTCATTTCCATCAATATAGTCAAGATGCAAGGCACAAAGTAGCAACACCCTTTTTCAACCACAGGGCCGAGGCACACGCCTAGGCCTGTCAATGGGACGCGTTGAAACAGGTAAAAAGCCAGGCTCGGCCCGGCTCGGCCCGGCCCGACCCAAGCCCAAAAATACAAGGCTTTTAAAAAAATTTGAGCCCAATGGGCTGGGCTTGGACAATACATTTTAAAGCCTCGCCAAAATGGGACTGGGCCTGGGCAGAAACAACTCAGCCTGTTCAAGCCTAGCCCACTGCAAAGTCATTTAATAATAATTATTTATATATTACAATGGTGGAAATTAAACTCAACTAAGTATCATATTTTATTTCGAATGGCTCGTGATATTTTAGCTATTCCAGTTTCTACCGTTGCTTCAGAGTGAGCATTTAGCACCGAAGGAAGGGTACTTGACCCACATAGAACTTTTTTAAAACCAAATACGGTAGAAGCATTAGTTTGTGTCCAATATTGGTTTAGTCATGACCCAACTAGTGATGGTGATTTAGACAATGATGGGAATGCACTAACTGATATTTTAGACATATTAAAAGAAAAATAATTTCATTTGATTTCCTTTTTACATTACTTGACCCATATAGGATATTCATTCTCATTCATTTTATTGATTTTCTGATTTTCTACTTTCACCGGCCCAACAAAAAAAAAAAAAAAAGTTTTTAACCGATCCCACATTACTTTAACTTGACTCATATAAGATACTCATTCTCATTCATTTTTATTGATTTTCTGATTTTCTACTTTCACCGACAAAAAAAAAGAAAAGGTTTTAACCGTTCCTACAGTACTTGACTCATATAGCCTATAGGATATTCATTTATTTCTATTAATTTTCTGATTTTCTATTATCACCGGCAAAAAAAAAAATTAAGTATGCCATGTTGTTTGTTGCTTTGCATTGGCGGTCCCGAACTCGGAAAAAAGGAAGAGGGTTTAAAGTCCGGTTTACACCAAGTGTCTGGTGATAGTAAGAATAATTAAAGAATGTTTTGCTTGTGTTCAAGATCGGGCTAAGCCCAGGCCCGGCCATGTCCCAGGCAGGGCCCGTACGGGACGGGATTTGATATAGGCCCATTCAATTTAAGGCCGAGATTGGAAAACACCTGGTAGGCCAATCCTATTTTCAGGACGGGATTGGACAATCCAAGCCCAGGCCCAGCCCGGCCCATTGACAGGCAGCCTATGTAAATATGCTTCTTGAATAAAACCTCAAGACATTCAAGACCTTGGTTTTTAGATTTAGTTCATAATCTAGAATATTCATAGATGTAGACATCATATACTTACATGGTATAAATGCATGTACATCAGTGCGAAGGTAAGGTTTGATCACCAAGGGTAATAGTACATAGTGAAATATTATAACAGTGAAAACCAAAACAGAACAGGTATGTAGATTGTAGAGGTATCAGGTGGTATTCAGAACCATCAACCATGACCACCATACAAAATCCAGCAGCATTGTAAACACAACACTAGAATACAAACAATTTTTGTTGCCAAATATAGACTATATGGCTAAATACCATTCATACATTGGCCATGCCCAAAACAAAACTCAAAGGTAACGCAACCAACTGCAGAGGTCTTCAATTGAATGGTTAAAATTGTCCAATCAGAGTGATTCATCATGTTGTTTCTATCATCGGTGGGCCTAAATCTGAATCTGAAACAATTGAAACCCTAGAACCGAAACGAAATATAGAGGGATTTCAAAGACGTGAAGAAGAAAACCCTACCTGTTGTTGGTGCTCGCGATAGAACCGTGTAAGATAACTTCGGCTAGGTGACTTACGGGGTGTTTGATGCATTTCATTGTTGTTATTTGTTTGGGCTTGGGCTTAGATCAGCCTGAGTTGGAATCTCGGCACAGACTGCATGAGAATTGAGAGCCAAGAGAATAGAACGGATGGGCTGGACCCCAGATTTTGATGGCCTGGTCCATTTGGATGCTACGTAATTTTCTTTTCTTTTTTTTTTTTTTTTTTTTTTTTTCCGTTTTTGGTCTCCCCAATCAGCCCTAACCGACATTTATCCAAAATAACATATATATCCCTCACCATATTATAATGAGGGGCCCACCGAAGTACCTACTTATTGTAGAGCAGGGGTATAAAAAGAGACATTTGGATGAGTCCAGATATATTATTGTTTAATTTGAATTGAACATGCAAACATGTGCTTAGCAGGGGTTTTTATGCTAATGTTATATTGGCCGAGGGAAAGGAGGTACTTGAGGGAGCAATTGCTCCAACTTAAATGATTTTTTTTTTTCAAGACAACAAAATTCAAAATTGTTCTTTCACGTAAGGATACATCAAGAAATTACAAACAGCCTGTACATGAGCAAGATAAACCCTCATTCTAACAAACAAAAAAAAAAGGGGCAGGAAAACAAAGAAACAAAGAAGTCCTTGGATAGTGGATACCAACGTGACTAAAAGGAATTTTGTGAGCCTCAAATGCATGGTTAGCGAGGACGGAAGCTAATGTTGATGGGCGGATGTCCTTTAACTTGATGGTTACTGTAAGTGCCTAATAATTACGGACTTGGTGTAAGGGGTTTTGCCACAAAACTCCTGAGAGAGAAAAAGACTTCGATGGCCTGAAAAAGGAGAGAGATAGGTTAGAGGCCTTGACTTTGGACAGCCGAAGGCACTCCGATGCCTAAGTTAGTGCAATCACTGAACAAAGGGTGAACAAGAGGAGAAGAAAGGAGAACTGAGGATGTGTTATCTTCTTTTTTTCATACCTTTGCTTGCTTTTATCTTCTTCATATATATAGGTGTTGGCCCCTTTAGACCCTTCCTTGGGGGTTGGTAGGAGTATGGTCCCATCAGACCATACTCTTTTTTTTAGTGGAGGTAGGTAGAGGTATTGTCTCATCGGACTATGTCTTGACCTTTTGCATGATTGCTGATGTAATGGTTGGATATATCCGACGCCCATCTTATCTTTCAGTGTATGGCCGCAATCCCATTAATGTAGATTGACACAATACCCACCCCAGCTGACCAAGTTGCCCGAGGTGCTGATGGCCAATTGTGAACTCGACTCGGCACTATTGCCGAATTGCGTGCGTTTGGTAGTCTTACCGAGCTGCAAAAGGGAGGGAAAGAGGAAGTCGCTGGTACTTTTACCGAGGCTGACATTAAGGTGAGCCTAACTTGCGTATCAGGACTTATCTCTGTGTCACGAAATCCCCCACACAGTTACGTTGGGAAGTATATGATACTTTCAAATTATGGCCAACCTTGAATGGAAGGTCTGCATCTACCAGGTCAAGTACCTAGAAAAAGAAAAGCAAGAAGTAACAAACAATAACAATCACACTGAGGAAAAGGCTTTATTCATTCAATCCTTGTAGCCATAAGAAACCACACAAGTCACTTTAAAAACTCTGTAACCTGTTACTGTGTAGTTGTTGGCCGCCAAATGAACAGAATTGCAAGCGAAAGGTATCGTTTATATTTAAATCAATTGGAGAATCCTAAGCACATGAAAATAAAAACGAGGGGCGTTTTCCGCTTGTGTAGGTGTTTTTTTATCATGAATATTGTAAATACTTGTCTACATAATTGAATGATAAATGAATGGATAAATGATTGTTTGGTCATATCACTACAGGAAAATGCAGTTTTAGCGTCGAAGTTATACCGTCGGCCACTTAAATTGGACGCTGTAAGACGACATCACCGCTAAAAATCATAGAAGTGCCCTGGTGCCCCTGTCGATCCCTCTCTCGCTCGCTCCCTCATCGTTCCTCACTCGCTCTCTCCCTCTCTGCGCTCACGCATCGCTCTCAGAGCTCGACGCCGAAACCCTCTCTTCCTCATTGATCCCTCTCTCGCTCTCTCCCTCATCGATCCCTCTCTCGCTCGCTCCCTGCTCACAGCATCCCTCTCTGCTCTCTCCCTGCTCACACATCGCTCTCTCTGCTCGACGCTGAAATAGATCCCTCTCTTCCTCATCGATCCCTCTCTCGCTCGCTCCCTGCTCACACATCGCTCTCTCTGCTCGACCCTCTCTTCCTCATCGATCTTCCAAGGTACCTTTTTCCATTGCTTTTACATGCGATTTTCTAGGGTTTAGATCTCTCGTCTCGATCTTCTTCGCGTCTTCATGTCTTTCGTTTTTAGGGTTTTATCTATTGTTATTGTTATTGATTTTACATGAAACTGTTCGAATTCCACCTGAGCTTTCAGTACTTGTAATTGGTGGTTTTCGTTCCATGTGATTTTCAGTACTTCTTCTGCTCTCTTTATCTTAAACAAAGAGCAAGTGGAGTTGCTTCTGATCCAATCTAATTAGTAGCAAGGAAGAGTATACAAATCGACACCTTTGGACGAATTCGACTACAGAAACCCTAGCAATGGCAGAAAACGCAGAAAGCCAGCAGAGAAGCCAATCTTCTTCTTCTTCTTCAAAACCCTCGTTTGCACAAGTTCTTCAATTCGCCCCCTTCCAGAGCGCCGTAGACGAAGCCTTCTGGCGGAGATTGTCCTCCCTCAAGCTCGATACATTAGGTCTCGATCAGTCTCCCGTTGAAATCACTGGCAAGTTCCTCTTTTTTTTCTAGTTTGTTCTATCTTTTTTTTTTTTGGATCGATCTGCCTGCTGATTTGAATTCTCCTGCTCAAGAAACTGAAATTCTGTGTTTTTGTTCTCTGTTTCTTACTTGATCTATTGATTGCTGCGGATTCTGCGTTCCTCGGATTTATCAGCTTTGGTGCATTAACTCAAGACCTGATTTTTATCTGAACCCAGAAACTGAAAATTTGCTTTCTAGAAGGAGACGTGGTTAGTCAATCAAAATAGGAGTTTTGAGCTTAATACTAAGTGTATTCCTCCTCGGATTTGACTGTTCGGATAGGATTGGACGATTGGTTTTGAGTATTTGGTTGTCCTTGTTCATTCGTTGTGGTTTTGAGGTGCATCTTATTGGATTTTGGCCTTTACCTGTTCAGTTTATACAGCGCTTCTGTTCCAGCCAGTCTTGTTGCTCAAGGTCTGAGTTTTGAATGACCTGTTTGGCTATAGCTTAACACATGCAGAATTTAGAATTTAAGAGGGAAAAATCATTGCTTTACAATTTTTTTGTGGCATTTTCCAATAGTAGTTTCATCTCTTGCTTATGGAAGTAATTTTATCTTCCAAATGTCATTTGTGCTACTAGTAATAGCATGGGACCAAAAAAGATTGATTAGATAGTAATAAATATACACAGAATTCAAGCATCAAATCCTTCCTAAGGTCTACATGGTAATGTCTTGGGTTGCAGACTCTCTGTTTTTTCATATAAAATGGATATTCTTTCATTCTTTCTTTTGTGATAGTGGATATTCTTCTCTTAGCAGGATCTTTACCCAGCATACACTTAATGTAGTATTCCTCACACATTACCCATAAAAAAAACTTATTATTCGCACAATCGAAAGGGTTGTCTGCTATGCGTTCTGATGTACATGCTTCTTTTAGATTCACTATCCTTAACATTTATTAGTACCATAAATGCATGCTTTGCCGAACTTGATTGTCCTCTAACATAGTAACATATGAACTTGACTTTATCTCCACGTTTTTATGCACCTTGTTCACATCCACAAGTTTCAAAGCATTTGACACTTCTTTCTGAATCATTGCCACCTGATCCTTCTGAACAATCACCATCACTCGGCATGAGTCGTGGCAATAGGAATAAATGTCCTGTTCCAGGTATACTGTACAACACAAACACGCTGGAGAGCTTGCATTGTGTGAGATGCCAGCTGTTGGCATTGTGAACATGAGTGGCGCCAGGATCTTGCAGTTGTCACAAAATGGTTGGCGGGGATGTGTCCGGTATGGTAATCTTGGATCTTCTGTTATATGATATCTTGGAAATGGAAAATGTTCATTTACTGCTTATGTTCGTATGATAGCGACACTTTGTGTATACGGTAATGGCATTGCTAACATGCTTTGTTTCTATGCATTTAGTCTGCTGTGTTTGTCGGGAACAGGTTAGTTATTGCACATATTGATGCTTAAAGGATGATACTACACTAAATATATATTTAATTTCAT
This sequence comes from Camphora micrantha, assembly GCA_003546025.1. Lineage (NCBI taxonomy): Eukaryota > Viridiplantae > Streptophyta > Magnoliopsida > Laurales > Lauraceae > Camphora > Camphora micrantha. The sequence goes on from QPKB01000002.1 coordinate 67,568,371, forward strand.
TGTAGTATCATTTCACGTGAAAGGGAAATTGTTATGTATTTGGTTTACTGCCTTGCTACTTCCATTGGAACTTTGAGAATTGTCAGATAATATTTGGTAAGGTTTGCAAATGATGACCTGATGAGACTAATGCAATCCCCTTGTGGATAGGAATCTTCTTTTCCACAGGGCCAATTTTGTTTTCCACCTTTTGTACCACAGGATCCAACATAACTGAAGACCAACATTTGCACCTAACAGACCTTTCGAAAAAACATTTGCACCTAACAGAAACACTATGTATTCAATTGGATGGCTATCTGCTTTGCAGCTTACACTCTGCACCAACTCCATAATATTTTCACCAATCCGCTATTACCAATATTAATTTCCGAGGTGAACAAGTTTTGGAACATTTTCATGTTCTCTCAACATTTACACATTGGATGACTTTTTTGTATTTTATTTTTCTCCATAAACATCAATAGATATGCTGTTGATGGCAATTTTCTCCATCAGTCCTAAGGCATGGGCTGGTCTCATTTTATGGTTTATATTGGCACCTGTTTGATTTTTTTTGTGATTTATTGGTTATGAATTCAAAGAGGCATCAATGTTCTTATACAGGTCTCCGCATTTTGGCAGCAATGGTTGTGTAGTAGACTGTGAATGAACCTCGCTACAAAAGTTGAAGACTTGAGGAAAACAGGGGGTTGAGAAGTTTTATTCTCTATGCTATTTGGTTGGAAATGGCAAACAGCAAATATGAGTATGTGAAGTCGTTTGAAAGCAATGACAAACTCATGCCTTCAACTTGGATTGTTGTTAGAATTGATGGTCGCGGGTTCAAAAAGTAAGATTGCTATTCTTTATATAAATTTAGTTTTGATGTGTCACTGATATTTTTGTTGGATGCGTATTATTACATCTTTTAGAGATGGATGGACTGTATGAATGTGCAGTCATGACACACATCTTCTTCAATTTAGCCTAAAATCCAGGATATAAATTTAACCCGCTTCAAGTTGGGTTTGGAAAGTAGAGATGTCAATGGGGTGGGGCGGAGCGGGTCCTGGTTAGGGTTAATTGAATCCATACCTGATGTAGGTCTGAATGGGTCTAGCCGATACCAGCGAGGACCTAAATTTAGACCCAAATCTGAGCCCATGCCAACTCAAAGCAGGCCAAAAAAGGTACAAGTCTTGTTTCCAGTGCACCTAGGCTGCGAGTTGTGATTTTATTTTCATCTTTCTTTTTTTTTTACTGATGGCCAATTTCATGTGTCAAATGATGTCCAGATGACTTGAAACTGGATCCATTCGATAGCTTATTCAATTAGCTTTCCATTTAGCCAAAGTCTGTACAATTTTGCCTCATATTAAGAAAGTTCTGGCCAATTTACTTGTAGGATGTTTAAATGGTTAGGATTAAGCTTTCTCTTTTCAGAAGTTTAGGTTGATTAGGTTCCTTCTTTTACTTGTAAAAGTAATGTAAATGCTATTAGAAAGGGAAGATTCGAATTATATATCCTTTTCTTTGGGATTTGCTGTGGCAACTAGGGAGTTTCATTGACTCTTATTGTGCAAGGTCAAAGCCTTTGCACCATTCAGTTGTGCTCTTATGCCTTTTGTACCACGTTGCATGTACTTGGCTGTTGACTAGGTGATTGTAGTTTTACACTTCGGGCAACCGAACAGATCAAACAAATCGGGTGAGTTTCAACCCCAAAACTGTTCATTATCTAGATAAAACTATGGAGGGGTATGGTGTCAGCACATATATTTTTTGTGTTGGTTCGATTGGGTCACGTCATGCAGAAAACAACTACAATTCAAACAACAGGTTGCACATTTATATATTGAAGGAAACACTTATTCAAATATATTTGCTGGACATTTTTTTCTGAGGAAAGCAAGAACATATTTCACCTTTAGTTGGACAGCAAACAGATAACATATCCAGTAAAAATGTCATGCACAGGTTCCTTTGTGAAGAGAAGCTAGAAATAATGTTCCCATTAAAGCTTTGATGCAGGAATCATGTGGTCTAATTTACAGTGTAACGTTTTTTTTAGTCTTTTAGTTTAGAAAGAAAAAGTACATGCAGTCCCACATATTGGTAGGACCAGGAGTACTACAGCCTTATAGAGTGTTTGGAGTGTGGACTAAGATAAAGATTGGGTCATTTTGGCACTAAGCTTATAAATATTTGAGGATGAAAAATGTTGTAGAAGTTCAGTTATTAAAGAGATGGTGGGGACTGGGGAGTGAAATAAACTGGTGGATCAACTACCATTTTCCCTTTTAAAGTTGTGCTCTACTGTTGTGCAGAGGAAGGAGGAGTGTAGGACTCTAGGGCACTATTTATGGCAAAGGTGCCTTACCAAGGATTGCACAGTAGTAAATACAACACTGAATATGGAAGCAATTGTAGATGTGAATTATTTAAACTTACTGCTTTCTATGGTTTGATCTATTATGCAGGTACTTGGGACTGGTTTTGCAATTATACTTCTAAATCTTGGGCAGCGGCAACATGGTGAAATCAGGTAGATGCTTTGGTGATTTTAAGATTTTTCCATTTTGTACCAGAAAGATCCTTTATTTTATTATATTTTTTTGCCACCCATCATATCCAAAGAACCTATTATAGTTCACTTGTTCTGTATGACTCTTCTTGGTTTTGTTTCATTTTGTTGTTCCAATTAATAGACCACCGCTGGCCCCTCGTCACCCATTTCGTCGGCTGCAAGCCCTGCGGCAAGTTTGGGGACTACTCCGTGGAGAGGTGCCTGAAGCAGATGGACCGGGCCTTCAACTTTGGAGACAACCAGATCCTGCAGATTTATGGCTTCACCCACAAGTCACTCGCCAGCAGAAGGGTCAAGAGGATTCGTAACGACACCAGCAATCCTCTAGACGTCAAGGACGAGCTGGGTCTGCTTCATCCTTCTTTCAAAGCTATCAAGCTCAGCAGCAGCAGCAGCAGCGACAATTAGCTCCTGCTGATTTTTTTCTTGTTCCCTTTCTGGTTCTGGTTCTGGTTCTGTTTCTAAACCTGCTCTCCCACTGTTGCTTCTCTCTATTTAGATGCATACCTTACCTGCATACATAATATAAATCTATATGAGATGGATGCTATTTTGTATGTGTTGTTGTACTCTTCATAGTGGCATTTGGATCTATCTTTGGTTGTTGTTAATCTGATTTGAACGAATGCTTCTTTATTCATTTCTACCAGTTTATTTGTTTTTTCCCCTCTTTTGGCATGAATTTTATAGTTCAGCAGTGTTTTTTTTTTGTTTCCCTCAAATGGAAACATAGCTCCTTCCTTTTATCCCTGCAATCAAATTATGTTTCCTTGAGAATCTTTATGCATATAGGGATTCTTGTTTCTGTAATCTAGCAATAGGGGAACAATGCTTGCTTAGTTGATCCTTTACTCTTGCTTGAATCCTGAGCAACAAGATATTCTGTATTAAAATTCAACCATTACCTGACCTTTGATGACTAAACTCTTATAGTGTCAATGATTAATGCATTAGGAGGATTTCTTACAAGATCTTATGTCCGTTGGCTTCAAGTTCAATAACTTTGAGTTGCTTGCAATCACTTTGCATTAACAAATCGTTTATTCATAAGAGCATTAATAGGTACAAGGGTGGTGTAAATGGAGGAAAAAGCTTTTTGTTTTCGGTTGGTTGGGTGTATTTGTGTATTTGGTAGATATTTTTGTGCTTTATGCGGGCTAATATTTGAAAAAAAAAAAAAATTCTGCTTTTAGCGGCGGCCATATGATCGCCGCTAAAAGCAGTATTTTTTTTAAAAAATATATCTTTTAGCGGCGGCCAGGTTTTTAGCGGCGGCCATTTTGGCTTTTACCGGCGGCCGCTGGCCCCCGCTATTACTTTTTTATCTTTTACCGGCGGCCACTGGCCCCCGCTAAAACCTATTTTTAGCGGCAGCCGTTGCAACTTTTACCCACCCGATCTGTACCGTCGCCAAGTGGGGGCCATTGTGACTGCCGCTATGGGTTTTACCGGCGGCCGCAACCACTTTTACCGGCGGCCGCCGGCCCCCGCTAAAAGCAGTTTTTCTTGTAGTGTATACGTTGAGAATTTTTTTTTCTAATAACATTGATAATGAATCGATCCCACAATGCTTCCACAGAATGAAAACTTGTTGAAGACGATAGTAAAAAAAAATCTTCTTTTGTGGAATTGATTGGCTGGTTGATGTACAACCATTTAGATTTATACAACTTGCTATTTCTGCACATCTTTTATGTAATGGGGATTCTTAATTACTCATATTAATGAAATCCTATTATTATCTTGCTGACAAAAGAATTAAGAGATTCTCTTTTTTATTATTATTAATGAAAAAAAAAAAGAAATGTGATGAAGCAATTACTAGTATGTCAAGCGACCATCTCTGCACTCCCTCTCAAAAGAAGAAATACCTAGCTCCATGAAGCCTATGCTGCCCATGGGCTGTAAGAAAATCAGTAATTTTCTCTCTCATACAACTTGCTTGCTACAAAGTGGTGACAAATAAATTATTACTGTCGCCAAATACAGCAGTGCCTTCAAAGTTCAATCTAATTAAGAAAATATATGTGGGCCCCACTTTCACGAGCTGATCATTGGGAGTGGAGATTTTCACTACAAAAATCAACACTCCACATGAAAAACAGAATACTGTAAATATAATCAGTATATACAAAAAATTTTTAATACAACTACAAATGGTACCCCCTATTTTTTTAATACAACTAGTCAGCTACAGACAAAAGTAGCATCCTAATTCCTCTGTCTTTCCTGACCATGTGCTTTGCACAGGGCATTATGCAGGCCTTACTTTGATGTAAATATAATAATCAAAATCTGAAGAAGAGAACCTTGACACGGGACTGACGGGAGTAAGTACCTTTGACCTTGGCCGTCTAGATTTTTTCATGGCAGTCTAGACTTTTTTTACTTGAGTATTGCAGTAGTTGTTACTTGTTTATAATTTAGGTTAGATGGAGGAAGTTGCCTTGTCATTTCGTCCCTTGTCACCTTCTTCCCACAGAAGAGGAGCAGAAAGGGTTTGATTCATGCGACCTCCACCATTACTTTAATGGGGGTACCATTATTATCTTAGAGAAATTATCAAGTGGGAACTTTTCTGACTGTTCAAATCGTGAGAATTATGGATGGGGCCGACCTATCATCTAGTCCAAATTTTGTAATGGATAGGGAATTCAAATAATCACACGCCTCAGGGTTCGACACCTATGCAAAGGAATTGAAACGTTAGATCCACTATATATCCATACAATTGGATTATAGTTTGTCGGTCATATGAAAAATGGGTTAGAAGTATGGGATTAGGGTCAAACTTAATATCTAGGGTGGTTCCATATAGGTCTTTCAAATCCCATCGGTCCCATTCTAAAATGGGGCCTCCAGTGGTCCTCACAAAAATGTTCTCACAGTGACTCCGTAAGAACAATTCTCGTTTGATCACATTTCATTATTTTAATCGGGTACAATAATACAACTAATATGTTTGTGCGTGGGCCCCTGCTCACGTGCATTGCATTTGCACTCAACGATATGTGATCTTGGGGGAGACCCACTGGAAATCTGGAATTGAATCCACTAGCTCCAGTTCCAACATGTGTTTCTCTCTCGACGTCGACGGCTGTGGGCCCCCTCAAAGTAGTGCCAGAATTTGTAGTGATTGCATTCTTGAAGCTATTCTTTTCTATGAAAAATGGAGAAACTATGTTTGAGTTTCTTCAAAAACTAATGAAAGAGGTTGGAAAAGTCATTTAATCGATTATAGGTCAGTGGGCTTTTATTGTACAAACTAACGAGGAGGCAAAACACATGAATTAATCCGAGTTGATTTTAGTTTTTTCTGTTTTTCAAGACATGTGAAAGAGTAGAGGAAAAATAAGGGATTCAACCAATTCATGGAGAGTGTTTTACTGCTAACCGTTTGAATATTGCTTATATATAGTTTAGTTTGTGGTGTCCATTTAGATGCATGTTTATAATTGAAATGAGACAAATTAATGAAATGACCTCTTTGTAGATTTAGTAGGAAAAAGATAAAATCAGCGCCACCAAATTATTCTAGCACTTGATTTTATAAGTTTAATGGTATTTAACTATACATTTTATGAAATTTAATTCAACGGTTAGTCAAGGTTTGGTAACTGTAAAATACATTATGAAGCTGTTTCATGGGATGACAAGCTTATTGAAGGAGCTACACTAGCACTTGATTTAACAATTTAAAAAATGGCTGGTGTTTTAATTATATAATTTTTTGAGATTCAATTCAACAGTAAACAAAGGTTTAGCGACTGTAAAATAAGATCTGTTGTCGGTTCATAGGATGACAAGATTCTCACAGGGGCTACACCGATTAAAAGTGGGCCCAAGGGTTGGAGAAAGTTGTAGATCCGTTCATCTGAAAGAACTTCACATTAGACTAGGAAACAGCAATGAAAGAGCAGCCAATGGTCTTATTTACTGCCAAACTGTAACCATATCCTATATATCAAGTGATTCGCAGATGATGACACAGATAGGTTACCTACCATCTACAGTGGGCCCCATCAAAGGACGACAATACACCAAAGTAGTGGGCCAGTTTCCGGACATTCATCACTTTTTTTTTTTTTTTTTTATGTTTTGAAGTTTTTTTTATTCTTGTGGTTGCAAGAAGAGCATTTTAGGCTTGGAAACAAACAAATATATTCTCCCAGGAGCCTAGATGGGGACGTGCACCATTCCTTGTCTTCCTCGTGTATCATCAGTTAGTCTTACTTGGTGTGCACAAAACAATAGAGAAAAATGAACCCCTCCCTACAAAGGCACTCGTCCATGACAAAAAATGGGGTCATCATCAGTTAAATCAGTAGGTGCTAACATTTAAACAAAAAAAAAAAAAAATTGGGCCACATCAAACTTTCCTTTTGCATCCAAACGAAGAGGCCCCCATGGCTACAGGATGATATGATGGTTGTGGTTTAACAATCTTTCTTAAAAAACATGGAAAGGGACTCATTCAAATTTGTCATGCTTAGAGGATTGAGGTGGCTTGGATTAATTATCATTTTTTTCCAAGAACATCGTACAAATTGGTCATTCTTATCTTAAGTAAGTATTTGATGTAAGGCAATTAAATATAAAGTGAAGTCTAAAGTAGATTCATGAACGATTGAATTGCTTACGATTGTCATCTTAATAAGTACAACTAAAATGCGTTTATATTGGTTTAAGACTTGGGCTGATAAAATTATTGAGAACTTTTGTTATGAAATAGTTATCTACAAAAGATAAGAGTAGTGGCAAGTTTGTACTTGTGTAGCAGCATTAGAGGAAGATGTAATTTTCGAATTAGTTATCATGGTGTGATAAAAAAAAAAAAGTCATAGGCATCGCACGATTAGATAAAGCAAGGGATTTATAAATTATTGTGCTTTCTCCCCCCACACCTTATGAACTATTTGAGATTTTTAACTCCAAGGAGTTGGCCAAGTGGTCAGGACCACGATTCTTTACTCTTCCGGAGCTAGAGGTCTTGGTATTGACCACTGGTTCCCCCTTCTTCGAGAATCAAATGTTGAATCCACTAGTGCTACCATCTTCGGACCACAGGGGTGTTTACCTGGCTTCCCTTTGAGCCCGGAGGGATTGGTCCAACCCAAAGTATTGAAACCCTCCGATAGCAAAAAAAAAACTTATTTGGAATTTTAGATCCAAGCTGTCCACAAAGAAAACCCTTTTAAACTAAATGTGTGGATTGAAACTCACCAGGAAAACAGTGCAAGAGTCTCAAAGGTGAAAACTATTCATCAAATAATTATATACAGTAGGTCAAGTGTGCAGGTCATTAACAACTGTCCAATCTTATCCTAATCCATGAAATCAAACAAATAGTAGAAAGTAATGGCTTTAGATAATGGGGCTAACTATTTGAATTATTTTAATAGACAACTAATTTAAGTATTTTATATTATTTAATCAGGCCAATGAACTTTACAAACCTACCAATAGTCCTATTTCCCAGCGTTTTATAAAGCACTTTCTCAAGGAAATGATTATAACTACATTTTATTGTAATGAACCATCAATATGTTGGAAATTCCCACATCTCACATCCCACATCGCCTAAGTAATAAGTTTTACATTTCTCCATGTCCTTGGGCCTTCCACTTACCAAGTTAAGTTTTTAGTTTTTGGACTGGCACATGATTTCTTACACGATAAACAATATCTAATTTAGAAGAGTTGTTTATACACCAATAAGCACTCATGGTGCTTAGGTTTCCTTAATGAGCTGGAGGTCCCCGCTTTTGATCCGTTTGAGGCCTTATATGACACACAGTGCCAATTAATATAAAATAAAATAAATGCCTTCATTTAAAAGAATACCCTATTTGCATGGGCCATATATGAATATATCAATTATAGAGATAGGCAACCACAACAGAATATAGTGGATTAATAGCTAGCTAAATATCACTCTAATAATATATTCTATTCCTATATTACAAGAGCTCAATGTTCAATAGTTTTACATTTATATTCTTTTGTATCATGGCTCAATCTAATTATAAATGACACTAAGCAAGTGTCAAATTAGAATGTGAGACAATATATATGTATAAGAAAACACCCCCTGCCCCTGATTTTTTAGGCTTACATTGTCTTTTTACTTAAACTCCCTTGACTTTCTTTTCTCATCCTGACCCTTGAATTTTGTGTGTGTGTGTGTGTGTGTGTTTTTTTTGGTTGGGGGGTGGGGATAAGTGCAGTCCATTGTACTAAAATATGGTTTTCTTTCGCTTATAAGAATTTTTTTTTTCAGATAAACTATGAAATAAATTAAACATCCACGCGGCTATGCGTTGGATTGCGTGTATGATAATATGCAGATATACACAACCGTCCTGTGGTGGATCTGATGTGCCCTCAACCTGTTCAATGGACACAACCGTTCCTTCGTGGAGCTGATGTGCTCTCAACCCTTGATCCAAATCTCTCTCCCTAAAATAATATCCGATCTGGATTAAGATGCCCCATAATAATCATCCTCGTCATGTGTGACATGAGATATATACAAATATATATATATATATATATATTTATGGGGGGTATTCAAGTGCATCTATCTCTGACCCAAATACAAAAGAGGATCGCCCCTTTAAGTATAAAATTCCTTTTGTACTTGAAACACTTCAAAAAAGTATCTCTCATTACAAATGATGAGGGTTAGATGCACATAAATATTTTCTTATATATATTTTGTTATAGGAGACGAAGGACTCAAACGAAAGCTAGATAAATACTCAATAGCACCATTTTTTATAGTATAGTTTTCAACTTATAACCTCTAAATGCAAACCGTGATGTTAGTACAATTGAATTATCCCATTATATTGCATGTGACATATATACACTTACCGGTTACCATACGATCCTCTTTCTGGGGCCCGCGCACTCCAGCAATCCGGGCGTTGTGTGGGCCCCACCTGCTGCAGGAATAGGAGCATGGTTAGAACTCAGAAGCAGCACCACATGTGGTGTGGGGCAAATCTAGAGAGGCCCCGACAAACAAAATTGAGAATCTTTTTAGAGGTCTAGGAGCAGGGAATCTCTCATCGGTCGCGTTCACTGCGTGGAATCTCCCGCTCCCAAACAAAAAGTACAGATTCCCTCTAGATTTGGGCAAGGAATTGTATATATTTATTACTCTAGCCGAGGGTTTGCGTAGGATCGGCGCAATTCTTCTTCTTTTTATTATTTATTTATTTATTTATTTATTCACTATCTCAAGGTTTTCAAGCTTTTCGAGCATAATAATCTCTTTATATCAAAGAGAAGTCGGATAAATACCACTGTAATCTAAATGTACTAATATTAGTAGATTTAACTTTTAATTTATAAATAAAAAAAAAAAATTGGGAGTCAATACTAAAACTTCTAGCTCAAAAAAAAAAAAGAAGAAACCGTAGTCTTAACCACTCGGTCAACTCCTTACGGTTTCCCACTAAACTAATTCAGCATCATAATATTCAAGATGTAGGCCATCTTCAAGATGTAACCACTGTAGCTTTTTTACTTATTCTAAAAATCTACTTAAATTATGAGAAATGTTAAGAAAATAAAAGAAAAAGGAAAATAATATTTATCTTCCTTAATATGCTTTCTCCACATGTAACTGATCTCTAATTTTTTGTCACCAACAATTTGAGTATAAAATCAACACGGCTTTGAAGCTTTTAGAGTGTTTATAAATAGGGTGTCAGATGAGAGGATGCCACGTACACTTATTCAAATTAGAGATGTTAACTAGTTGAGCTAAGCTTAGTTCCACTTGATTGGGCTTGATTAAGAGCTTCACTTATGTGCTAATCAGTTAGAAAGAATTTGTTCATTTGCGTAGTGCCATTCTGCAGATTGGAAAAGGTCTCTCAATTAGATTGGGTAGTGGCCATCGTATTCTGAAAGCATATTTGCAAAGGCCTTTACTGCGTTTAGAGGAATGCATAGATGAATATGAAATATATTAGCTGAAATAAAAGAAGCATGGCCATGCCCATTGTGCATCTCTCTCTTCCCAACCATCTTCTAACAAGGTTTGGATTCTCTTAATTAGAAAAATATTATGTCCAAGCTTAGTTCGACAAGGTCTCTCTTCCCAACCATCTTCTAACGAGGTTTGGGTTTTCTGAATTAGAGAAATATTATGTCCAATCATATAAATACATCAGTGGGGGTCCAACCTATAAAATTCAAATGGCTCAAATTAGAAGTCACCTTGTTTCTTGGTTTGGGACAAATTTCATTCCAAAAAATAGTTGGGCATATTGTCAATTTGATGCATATGACATGTAGCAGTGAGCCCAAAGAAAACTTGGCCCAGATTCAATGCATAGGAAAGCATTGATTTTGAGTTTTTTTAGATTTTATAAGTGGACCCCACTAATAGATATGCATAGGAAAGCATTGATTTTGAGTTTTTTGGGATTTTACAAGTGAACCCCACTAATAGATTTACACACTTGACCGTAAGATTTCTCTAATTCTAGAGACTAGTGGATCTAATATCGTACTTCTAAAAGTAAGTCTAAAAGATGAATTAGTTAAGCACAGCACACTAACAAAATCAATGGTCACGTTATGCAAGTTTGATTTGTGGATTACTAGACCGCACCATGAAAAGTTTAAAGCATTGGACGTCCGGATGGTCCACATCGATCATGACTGATCACCCAATTTTGAGTCCTTCTCTGGTGAGGTAAAAGCCTATAGTGACTGTGAGTGAACCATTTACGGTCCGTTACGTCACCACAGACACTTTGCCATGCATCTCGATAGGAGTTGCCCGCGGTGATGCGTCATATTCTTAGTGGTCCACTCAGGGTCACTTTTAAGTAGACATGCTTAGAGGATCCCGAATTCACGATTCCCTAATTTAAAAGCTACATCATCAACTCTTTTGAGGTCTTCAAAAGCACTTGCCAATGTACCATTCATATGGATGCTTTGGCTTCCCCTGATAAAAGAAAGGAATCCTTCAACATCTCATGTGAGGAACATCTGTAAGGAAAAGGTGATAGGATCAGATCAACTGGTTATCAGGAGAAGCACAAAGTATAGTTCCTCAGTGTAAAGCAAACATAAATTCCACCAATCGTAATAATTAATTGGATACTTCAATGAAAGCTTTTTTGGAAAAAAAAAAAAAAAAAAACATTGGATACTCCCTCTTCCTCTAATTTTTAAAAAAGAAAATAAAATAAGATTAGATCTTTCCATCTAATTTAGGAATCTAAAAGCATACACTGTAATGGACTTGAAGAATAAAGGTCACAACCACATTGATTCAGCAAATGCTTTTAAGGTACTCCCACCTACAGCCTATCGAAATTCAAACTGTGGTATGCAGGGGCAAACGCAGGAAATTTTCCTTGCGGGGCTCGACGTAAAACAATCGTGAGGGAGGGGGCAAATGTAAAAAGAACTGATTCTCAAAATTTACATTGTGTTGTTTTAGACCCTGTTTTTGGGTCTGGGTGCGGGCTACAACCCTAAACGCTTCTACTTGATTCCGCTAGGGACGTAAGGTGGTCATGAACCACTAACTATATTTTTGATAGAACACCACTATAGAATGGCATGGGCAACGTCTCGCATTGGCATCATGCGTGTCCTAATCCTCTAATGTTGGGCCCACTAGAAAGTTCATGATTAGAGCCCACTTAAGGAAGAGATAAAACATATTGCATCGACATCATGCATGACCTAATCCCCAGATGTTCGGCCCCGCTTGAAAGATCATGATTGGAGCCCCTTATACGAAACTCGAACTACTCAAAGTCACTAAGAAGATCTGAGTCGGGATAAAATTTAATACGTAAATAATTTGATAGTTTGCCTAACTTCGATTGGAGGGAATTTTGGCCGAAAACCAACTCACAAATAACATTGATGCATTAAATTTGAGTGATTTGAATTTTCAAGTGAGCTTCATGATGATCTCTAGCTGAACAAAGCACAAGAGGTTTGATCACTTCAGGCAGAAGGAAAAAAAAAAATCTTGGAAGATTTGTTAGGTATGAACCTAACTTTAATAGTTCATAAAAACTTAAATTCACATGGGGAAGTGGATTCCTAATCTTCGAAAGGATTTCTCACGTTTAACTTGAGAGCCTTGGACACTTGTACTTGAGGGAATAAAGGAAAAAAAAAGAACAAACCCTCCATGTGACTTGTTTGTATTACTCTTAAATTTGGTAGTTCACAAAAATTTTAATTTACATCAACGGTGAGTTCTTACTCTCATCTTAGAAAGTCTCCTATTAGAAAGGATTTTTCAAATTTAAATTATAAATCCTTTGGGTCCGGATCCACAGTGGAGTCCCATACGGTGGAGTCCCATACGGCCTATACTCTTCCAATAAGTGGACATTTTGAACTCCACAATCGATTGAACTTACACAATGAAAATTCAAATCTTTCAAAATGAAAGTTGGCCCCTCCAATGAGATAAACAGGGGGAGCCTGTTTGGACGAATCCCTGCGCACCACGTCAGCTATGGTTTTCCTTTTGAATGAAAAACAAAAAATAAAAGGCCCCTGTTTTTCTTACCGCGTGGCGTGTAGGGATTCGTCTAAATAGACTCCTCCTATTTGGACAAAACAAGGGTTCCAAATTCCACAGTTATTACACACCCTTTCCAAAAATAGTAGGAAGTATATAACTTCAGTGTGGGGCCAACGTGATGGCAAATGTCATCCCCTTTGATGGCAAATGCTTGAGTTTTGATTTAATAAAAGTTGATTCCACCGTAAAATTAAGCACGTGATTGATATTGATATCAATACTTGTGATTAATAGAACATAAGATTCTATTAATTCCGTTATTAGTCACGTGCTGAATCTCACTCTGAGATCAACTCCCATTGAAGAGGAATTTAAGCATATGTCATTGGAATCCGAATTCCCTGTTTCCTCCAAACAGGGAGATACCATTTGGACGAATCCCTGCACGCCACCTCAGCTATGATTTTCTTTTAATGAAAAAAAATAGAAGTCCACTGTTTTTCTTTTTTGAGGCTGATCCAGATTCGTAAAAAAAGGGGTGAATAGTAACAAGCCGTTACGTGGCCTCCAAGTGGAATCCAGCTCTGGTGGGCGCCACAATGAAGAGGCCAAAGACAGGTGGAAGTGGAAATGTGGCGCGTGTGTGGACTCCAATCTTCTATTATCTTCAACCTATTGAGGCTTGAAGTCCGGATCGTCTATAAAACAGAGAATGCTATGGCAAAGGAGAGGCGTCGCGAAGAGAGAAGAGAGGAGAGAGGGAGAGATATAGACGGAGAGTCGAGAGAGAGAGAGAGAGAGAGAATGGGAGGTTGGGCTATAGCAGTACATGGAGGGGCTGGTGTGGACCCAAATCTTCCACTTGAGCGCCAAGAAGAGGCCAAGCAACTCCTTGACCGTTGCCTTCTTTTGGGGATCTCTGCTTTGCGCTCCTCTCTCCCTGCTATTGATGTGGTCGAACTCGTTGTATGCTTCTTTTCTCTTTACATCACCCATTTCTCCTTCCATGACCCTTTTCTGTAACTGGGTCATCTCTTTTATTCATAAAACATAAATGCCCACGTCATAAACACTACTTCTCGTGCTCTTCTTTACATTTTCTTTTCGTCTCTGTTCTTCAAGACATGCTTAAGTCATCATCAATCTATAATCTATAAACTGTGGTTTAATGAACCCACTTCAAAATACATATATGCTTTTCTTGATGAATTGATTGGTAACAAGGACTCCATCTATTCATCTTAGAGATTGCATGAATAAAAAAAAAAAGAATGAAAGAAAGAGACCAAGATCATATATATATATATATATATGTTTTAAATGACAGAAGATTTATCTTCGATCTTTGCCTTTAAATTTAACTTTGAAGTAGGCTTATTGTTTAGAGACATTGGGAAAGTTCATGCCTTGTTTTTTCCTCCCCTCGAATCTGGAAAAGATTCCTTAGAGCCCCGTCATTCAGTGCATCTCGAAAGATTTCTAAAAAAAGAGACAGTACCATACACTGACTTTATATAGCAATCTTTTGTCTTTGTACGGTAACATTTTAATGATCCGTGTCCGATTTGAATCTGGATTTTTACAGGTACGAGAACTGGAGACGGATCCTATTTTCAACTCTGGCCGTGGATCAGCTTTATCAGAGAAGGGGACGGTAGAGATGGAAGCCAGCATCATGGATGGGCCCAAGAGGAGATGTGGGGCCGTCTCAGGTCTGACCACAGTGAAGAACCCCGTCTCGCTCGCGCGTCTCGTCATGGAGAAATCTCCTCATTCCTATCTGGCATTTGAAGGCGCCGAAGCATTCGCCCGGCAACAGGTAATCTTTTCCAACTTTCCATCTGTATCACAGCTGGCATATTTCAACGGTCCAGATTCAGATCTTTAAAGAGAGACATGCAGGTTTTTGAAGGACCACACTGGGCCCCACCATAAGTAAGAGAAGTCAGGCAGCCCTTTCCGTGTCTTCCTTTTTCTCTTTAAAATAAAAGCAGCAGTGGGGAATCTGGGGGCCGGCTAGAATATTCAGTTGTGGTGAACATTTTGGTGACTATGACCGCAGTGATCCTTCCAACATGAATTGGCTTGGAGCACTCTGTTTTTTTTTACAATATTGTTAATGTTTCTGGTAGTCATTCATGTGTTCTTTAATTGGCATTGCAGGGTGTTGAGCTTGCAGACAACGACTACTTCATTACCGAAGAAAACGTGGGCATGTTGAAGCTGGCCAAAGAGGCTAACACAATCATGGTACGGTCACTCTATACAAATCAATTTTACTGTTTACTGTTCAATCACTTTGGTCCTTAGTTACCGGCCTTTCAATGAAAGTTCCGTATATATTTAAGTGGTTAAAAACAGAGAGACTTTTTTTATGAAATACCAAGGAAAGGTAAAAGAATCTGTAAATAGTTTGGCAGATATTCTAGTCACTTTAGTGGGGATGAGCTCACAGGAAGTAAGTGAAAGTGAGCCATGGCCCATGTCCGTAGCTAAAGTGTGTGTGGTTTGGTGCCTACGGAAGCTGGTTTTGTAAACATGCATGCACTGGGGCCCTCTAGTTTGGTATCTTTCAATATCCTGTCGATTTCTTCTTAATTGGAGGCCTTGCCAGTAACTTCTCTAATCTTAGAAAGATCCTGCCCCTCACGTGACATCAGCTCTTCATGACGAGGCCCTTGAAAAAGTTAATATGTTTTTATCACGTGGGAGTGGGATGACATGGTCTGCCTCTTTTAGTCATCTGACCAACACATTTCCAATCTTTTCTCCTTCCAAACTTTAAGGGCATGTTTGTGAAATGGTTTTCCGCGGAAAAGTAAATGGTTTTTCACGGAAAATCCATTTGTCCAGCGTTTGGTGCGGAACAATTCCGCGGAAATGCTTTCCTGCCCAGTCAGCATTTTCCTTGATAATTGTGGAAATGAATTTCCTATGGGGGGTATGGGAAATGGATTTCCTCGGAAAACTTCAACTACTTTTCCTCACTTTTGTCCATTTCAACCCAAAAACCCTACAAATCTTTCATTTTTTTATTTTTTTATATAAATTATTATTTAATATTGAATAAATAATATACATTAGCACCAACTAAATATATCACCAAATAAGAAATTTTAATTTTCTATAAGGAATCCAAGGCCGCACCAAACAACATTAGCACCAATTCAATGAGGAAACTCTTTTTGCACCAAGCATGAATTTCTAAATTCCATGAAAATCCTTTTCCGAGTTTTTTATTTCTATGGAATTTGCTTACGTGGCAGTTTCCCCTTTCCGCGGAAAGGGTGTGTTCACAAACGTGCCCTAATACTTTATACTCTCTTTCAATATAACAATAAACCCATTTGTGGTAGGTGCTCACCATGTGATCTTGCTTGTTTGCACAGTTCGATTACAGAATCCCAACAGACACATGCAGTGCAGGCGCCATGGCAACAGTGGAGAATGCAATGCAGATGAACGGCCTCCCCATCAGTGTGTACACGCAGGAGACCGTCGGATGCGTTGTAGTGGACAGTCAGGGCCGATGTGCGGCCGCCACCTCCACAGGCGGCCTGATGAACAAGATGAACGGTCGGATTGGCGATTCGCCTTTGATCGGGTCTGGGACCTACGCGTGTGACCTCTGTGCCATTTCTTGCACGGGTGAAGGCGAGGCGATCATACGGTCGACATTGGCCAGAGATGTTGCGGCTGTTATGGAGTATAAGGGATTGGACCTGCAAGATGCTGTAGATTATGTTATAAAGGAGAGGTTGGATGAAGGCAAGGCTGGGCTGATTGCTGTATCTAAAGATGGGAAGGTGGCATGTGGGTTCAACACCACTGGCATGTTTAGGGGCTGTGCCACTGAAGATGGGTTTATGGAGGTGGGCATATGGGATTGATTCTGTGAGTGAATGAGAAATTTAGTTTAGCTGTTTTTTCCCTTGGTTTGTTGGTCATCAAATGTAGTCAGATGTTAGTCTTTTTCAGTAGTAAAATTTCATGAACAGCAATCGCAAATTCACCATGGCACATACCTTTTTTTTTTTAATGTTTTTCTTCTGTTTTCGTGAGAGGTGGCCCTCATATGATCAAATCGACCCATTCACATTCATCTATCTAATCTACCCCTCGATTTATCAGTAATCCTAATTTCACCTTTCCTGAGCGAGGCTCGACCTATGGTCATCAACAGCAAATTTTCTTTGTTGTCTTTTAATATAAACCCGAGGGGAGAGTTAACTGGCTACAGTGGTTAACAAATTTTTACATGTGAACCGCTTACATTGGCCCACCTTGATTTTGCACTTCACGGGGTTACTACATACAGTTCAATGTGGGTTAGAGGGTCATAAAAGATCAACACAATTTGATGGGGTTGCAGCACGAGGCCTTAATAGATGTTTAGAATCATTGGATCATGTTAATATTTTATTTACCACCAGCCATGGAGATGATTTTCCAAGTCGGCCGTGATTCAACAGGAAAAATAATGATTTTCAAAGTCGGCTGGGATGCAGCAGGAAAGATAATGTGGCGCAGAGAGATCAAATGACCAGGGGCTTTGGTCTGCCTAATCCACCACTTACCCAAAATCAATGGGACAAAAGGGCAAAAAAAACCCCTCCAAGCTGCGTTAAGCAAATGAACATCAAAGGCAAAAAAAACCCCTCCAAGCTGCGTTAAGCAAATGAACATCAAATTGGAAAATACAACAAGAGTTCAATGAGCTGCAGAGGTCACATGCACCAACACCAAGTTTTCCTAAAGGGAGATTTTTAAATAAGGACTTTAAGTTTTTGTCTTATTTAAAAAAAAGGATACAAGTTTAAAATTTTTTCAAATTAGTTCCTAAGTTTTTCGATAATTTTTCAATTGAGAACATCTGTCCATTTAAAGGTATTTTTTGGAGACTTTTTCCCTCAATATTTTAAAAATATTCAAATTACCCTTTTTTGGAGACTTTTCCATGACATTGTTTCGGCAGCCACTACATGTAGCGATCACTATGGAAAAACTGGTTGTCCTTGTTTAACATGAGAATGCCGGTGAAGGAAATGATGAGAATATAGGGGAAGAAAACTAGTTGTCTTTGATTAAAGTGAGAACGCCGGTGAAGGAAATGATAAGAATATAGGAGAAGAATACTAGTTGTCCTTGATTAACGTGAGAATGCCGGTGAAGGAAATGATGAGAATATAGGATAAATGAATGAGAGTTTTAACTCAATGAAGGACAATTTGGTGATTGAAAAATAAAAGAAAAAAAAGCTATTAAAAAAGAACTTTAAACGGACGGATGTCTTTAATTGAAAACTTTCTTGAAAACTTAGGAATTAATTTAGAAAGTTTTAAAAATTTGTGTCTTTTTTGAAATAAGGCATAAAATTAAGGCTTTGTTTTTTTTTGGGGGGGGGGGCGGGGGGGGTTTGGATTTTCCCTAAATAAAAATTAGGCGAGCATGAAAGACTTGTTTTATGTTTACATCCAGTCAGAATGCTGTCAACGGGTCACCAATGGGTTGTAAAGGGGTTCTTCTACGAAAACTTCTAGGAAAGCTCAATATTGTCTCTTTTTAGATACAAGTGGGTTTTGCAATGTAATGCTTTTTGTGTATATTTAAATTTAAATTGATTTAAATAAACATCAAGGGCATGTATTCTGCAGCCATGTATTTGCATGTTAATGATAAAAACCGAATCCGTCTGCTCATGTTTAAATAATTTCATTATTTTATAGTGAGGACCGTCTAGTGGGGCCCACCTTGGGGCTACAAGTGTAACGATTTTTTTATCAAATAAAAAAAATTCACTTCTAATCGAACGGTCTATAGTATTCCTTGGCTATAAGGTGGTTGTGTGTGTGTGTGATCCATATAAATCGGCCATAAGGTGAGCCCCACTTAAGGTTGCAAACAGAACAATTACGGACTGAAACCATACTGGACTTGAACCCAGACTTGTTTCCAAATAATGGTTTCGGTTTTAATTTGGAACTTGTTTAGTTGGACTTAGACCCGGTTTCGATAAAAATATTCTGATTCAGTTCTGAAACTGGGTCCACCTAGAGGATTGAATCTGACTTTTGTTTTTTTTTTTTTTTTTTTTTCTTAAAATAAGTATATCATTCAATTTATAATGCCAATATTATATATACAAATATCTAAAAAAAGTTTATTTTGAAGCTCAATTTGAAATATCAAATACTTGGATGCTAGGTCCACGGGTTGAAACTTATATGGACCCAAAATCAAACCCTTTCATCAATTGAAACCTAAATTGATTTTGGAACCGAACCTATTGAAAAAACAGAACCTAAATCAGGTCTCAAACATGCGGTTTTTCGGATTGAAATTTTTAAATAATCTAATAATTAAATACCCGTTTGGAACCGTATCCCCACGGCCTGGATGGCTCGAGCGTGGTCATCACAGTACCACTGTGAAAACCGTCCTAACAGGGTCATCACTGCTTAACTAACAAACCACTGCTTGTGTGGTAAAATTTACGATTTTAGGCGAAGCTCTTGGTTACTTCTTCTCCCTCAGTTTGCGGTGCCCTTTTGTCTCTCAAATGGCGGAGACGAAGGAAACCCAAAACCCCACTCCTCCCCCTTACGAACTCAATGAGAAATGGGATGCTTGCATCGATCTCAGCCTCCGTCGATTCGTCTACTCGTCCTTGGCTGGAGCTCTCGGCGGTCTCCTTTTCTTCAGTAAGATTCTTTTCCTCCCCCTTCTCAATCTGCTCATCTTCTTTTCAATCACTGAAGAAAATCCCTTTCTTTGGTTCTGATGAAGTTTTGGTCTTACCAAAGAGGTGGGGTTTTGTCTATGCCCATCAAGCCGTGGCAGAAAACCCTTCCTTTTTTTGAGTTTTTGATTTGAACGATCGTTCTTATTACTACAAAAATTATACATCGGAGACTAGACAGCAGAGATTTTTCTCCTGATTTGGTTGTAGAATTACTTAAATCTGTTTGATGTGTGCAAGAGAAATCGAGTCATATGCGCGAAAACTTTGTTCTTCAGTTATGAAATTGGTTAACGCAAACTTCTCAAACCACCCAGTTAATTGTCTGAACCCAACTTAGAGTCTAGTTGGAGTTGCAGGCACCAGTGGTAGGACTCCGGGGGCCATGAAATCTATTTCAAGCTGCCCTAAGACCTTCCTATCCAGCATTGGTATTCCTGTGAACGGCGGTTGGTAGGGGTTAGTTGCATAAATTAACTCCTAAAAATAAAATTGCATGCAAGCATCATGTAATTTGAAAAGACATGTATTGAAGAACACTTACAAATAAGATTAGACCTTTAGTATTGCTTTGATTAAGTTATGAGTGTGAATGGTGAATTAATTTTTTTGGTTCTTTCTCAAGATTTGAAAATGAACTTTTATGGTTGGAATTGTGATCCCATCCCTATTCCCTTGGGTTGAGGTGATTTTTACTTGCTCAGAAACACGTCTTTTTCCACAGAAAATGCTGTGCACAAACATAGCCTAGCATCTTATGTAAACATTAGAAAAAAACATATTGTAGGTAAAGTACTGGCTTATCATTGCAAATTGGTAGTAGGTTGAATTTTCTCACAGTATGAAGATGTATGATCCACATCTTATTGATTTGTTGATTATTGAATTGTTGATTGGTAAAGAACTTCTATTTAACTATGTCTGTGTTAACATTTGTGTGTGTTTTTGGCTTGTCACCCCAGGAAGTCCTGTGACGCGATGGGCTTCTGTGGCTTTTGGTGCTGGAGTGGGCATTGGAACGGCATATACTGAGTGTTCCTACATTTTAGATGGGTTGACTGCAAAGTGGACACCTCCAAAAGTTTCTACCGTTCCTCCTGTGGTTTCTAATCAAGTAAGGCTTGTGGGCACTCTTTTGCTTTTTAATGTGAGTGGCACAATTTTATAGTTTGGAAAAATAACATATTTCACTTTTAGCAAATTTGATTGCGCACAATTTAATTGACATGTCTTTTGCTGAAGGCGTCTTTTTATTGCTACTTCCTGCAAATGAACATTTTAATTTTAGACACAACTGCATATTTACTGACAAGAGGCAAAGAGGGATGAGCCAATCCCACGAGTGAGAAAAACATAATGATGAAAAGAACAAAAAGGAAAACCCATAAAAATAGATGCAGACTTATTCTTGTGCCTAAGCATTGAGGCTTGAATCTTTGTCAGTTTTTCTAAAGAGAGAAATCCTCTCTCCAAATCAGAGACATGGGCCTTTTGGAAGTTCTTGTTAAGAGCCAAAATGTAAATTTACCTTAATATCAATTGGAGCAATAATTTTCAACGATCCCCCTCTCCATTGGCATTTGGGACTCAGTTTTGTGCTTGATCCCTTGCAATCTTTAGACATCTATGTGTGTAGATGGAGTAATAATTTTGACAAACGTAATTGTGGTTTCAATCAGAGAAAGGAGAAAGAAAGTAAATGATGATTCTGCCATTTACTGTATGAAGATTCGAAAGCTAAGTCTTATAGACGAGTTTACATATTTTGACTCTAATCTCAGCTCTAGAAACAGTTTCAAAGTTTAAATAAAGGAAAAGGAAGAAGAGAGAAACGGATTATCATTAATGAGGAGAAAAGGATTGGTTACACAATCAGGTTGTCCGAGGACAAAGATCAGAGTAGGAAATTCAATACTCAATGAAGAAATGATGCGGTGAATTTTAGGATTCTGGAAGACAGGATTGCAACTTATTGGAAAATGTTTTTTTTTAAAGCAAAAAATCAGTGGTAATTACTGACAACTTAGAAACTGTACTTCATTCTTATGTATGATATATTGATTCTTCACTATATAATACACACACACATGCACATTGTTCTCTCTCTCTCTCTCTCTCTAAAATGTACCAGGTTTTATTTCATTTTTCACATACTTTTGATATCAGCTTGTCAAGCAACCTGCACTAATTGAATACTACTAACTGAGCTATGATCACTAAAGAACCTAACACATTGCTCTCTCTCTCTCTCTCTCTCTCTCTCTCTCTCTCTCTCTCTCTCTCAATGTGCCGGGTTTATATAATTTTCTCACATACTTCCTTTTGATATCAGCTTATCAAGCAACCTGCACTAATTGAATACACTACTAACTGAGCTATGATCACTAAAGAACCTAATGTGAAATCTCTGTTGTTGCCTGTGATCATTAGGGTAGCAAATGGTTGGGGCAATACGACTCGGCCAGCTCTGTTCTTGGTCTAAGTAGTGGTCTCTCTCACTCTAACGCGACCAGATCTTAATTTAGATAATATAATCTTTTAAGCAAAGCGAGTAAAACTGCAAACTACATTTCCTGTCTTGGATATACAAAATTGGTGGTACTTATGTAGAGAGGTATCACAAAATACATTACTTTTCGTTTATATATGATATGGTTTGTTTAGATCTAATTTGTACGACAGCCCCAATGTTTCAGCAATTCAAATTCTTGATAGGATGTGCCCCGCCATGGTTGGCCTCTGCAAAGAGTTTTGCTTACTGTAAGATTTCAACTGTCCAACGTTTGACCTTTTCTGACTGTTTTCCATAGTTTCTTTCTTGAGTGTCTGGTAAGCTTCTAGACTAATGGTTGAGTTGGAAAATTCCATCTTGGACACTATAAATTGGCTATTAACACTGGACAATGTGATCCATGATATCAACAGTTCCATTTACTATTGCTTGGACTCTCACTTGAAATGACTTTGAAACATGAAAAATACTGTGCACATTTTTTTGGGCACTTGCCTCACTGACCAACAAATTGTTTTTTTTCATATCGACAGATGATAGGCATGTCACTTGTTCACTTGCCTCATTGACCAGCATTTTTTTCCCATATTGAAAAATTGATTTTCAATCGATTTAGCATTCAAGCCAAAAAAAAAGATTTAGCAATGAAATAACCACAGGATTACTAATTCCATGTCACTCTCACTATAGTCCATATCCATGTTTTGTTATTCCTTTACCAAGGTCTTAAACCTGGTTTTCCCATGAGGGGCAATGTCTTACAGCTCCAACAGTGAGGGTTGGCATATACTTTGACCGTGCATCCTTTTTTTTTTTTCAAACATTGTCTATTTGTTCTGAGTATTCTCTGCAGCAATGAATTGTGAAGATTATACATATTTTGAAATAAAGGGCTATTGTGATTATTATGTCAACAATGCTTTTAAACACTGAATAGGGTTTATACATATTTCATTTTTGGAATCCTCGAAGCTATAAATTATAGATACTATATACATTGAAGAACTGGTGATGAACTCGTATCCCTGAACCAGGATCTTATTGGATTAAGTAATTCAGATGGTAAAAAGAATTTCGTGTTTTACATTTTTTTTTTTTTTAATTTGAAAGTGTGGCTGTTAAAAGCATTAAAAATGCATTCCCAAGACTTTGATGATCGTAATGATGATGATGAGATGACCATGTTGTTGACCATCTTTTAACTCACCAGTGACCAGAGGCCAGCAGTATTTTACAATATTTCATGTTGTGTTTTCCTTTACCTTGAATAAATTGCACCCCCCATCCACTGCTTGGGAAACGTGGGATTGTCCAGCGGGGCTGCTTGTCTCTGCTGCAAATGTAATGTGTATAAGCTGTCTTGAGGAGAGTACATTTTGTTTATTATGGATGCTGACGAGGCTTTTTTGTAACTTCATTTTGTTTTTAGGATGATCATGAGGAGTAAAGAAGGCTTCTAGTTGAAAGTGAAGACATGGGGGTTCTCAAATTCTTATCTGAAAACTTGTAGTTGAGCATATGTTGTCGCTTCTTTCTTTCTTCATCGGCTTTAACCTTATGTAATACCATATTTTTCTTGGATGCAATCAGGGGCGTATAGACTGCACCAGTTTCTTGAGTTACAAATGATTGTGAGAGAATAATAAATGATACTAACATGTACTAGGATCTTCTGTTGACTTACCCACATATTGTTTGTATTTTTAGCATTTCTGAATACACTGGATTCTCGCTGGAACCGGTTGTCTGAACGACAAAATTAAAACTCAAACATTGAGTTAAAAAATGTGGTAGCATTAAATCAGCGCTCGTCTTAGGGAGAAGCATTTGGATCTCCTAACAGCGACTGCTGGCCATCTAACACATTTGAAAACAATGGTGGTGCTGATCCTGACTGGATTGATTGCTTTCCAAGGATTTCATGGGTGGAGTTGATGATGGGAACTGTGGTTACCACTGTTGAATAAAACCTGCTGTCTGATGAAAGATGCTATCAGAGTTAAGTTTGTGCGTTCTCCTAGTTTATTTAGAACTGTTCCCAGTTCTCTAGGCAGACTGTGAACCTAATTTACTGTCAGCCAAATGGCTGAATACTTCGCTCATTTGGATGAGTCCTGGTTTCCTTGAATGCACTTGATTTTCTTTGCTTTTTGAAAATGGAAGAGGTTTTTATGCAGAATTAAGGACATGCAAATACACAATGTAAGGAGTTCAAAGCACACTCTGATTCTTGACCTCAAGCTATATATAGTTTATGGGCACATATTGAAAATGGGGCACAATGGCTTCCTTGATACAAGAGAAGTTTCTGAATTGGCTATGGATGAAAATTCAGATTAAGAGTTTGTGATGCAGTCAACTACCAGTTCAAGCTATATGCAGTATATGGGCACAGATTTGAAAGTGTGTTCAATAGCCTCTTTGATGTAAGAAGATTTAAAAAATGAAAGCTTGTGTGGAACCTACTGGGGTGCATGTAAATCACGGAGAGAAGGAGAGTAATGCAAAAAGATTAGAGCATCTCTAAAAGAGGCTTTATTTGCCCAACTCAACTGCCAACGGCCGTAATTGGTGTTAGGAAGTCTCATATTTGCTAAAGTAATAGGCTTGACATGTCTTAATATATCTATATGAGTCTTCCATCTAAAATTTTCACCTCTAAAAAACCCTCGTCAAAATAAATGCCTTCTCCTGAACAATTCCTCAAATTCACCCGGGTGTAAGATGGGTACATTATAATAGTCTGGATTGATCATTTATAAAAAAAAAAAAAGTGTGAATTAAAAAAATTAAAAGGCTCGTCAGTGGGGCCTATCGTTTGAAAAATCTGAACCAGTAAGATTAAATGGCCCCTCCTAAAACTGGCACACAGTTGATCCAACAGCCAGTCTATTTGGATGGGTGCAAATTGAGGGGTCCGGTGACGACTATCTAGAGGTTTGTGTGTGGTCCATTCAGATGGACCATCATATGGGCTCTACTAAGATGTGTGTGTCCGCCACATCACCATAGACAGCCTGAGAGACACTGATCGGTCCACCCAAGGTCATTAAGCCACAAACTGTACATAATAAAAATCTAACTCAGCATTTACTTGTATTTTGAGAGATTTAGTTTTTTTTTTCAATTGAGTGGGCCCTGTGGGGTCACGAGTGATGAATTTGCAGTGAGTTCAGGGCAAAGAGGAGCGTGGGGTCTAGGGCTTTCTATACGCAGAGTCGACTCGAACTGTCGCAGGCGCAGGCAGGCAGCTAGCAGAGGGAGCGAGGGAAGAAAAAGAGAGGGAAAGAGGAAAAGAAGAAGAGGCTGGAGCACAGCACCACTGCATCAGCCGTCCATACAGGTACTTCCCTTTCTCTCTATCTCTTCCTTATATGTGTTCAACGTCCTTCACTTTTCAATTTATTGACTGTTACGGCTGTTCTCATCTATTGATCACACTCGTTAATTCTTAGCAGACATTCTCAGTGGGTGTGGCGTGAAAGCTATTGATATTTGATAGACATGGCATTGACTAACATAAGGTATAAGCCCCCTCTTCTGGATTTTCTAGTTTTACTTCTCTAGTAACCAATCACCTTACCTTCCAATTAGCATCTGCTGTTTTCATCTTCATATATGTTGAATGGAACTTTTATTGTAGCGAAAAATCAATTGTTTTGTAATAGTTTTCAGAAAGTTCATAGTTAGGAAGGTGCTCGCCTCTGAATCTGATGCAACATATAGGTTAGATGCCACAAACAATGGGAGGGGGGGTGAGGGGTTAGAACTTGAAGAACATTGGACCTCTTAATCAGATGGTTATGAACATTCCAACCTTTGATCTGTGACTACTGACAAGACCTTCCAGCACTAATAGTTTCGCAACGCGGCACTTAATTGTTTTGGCCGGTCCGGTTGGCAGCCAAACATTACTCAATATGTTAGATACAAAATGGTACTTAAAACTTTTAAAGTAATATAATAATTTTAAAAGCACTTGATTAGAAAATATCAAATGGAACTACATAATAACCAAAATCCATAAACTCAATCTTGTCTGCCTTTGGCAAATGTCAATTGGCATAATCTTTGTTAATTCACATGGTTAATTCTCTTATTTTTCCTTGTTTCTGAATAAAAAATAAAAAATAAAAAGATTCTACAGGATTTCATTTTTCATATTATGCCTTTTCCTTGTTCTTCTAAATTCTTTTAATGTGTGTTCTTTTTACTATTTGTCAAATCACAAATGTCATTTAAATGGGGTCACTTAGTTGATTTTAACAAATCAAAGATTAGTTTTAATGAGCCTGTAGAACATTTGTGACTTACCTTTCAGAAAAAAAGAAGAAATTGTAAGCATAAGCTAAATGTACCTTTTCTTTTGTATGTGTTGTTATGGAGTATTTGTATCTTTTAATTGCATTGTGCTAATGGTTGGATTGTGCATGTTTGATATGTAAAATAAAATAAAAAAAAAAAAAAAAAAAAAAAAAAAGGTATGCAAAAACTTCAAGTACTATAATAACTCAGAGATATCCAACTTGGTTGGAAAACATCAAATGGCCTTTGTTGGTAAATTTCAAATGGCATAACCAACTTTATTTATTCATGTAGTTTCTGATTTTATTTTCTTTCTTAATGAAATCTAGTATTTATCCATATGTGCTTTTTTTAAGTTATTATTACTTCTGAATTTTGTAATGTGGTTTCTCTTTACTAAAATCACGTACAACTTAATTGATCATCTTATAAAAAGGGACCTGCAGAGCAGTTGAAAGTTGCTCATTGTTGCAACCTCAAGTTTATAGGTTTGAGATCTGCATGTGTGTTGTCGGTGATTTTTTAGATCAACTGTTATATTCTTTTTTCAGGTCAGGTTCTACTAGTAAAGATTCATCTTCAAAAAGCGTGCAGCGCAAAGTTGAGAAAAAACTTCGGTTTTATGCTAGTGAGTTTGTTTTTAATGTTACCATATTTACAAAAATGATGTGTGTTTATAAGCAGAGTCATCTATCTACTCTAATCTTTCTTGATTTAATGGTTTTTCCTTCTCTTTTTGTCTGTTTAGAACTATCCATTAACATTATAAAATTTGATCCTGCAGTAGGTGTCACCTAAGTATGTGAACTATTGGTCCTAAGATGCTGGGTATTGTAATGCTGTCTGTTATAGTTTAAAATTATGCCTACTAAGAAAAAATTTAAAATCATCCATGCAGTTTTGTCTTTCTTTCAAACTTCCAAATAGTTTTAATGTGAAACTGAATGTTCTTGAACTCTGTGTTTTGCTTGCATTGTCATAGTTCTGTTCGTCTATATCTCTGTTTGGACTATTCTCCTATCTGGGTGATTAAACTGAAAAGTATATAGTGCTGAATTATGTCTTACCTTTACTATTTCCGACATCTAGATCTAGTCTGGTTAAGTGAGTCTCAAGTTCTCAACCTGGTTTCTTAGAAGGGTAAAGGTTAATGCTTTAGCTTTTGCACTCTGCAGTCCAGGAACTTCTCTGATTCTCCTTCGTTACCTAGAACAAGAGGCAATCAACCCAACCGGGTGTTGGCCGTGGTTAGGACATTGGGTTTACTCGCTAGAAGTCTTGGCATCGATTCCCCCGGGCGTTAACCGTCCCCCTTCTGTGTGGGTGCGTGCGTGGGGCCCAGGGATTAGTCTTGCCGAAGGTTGGGATACCCTGATATATATATATATATATATATATATATAAAGAGGCAATCAACTGTTGAGAATTTTCAGAAATATGTGAAATCTCTGCAATCTGCAGCCTGCACTAAAAGTACTTACTTTGTTATCTATTGTGTGCACTTTAGGCCGTCACAGATGAGGGCGACACCTATCAGAGGTCATCCAAACTGTTCAAAGGATGTGGCCGCCCGTGTAAACTTTACCCACTCAAGTCCATGATTCACTGCAAAAACCACTGTCTGCTTTGGAAAATTTTGAAAAAATGTGGCTAAAATCACATATTGATCGTGTTTAGTTAATAAGGCAAATTTTCCTTAGAATAGGCATGCACGAAATGGAACCAAACTGTCAATAATTCGAACCTCCCTCTATGAGTTGATGCATGTAGGGGTGGCGATGTGTCAATTCAGGTTGTGTTAGCCACTATGGGTAAGTGGGCAACACATATGCCCAACTTGTACGCAGCCTGTTTTTATTGGGTTAAAAATCTGAACCTGAACCCAGCCTGGAAGTGGAAAGGGTCACCTGAGCCTTGAATTAACAAGTCAGGTCGGGGTCAAGTTGATGGGTCATAGTGCCATGAGTTCGGTTGGGTTTGGTTTGGCTGGGTTGGTGTGTCGGCCAGCAAGTATGGACCCAATCTGAACCCAACTCATTTATTTATTGGTTTAGAAATGCCAACCCAAGTCCAACCCAAAACTAAGAAGGGTCAACCCAAACTCTGAATCACTGAATTAGGTTTGAATTGGGTTGGTAGGTTAGGTCAGGAATTGCACCCTATGTATGCATCCCAAATTTCAGGTCAATTGGAGTAAGATAAGCCATTGAATCAGACATGTGAAAACTGTTGTTAAATAGTGTTTGTCCAATCCAACGGTGGATATAACTCTGATATGACTGAAAGTTCATATAGTCATTGAGGGAGAAAACATTGCATCTAATATACAGTCGGGATCATCGAAAGTTAGGTTTCGCTGTGTGAAAAAAAAATAATTAAAAGTATTAGTGACTAGCGTTTCGATCACCTCTTTCTTCGGTCCGGAGGTGAACTTTTGCTGCCTTTAGGGAAGAGCTCAGTCATGCTTTTAGGTATCTTGAGCAGTATGGATCACTGCAAGGAGGACTCAACATGCACAGATTTGACTTGACCTAATCCAAATGGTGTGGTCAACCTTGTTCAATAACTCCCATATCTATGCATGTCTATATGTATGCATGTTAATAAATATTCATCAATGTTTGCATTACCATGAATTCGTGTACTTGTGATTGGGCAACTGACCATCATATTGTTGGTTGTCAGAGGTGAGAAGTATGGTTTTAGCAGGGGCAGTGTCATGGGTGGGTTTTGCTTGTTCAGTCTCTTATGCATTTTGATTTGTTGGTATATTTAATGGCATTCATGACTTGTGTTGAATCTGTTGATGGAATCTCTAGTAAATGCATATGCTTATGGCTTGGTGACTGTGGATGAAATGTGAATAATACTAAAACTCTAGGGGTTGATGGAAATGATTGGCTGTCCCAAAATCTACATCAGTCCATGTCTGATGAGGCTTTTCTGAATAAAGTCTTGTCAGAGGTGATGTAGAAACCCATATGATTTTTGGCTTGTCCATCAGTGCCCATCATTTGTTTGCTTTGATTTCTTTAACTATTCTCTTTTCTTCTTCTTTTCCTCCTCCTGGGGTTTCTGCAAAACTGATAATTTTGGATCCATTGTCGGCTTATTCTTTCTCTATTTGATGTCATTTGTATCTAAGTGCTCACATTCTTTTCTACAGAGGTTAGAGATACTGTTGCTTCTTTAAGCGCGAAGAAGGAAATCAGCAAGGTTAGGATACTATATGATCTTTGTTTTAGCTTGATCCTCTCTTTGTGGATGAAATCCAACTAATTCATTTTCAGATTTTTTTTTTTCCAACTTTTGGATTTATTTTGCGCGTGAAATACTATTCAAAGATGGTCTTCGCTATGCAAGTAACTAGCGAATTTGCCTATTACCTTTATACATGCCTTGAGACTAACACAACTTCATGCATGTATAGATATTATCACATTGCCTCTCTTAGCTTGACCTTTCTAATTTTTGTTGGGCCACTTACATAAGTTGGACATGGGCATGTGTGTCAGACCGTCAGTGTATGATGATGACATGAAGCATCTTGCTCAAGATAGAAGATAATGCCATTGGAAATGAATATTACAAAAACTTCAGCTCATGAATGTTAAGCATAATAGCATTATGTAAACGTAAATGCTTTAGAATTACATTAATGGTTTCTAAATACTTATTATATACAAACAAAGGTAAAAGATCCTTCCTAGTAGTGTTTTCAATATGCCTTTGATTGCTAGCATGTCTGACATCACAATTTTATGATTTGGGATTTCGCTTGTTACATACAACTGGCTCTTCAGCCCAAATTTGATTGTAGTTCTTTGGATAATTCATGGATGGTGGGAGTAAATGGCCATATATGAAATCTGGGAAAGTGAACTGCATTTTCTCAATTCTGATTCATGGTTTAAAAGATCAGCCTACTCCAAGCCAACTCGGACTCGGCCACTAATGCACTGAAGCACATCCCCACACTTTTGGCCTAGTCCTCCTTATACTAGGGGATTTCTTTTCCTCTCTTTTTATTTATTTATTTATTTATTTATTTATTTTGAGTTTTGGAGTTGAGTTGTTTTGGATTTGGCCATTGGCGAGTTGAGTAAACACATATTGTTCGAGTCCTTATATTATAAGAGTTCTTTTCCTTTCTTCTTTTTGTTTTGTGGATGGGTTCGGGGGGCTTTAACAAGTTTTGGGGTGAGATTTGAAGATCAAAACTATGATCATGATCATCATCATATTGTTATTATTATTTTTATTATTACTATAAGATCCAAAGATACAAAGATCAGTGTTACTTTTCATCTGAACATAAACTTTGAGCCTCAAAACCAACACGTAACCTATAACTATTTATATTTATCAACAAGAGTTAAAACTAACGAGTCCTTGAATTCTATAGTTATAGAAAACTGTTTTTCATTTTTAAAAATTTCAGATTTTAAACATTTGTGTATTGTTTTTGGGGGCAATACTAGGTCAAACTAAGCCAAGTCGACTCAACTTAATAAGGACCAAATCTTAAGACCTTGTTCCGATCAGCAATTGCAAATGCACCTTGTTATCAGGGTTATTAGGCCAGTTTTCTTACGAAAACAAAGCAACTCTTGGTTTCTACCTTTTCAATTTTTCTATAAAAAATAAGGTACTGACAGGGACTAGCATTTTCTAACCCATTCAAACACAAGGAACGGCTGAAGTGCCTATCAGGCACAATGTGTTCTAACTTTGGTGCCAAACGGGCCCTGAATGTTGTTGACATGGATTGAAGAATGAGGAGATTAGAGAAGTGGGCATGTTTACATTTTTCTTTCAAACATCATTTTGGAAGGGAAAATCCTGGAATGAACTACTTGCTAGAGAAGGATGTCTGTGTCATTATTCTTGCAAATCTTTTCCCTTATGTAATTTCTGTATGTTCTTAATAAGTTTTTTAATTGGTTTTTTTGCTAATAGATTGTTTTTTTTTTTTAACAGGTCTGTAAGCTTCATTAATTATCTTGAGAAAGTTTCAGTTTAAAATAAGAAAAATCTATTATTTTTCTTGAAACCCTTAACATCTTCAAGGCCATCTGCTTTCCAAAACAGTCTTATTTCAGATTATTAAACTGATGAATATTAAATGAAAAGGACTGTGAACATTGCATTCCACTGTTATAAGGATTATTTCTTTTGAAAACCGAAAAGTTTTTTTTTTTTTTTTTTTTTAATTACTTTGGGAGAAACAATACAATCGAACACCAAGATACATCTCAAATATAAGGGAAAAAAAAAAAGACGTTAGCATTCATTCTAACCACATAGCTGACTGATTAGCATCCTCATAAGCCTTGCACAGAAGATGCTGGAAAGGCTCAAGCTAGTGATTGTGCTTCATCAACACAATCCAACAACTGTCATGGATAAGGAATATTGGTATTATCACTATAGCACCAGTCTCCCTTGTCTTGATGAGTTCATGGCAGCCATTGGCTTGCTAATTCAGGCCTGCTTCATTCAAACTTTTGTCAATAACTGAGAATAACTGTTCCACACTTCCACTATGGCCTGAATGATTTGTTATTATGATACAATTATATGTTGAGTTAATTTTATTTGAGGGTTACATCTCGCCATTGTTTAATCTTTAATTTTTGAAGCACATCTCAAGTTTGAACTTGGAAAAGGTGCATATGAACAGGCCTCAGACATGGTAGCTTCCTGTGCCTCATGTTTTTGCTTTTTTTTCTCTCTTAATTTCTTTTTATAATACTTTCTAAGCTCTTTAGTTTGCTTGTAGTTTCTACCAAGTAAGTAATGCTTGTAGTTTTTACCAAAAAAGTAATGCTTGTAGTACTAGGTGTATCTTTTGATTGTTGCTCTTTTTTCAAAATAAATAAATAAAGAAAAGTAATAAAAATAAAAATACTTTTTACGTCTTTAATAATAGATTTTGGACTTCCAAGAAATCAACAGCCACAGTAAAGCAGAAGAAATATGACAGGATGTAATTTTGTTGGACCGTACTAAAGTGATATGAATGATTGAGGTGCAGTAATTTATCTCCTATCTAATTTCATCTGAGATCTGGTTGCGTCCAACTTGAGAAATCCTCAAGTTGGATCACCAGTACTAGTTTGGAACTTCGTGCTGCCTTTACTGAAATTGGACATAACACACATGTTCCCCAGCCTCAAAACTTTGGTGCTAATTTCTGCTTTTATTACTTTAATAATTAGCATCTTTCAGTCAGTATGGAATTATGTGCAATCAACTATTAACTTTTCTTATAGTTCAATTTCTTTTTCTTTTTCTTTTTTCAGAAGAGAAGACTAAGAAGCCGTCAGAAAAAATTGAAGGCATATGACCTATCTACACTTTCTGCGTTCCTTCCTGAGCCAGGTAGTGCTCCTCGGCAGCAGAAAGAAGAAAAAATGTTGAAGCTGAACAGTAAATCGAGGCAGAAGATAGTGTAAGCACTTCAATTTTCAAAGTTTTGCAAAGTCCTGATCAAAATTCAATTTTCAGAATTTATGTAGGCTACCCCAGCATAGTTGGGACAAGGCTTCGATGTTGATGTTTAGTCCTGATCTAGCTTTAATTTCTTCACCAGCTGTTGTTTGGACTTGTGGATATCTGGAATACCTATATTCCTGGATCTCTCTATATTACTGGGGAAGTTTTTTTTTTTTTTGCATGTAGCTTGTCGAAATCTGTCTGTAGTGGAAATCGACTTACTGGTGAAGATTTTTTTTTCATAGCTCGTAGAAATCTGTCTGAAGTGGAAATAGAATTATCGGTGAAGGTTTTTTTTTCCGTAGCTCTCAAAATCTATCTGGAGTAGGAATCCTTGACATCAATATATAAATTTTTTGAATGGTAAGTTGTAACTAACTTTTATTACAAGAAGCTTTAACAGTTGAGAGGAGTATATTGAAAAGCAACCAATACCTAATTCAAAAAACTGAAAAAAAAAAAACAATCTGCACAAGAGACCTTGAAGGCAGGACATCCAAGCTAAACTCTACCAAAAGGGAGTGAACCCCATTCTGAACAATAACCAAGCTTTTGGCAAGAGACTCCCTCTTCACCCAATTGGTTCGCCATGGAGTTGGCACTTCTATACATGTCACAAAGGATGCATCCAACCCTTTTCCCAAATCCTTCACTTCCTCCACCACATCTGCCAAAGTCCGAGGCACCTTGCGTGTAGACCCTAAGGCCCACTAGATTGCACAGCAGGAACTTCTTGATATCAATTAGGAAGAACTGAACTTTTGATTTTTTTTTTTTCCTGAAGATGAGGAATTTGGGCCACTTTCGGATCCATTGAACACGATTACCCTTTATTTAGGTTGCCTGTAATTTTTATTTTCTGTAATTGCAGGAAGATAACTTACATGCAACTTACCCTAATGCAACTATTAGGCTTATGCCTTCTGTCACCTATGAAGAAAGACAACAAAACTTATATCCCGTGTGTTGACTGCTTGTATTTGTTTATTCATAAGATAAACCAACAGGACTTGGCTTTGTAGTTTACCTACTAGAAATGGTTGGAATCTGGAGAATCTCTGGCTCAGATAAGTGAAATGGTTGGACTACCTAAACCCATCTGCCTAGGGATTGATCCATGGGCAGTATGGTGAGAATGGGAGTCCTATCCTCTTAGACATCCTTATATTCTCTTAGACACTTGATATCTTTTTTCTAATTGTTGAAAACCCTAGAAATCTGTCTTGGAATTTTTTTTTATCCTTTTCCTTTTTCTCAAGATTTCCATGGCTTATCCAAACATCAGATATTCTCTGAAAATCCCCAATTATCCTGAATTTAAAGGATCTTAGCTCTAAATGAGCTGCTGTAAGTAAAGTATCTTACTTGCACTGGAGTTGATCCACGTAGCAGTGGGACCAATATGCTTGTATGTTTCCCTTTTTTCCCTACATGTGATTTGAGGAATGGTATTTTCCAAATTTGTATTTCTTTTAGGGTGCATTTGGATGCATCTTAATTGTTGATCAATCTTTTGCATAAGATGGACATAAATTCCTATCATCGTACTGAGTTGTGGGTATTGTTGATATCGAGGACTAAATCTGGTTGGATATTGCTGTTCTGTGTATTCTGCCCTGAACCATATTAGTGTCCCACACTGATTTGATTTAGAGCAAATACAGGAAAAAGAAACAGTAGTATCTAACAAGAGATTATGCACCGTCCAAAATGCAGAACAAAATAGGTGAGCGGTTGATCCTTGTCAATGTAAACAGATTGTAATGTTGTTTATACATCTCAATTGCTGTCTCTGGAAATGGTGAGACTCACATAATCCGGTGTGTTTGATCAGGGAGAAGGAAAGTAAGCAGTTGAGAGCAGTTCTTAACCACCCAATGTTCCAGTCTGACCCGCTAGCTGCCATTCATCAACATCTTCAGAGCACACAACCTTCACCGGAAATCAAACAAGGGAAGCCATCCAGCAAAACTAAGAAAGGTAAGGCAAAGAAGAACGGTTCAAAGTTGTCCGGCCCAGATTCTATGGAAATATGAATGTTACATTTGACTCTCTTGGGATTTCCCAGCGCCAATATTTTCCTATATTGGTAGAATCTGGCGAAGTTGGGTAACATGATGAGTTTGCCAGGAGCTGTTAACACGAAAATATTCCCTTCTCCAAGGCATTATACATACCCATCTTATAAAGATGTTAGTTTTGTCCAGTTTTCAGTTGTGAGCAAGGCCTACTGTCCAATCATAGAACAATCTGGAAATATTTTTTGCATGTATCTGCTGTGGGGCCTATCTTATCAACTGTAATAACTGAAAGTGCATTTCCAATAAATAAAAATAAATAAATAACCCTGAAAGTGGTCACTAGTGGTATGAGCCACACATCTGAGCAAACAGTGGAAGGGTTCAAAGGCTTGAAAAAACCAAGGGTTTGAAGTTCTTCCGTTTTGGATATTAATCTTCCATCTAAAAAGTATTAACAAATAAAAAAAAGGGTACCTTCAAAATGCTGATATAATGGTCCTGCAGCTCATTTTAATTGAAAGAAAAGGCTGAAAAAAAGTACAGGAAATAAGAAAATCCCAGGGCGTATCAGATGTGAATATCAATAACAGAATTGAATGTAAAGATTGTGACTACAGCGATGTTTTCAGTTTATGACAATGCATAGAAAATGGCTGAATATGCAAATCAGTTTTGGCCAAGTTCATCAGTCAATAGTTGTATCTTATTTACATCATGCTGAAAAAAGGCAATGCTAGGATTTCTAGTAAGTAAAAATGTCAAGGCTGATCAAATAATCCTAGCCTTCAGATTTAAGTACTCAAAATTGAGGGCTGTGTTAATCAAAGTGTATGTGTTGAAATCTAATTGTGATGGGTGCATGGATCAGTGTCAAATTAGGATAAGGGGCAACTAAGGAATTGAGTTGATTCACTGTAAAAGGAGGTTTCTAGAGAATTAGCCTGCCCACCCGAAATGACGAGTGATAGCTTAGTTCGCCGAGGATTTTGCGCCTTAGAAAGTTGAGAGGTCTTGTGTTTAATACTTATCTTTGTTGACCACCTCTCATAGTTTTACCCAGTGTATATAGATAGGAGGGTTTGCATGCGCCTTTAGAGATTAGTTCTCAGCTGTTTAAAAACAAAGGCTCCTAAGTTGGGGATGCTTTGGGTTATAAAAAAAAAATGTAGTTTGTTTTTTTATTTTTATTTTTTAAATTCAACGTTCTCTTGGGCTTTTAGCATTTGTGAAGTGGAGGGATATTTTCCAACCAATTTTCATTGGCAGAAAATTCCACTCACCAGCTAACAATAGCAATATTATAATTTGCTCACAAAAAAGGTACGATTGAAGGACGGTGGCATTATCAGGAATGGTTAGGCCATTCTTAAGCACAAGCTGTGGGTGGCCTGGTGACATTTAAATCGTTGTGGGTAGGGGTTTGAAAGGTATCTTTGCAATCTACTGTGTAATAGTTGGGAATAATCCTAATCCTGTCCATAAGAGATACTGTTCGAAGGGCCTCAAAGTTGAGCAAATTTAAGCCTATCAATGAAGGGGCCTGCAAAATCTTGATGGATCATTTCTCTAGTACTCAGGTAACATGGAAAATGAGGGAGACATGGCATTTTATGGTCTGGTTACAAGGATGAGTATATGGTTCATGGCTTCATATCCTGGTTCACAGAGATTAGAACGCTTTATAGTCCCTTGTAGTATACGTAATTGGGAACCTTACCCATGAAATGTGTCAAAAGTGGGCCTATTTATATTTATCATATCTTAATATTTCAACCACTGTGGTGGGGGGCTTAACTCCTATTGAAATGAAATTTCGTCAGATCCCATACACGATCGGGGCATCTATTTGTATAGATTTGAAATAGGGAAGCCTCACACTGGCCCCATGAATTTCTTGTTAATCTTAAAAGCAGCAAGAAGAGAACCACCGTTGATGGTCGCGTCTTAAAAGAAAGAGAATAGAGAACTAAAAGACAGTATTTAGAAGAGAACAGTGGGATTAACTTGTGCTTCTTTGATGAGTTTGAGGACATTTCACACCTGGAAAATGAAACACACTGTAGGATGAGGGCAAAACTCAAAAAGGGAACCATCCAATGGTGATAGGTGTCCATTCAAGCTCCATGAAGGATTATTAAAGAGGTGAGAGGTAAACTTTCCTAAGATTTAAATTACTAGGGTGATGTTGGGTATTTATCTCATCTTTTCTTGATTCAATCTCCACTAAAAAGGAGAGGTTAGTTGTTCAGTCTTAGGTATTTACTTTTTATTCTTCATTTTTACCCACTTACAGAAATACAAAGTCTTAAAATTACATGAAACAAATAGGCCCGGAAAGGTCACAAATGGATATGTAGAACGACAATCATGTAGTGCTTATAAATGTTACCAAGGAAAAAGTCCCTGTGGCAGATCCCAACAGTCAAAATAGTTTGGATCTTGTGGTGCTTGCTTACTCAGATAAAGACCTGCTCTTCTCGTGTTCTGAAAGATCTTTTAGGGCTCTTTTTCGTGGTTGCAGAAAGTGCCTCTATTGAAGCTAATTTGGTGCTAATTGGTGGAAAATTTCATGCTAAATATTCCTACCTAGATATTTTACATAGTTTCTTCCAAAATAATTCTAATCAGCAAACTGTCAGACTTAAAAAAATTGTAAATTCTTCACATAATGGGAAGCAGACACATTTGTTTTCTTTCCTCAAGTGTGCAAATAAAAGAAACTTTTTCCTTCAAAAATAATGTATAGCAAAAGCTTTGGATATAATTCCAAATTTGCAACACAGCCATGACTGAGAACTACACCAGGAAGTTCTTTGGTCCCTTCAATGAAATTCACATACCCCATAAACAATCCATGCGCTAAAATCTGGAAATTTTGAAGTTCCAAGCAAACCCCATAGATCACATACATACAGAAGAAGATGCCCACATTTATTAGTGCTCACACAAACTTCTATATAAGTAAATAATATATTGCAGTCATGTTTACTGCCCCATTAGGCCAATACAAATACTTTTTTTTTTTCTTTGGGTTCTAGTATTGATGAAAGGAGAAGCATTCAAATAACTATCTTGATTTGGTGGAGATATTGTTGGAAAGCCAGTCCAGACCTTCATAGAGTCCCTCACCAGTTGTGGCACATGCACTTTGGATATACCTACAAACATTTAAAAACAACGAGAGCATTATTTATGCTAATTCAACTAATCAAATCCATACTTGTTTTTATTAGAAACTAGTATCAGTATAGTTGTTTAATGTAATGGTTGGTGATAGGTTCTATGATGTTAAACATGGCCCATTTATGAATTTGTAGGGAAGCAGAGGCATTTAGGTCATTTCACCTCTTTATTTTAACACCATTCTTAACAGCATCAAGGTAAGTTAATGGTAGGGAATTGTTTGAAACTTAGGGACCTGAAGCCAAAACTTCACAACTGCTTTAAAATTTTTGCTTTTTAAATAACAGGGCAAAGAGAAGAAACTTGATTTATTTATTAGAACAATTTTATTCTCATCAATCACACTCTCTTGAAACTTGACTATTGCTTCAAAAGTCTTCATCTAAATCCTACTCACAGCCATGGAACGAGAATCAAGAGGAAACACTTGATATTTATTGGCTCTGTAGTCCTCTTAATGACAGGGAACGCCCTTTTGTAGTATCAAAATGAAGGGAAACTAGATTTGGTTGTAGTAGCATTATAGCATATAACAACATTGGCTTTTATGAAGCTGAGACATACCATCGCCGCTGTCGCAGAGAGTGCAACCCAAGCTTATCAGTGATTTCAGAAACACTCATTGCATTTGGAAGGTCCTGCTTATTGGCAAACACAAGCAGTGTTGCATCTCGCAGTTCTTCCTATGATGAGGAAACACCAGTTATACATCAAAATCATTGGAATTGATAAGAAGGGCTAGCAATATATTCAAGAAACTGTGATATTCTGAAAAAAAAAAAAAAAAACCACAATGTTGTTGAAACATATATGTGCAATATTTGGAGGATATAGATAAATAGGAAATAAGAACACTACAACAGTCACCATGATCCTGAGGGAATCATAGGCAACATGATTTATTTGACATAATATGGGGGGAAAAGGTAAGGAGACTCTCGAAAATGATGGAAAGCTTAGGCAAAAGAAAGCATGTGTAAGTGTATTTCTTTTGCTACCTTATGAGAATCTATACTCAGTCCAGGCATTTAACCGTGTTTGGTTAAGTTTTTTTTTGGCATACATATTCTATTATATTTTATCAACTGTGGTACTTAGTTGTGTAAATATTCACAGATACTATATTCTTAATAATTTGCTGTGAGTTAATAAGAGGACTACATCAGATTATACACACAGAATAAATTCAAACTAACGCCTCCTTGATCTCTCTCCTTATATCTATAAATTCAAGATCACATCTCCTTACTTTCCTCATTTTTCTCAATGACTCCCTTTCCTCATATATCTCAAGGACTCTCCTCAACTCTCTCCTCTCTAATAAGTTGCACCTATCTAAATGTTAATTTGAAAAGAGGATCATGATGAATAGAAAATTATGGTCATAGAAGTACAGAAATTTTCCTGAACTTTTGGGGTAAGATCACTAACCTCACTAAGCATCCGATGCAGCTCATCTCTAGCTTCTGAAATTCGTTCCTTGTCGTTGCTGTCAATCACAAAAATAAGTCCTTGTGTATTCTGGAAGTAGTGTCTCCATAAGGGCCGAATCTGTTTACACAGAATTAAGTACACATTTTTCAGTTGGGTGTTGTAACAAGAGGTAACATGATACTCGTATATACACTATTTCATGGTAACAAGAAAATGATAGCTCAAAGTCCAAAGTCTTTCAAGGTGGCCACCAGTGTGATATTTGTTTGATGTTATTATATTACAATAACAAAGCAAAAACAAAGAAAGGATTTTTTTTTTTTTAGCTTTCCAAGGGACTAACGACCCATGCACATTACACACGTTCCCAACCAGCCGAACAAAGCCAGGGGAAAGAAAAGGACTTGATTTCCATATTCATGAGAAAGGTTAGCATTGATATCCGCAAGTAGTATTGTCCTCTCATCATCAAATGAATTCATGTGAAATATTATGTTTAATAGAGCTGACTTGGCAAATAAAAAATTATGAGAAAATTATTTTATCCAATTATTCCTTTGTTTTAATTCATGAACACACGTTTGCTTTTAAGAGAAAAGAACAGACATGGGACTAATTGCTCAATATTTATTAACTTCTTTGCTAACGCGTCCGAATTGCTGTTCGCATCATGGGGTAAAGACTGTAACATCTATCCCTATCTCCAACTCATTTGATGAATCTCTAATTTCATGACTGATGCATGCTGGTCTTCACAGACCTGGAACTATCAAAATTGTCCAAATCACCATGTAAATTACTATCCCCACAAGTTACCTCTCAAATAACATTGACCTTGTACAAAAGAAGTGGACTTAGTCTCAATAGAATTATTTAATTGCCAACGTAACAACTGTGAAAATAGAATTATTTAATTGCCAAAGCTACAACCGTTAAATTGAATTAAACCACTGTTAAGAGGGGGGCCTTTCCAAATCCTTTCATTAGATCCCTGCCTTTTTCCATAGCCCTTCAGACTGTAACAAAATCTAAGAAAAGGTTCATCCCCAAGATTTGTACAATATGAAGCAATCAAGCTTCAAATCATTCAGCGCAATGCATGTTACTTAGGGGAAAAAAAAAAGAAAAATGATGATGATCATGATGATGCTATGATGGTTTTAACGTGGCAATCCACATTGTATATCAACTGCAGAGAGCATGAACTTTGGTATGTTTTTCCCACTTCTTTTACTGAAGTACATAATATAATACAACAGTGACATGTTAAAAATGTAATGCAACAAACAGCAAAGCCCTAAGCAAGGATGAGTGTGAAACTAGAACTCAAAAGGCTAATGCATACTGATAGATTAAGGCAATGATGATGATGATAATGATAATGATGATTATGATGTGATATGATGGGTTTAAACTTTATATAGTGGCAATTTAAAAAGTTGGCTGAGAGATCACCTTCTCCTTAAATTTGTACTATGTTTCTACTAATAGGATTGTGAACTCTGGATGTGCTCTCTGTTTAGAATAGCACCTAACACTGTATGGCCTAGCTTGGAGACGTGCTTTTAGAGAATTTCAGTAAAATTTGTTTGAATTTAGAGAGCCTGTTGTATCTGATCTTTGTTCTAAGCCTCTATTTTGCTGGATACAGAATAAACTACATTTATGTCATAATAATCTGTATCCATGTGATTCAGAAAATGAGGTGTCTTATCCCCACTTCTACAACTTGCTGTACTGGCATTTGTATTTGCATAATACCTAGACATCTGCACCCACACCTTCTTTAATCTAACTAATGAATTACAGGCAGCCTACATTTATCTTTTTAACCAGTTTGTAGATGTAATAGATAATGTTATCCCTGTGTGAAGGCCAGACCACAACTTCTACTGTTCGTAGATTTCCTTTGCTACTTGAAGTTAAACTTCAGTCCCACCCAATAAGTGATGAAACCCATCAACGTTGAATAATTAGAATTGTCCCTAACAATATCATATGGTTTTAATTAGGATTCCAATTTCCCTGATGGTCTTCAAATCCAACATATATCATATTTCTTGATCTTGGATTTAAAGCTAATGCTATACATTTAATATTTTTTCCCAGGAGACAAAACAAAGAAGTTACAGAACTTCAGACGGTCAATCTGAAAGATAAATTCCTAAACCCATCATATACAGCATTTACATGGTGAGGTCCACTGTATGCACAATCCAGATTACCATATGTGAAAATCAAATGAAATAAATGGGTGATAGAATACTATCACAGTTTTTAAACAGATCTCCAAGGAGAAAAATAAGAATAGTTCACATGTTTAGTCCCTTACCTTATCTTGCCCTCCCACATCCCATACAGTAAAGCTGACATTCTTATAGTCCACAGTTTCCACATTAAAACCTAATTCAAAGAAGAAGGATGGTAAGTAAATGCTTAATTTGAAGATTTTATGTAGGCATATGTATGCTAAAAACTACAAGCCGACAACATGAGCAGCACATTGGTTAGCTACCTTGCACTTGGGTGATCCGATCATAGGATCAAGTGAGAGGATTTAAACATGCTTGCTTCGTTAAAAATCGAATGAAAATCCAATGGCATAATAACTAATAGGATGTCTGAAAAACCATATTTCCATAAGTGTTAGTGACGTTTTCCAATGGGGAGAGATTTTGTAGAGAAGGGAAGAAAGGCCGAATGTGGAAAAGCCAATCAAGAGTTTACTTACTTTGAATGATTTTCCACTCCTCTGTTCATATAACCATTACAAATTAGAGAGCGGTTCTACTTATTTATTCCTTATTTTATTCATCTTCCTATCAAGCATTTCATTGTCATAAGAATTCACCATGGCTATGGCCAAAACGATTTCTTTTTTAGAATGCTAAAGGCCTGTGCATTTACCAGAATCTCTAATTAGAAGTTGGTACGTTAGAAATTGAGACATGATGTGATTGTTTGTTTCCTAGTATTTGCGAATGTCATGGTTATTTTTTTAAGAATTTCAAATTCCAGCCATCTAAAAAATATCAAATGACCTTTCAAATTCTTGAAATCCCAACTTTTTTGCATTTTGTTGGAATTTTTGGACGCTCCACCCAAGATGACTCAAAAGTTTCACCCAAGGGGATAGCTTTTGGAGAATTTGAAATTTTGCAGACAGGAAATTTGGTAAACAAACAAGCTTTTAATTTCGAATTAGAATTTGTGATGTTGGGAATTCAAAGATAGTAACGTAATGCTGTGTTTTTTTTACTGGAATCTTAAATTCTGGCCACCTGAAAAGTCAAAAGTGGTATTTGGAATACTCAAAATACTAAGAGGTTGACCATCTTTATCTGAGCCTGAATAATCCATTAATGGATGTAATCTTCATATTATCATTAGGATTCTCATTTTAGGGCTCCATTAATGAGATCAGAAAGTCTTTGAAAGGAGAGGAAAATCCCAAGAAGTTTTGTGAAAGCTCATCTTATCCATGGCCACGTAAAACTTTATGTTTCTTGTTTGTTGAGTTCACGTGCTTTATTCTCTGGGTGCACATAAAACTCCCAGATCTTTTTTACAACAAAAATCCAAGTATCTTCATCAGGTTTCACGGAAACTCCATTAATACTACACGCGTTCGTGAAAGCAGTAAATAGCTATAGCAACATCTAGGATTTATAGGGGATTTGACATATAAATAATCTTTAAACACTGTCGTTCCAAATTCATGACTAAAAGTAAGCTAATGTCATTAAAGTCCTTTAACTCTAGTCTCTCTTTTTTCTTTTTTCTTTTTATTTTTTTATTTTTTTGCTTTGGATCCCATGATATCATGGGTTCTTAAAAGCCCATGATATCATGGGAGCTGCGTGTTAAAAATTGAAAGGCTACTTGGATTCATGATATCATAGGTAAAAACTCATGATATCATAGATCCAAGGTCAAACGATTAAGTTGGCATTTAGTGATTTTTAGCCATGAATTTGAGGATTGAATGTTTAAATGTCATTGAATTGTCAAATCCGCTGCTTTTTATGCACACACTTTGTAACGATCGAAGGCAACTGATGGCTTTGCACAAGAAAACTGATCGAATGAGAGACCAAAAGATGAAAAGGAGTGTTCACCGATAGTGGGAATGGTCGTAACGATCTCTCCAAGCTTGAGCTTGTAAAGGATGGTTGTCTTTCCAGCAGCGTCAAGACCCACCATCAAAATCCGCATCTCCTTCCTCGAAAAAAGCTGCCTTATCAGTCGAGAAATGGTCATACCCATCGTGGCTAAGCACTGCGGAGAAGAGAGAGAGAGAGAGAATGATCGTTTCAACGAAAGCAAGCTTCAAGGAAGAAGAGAGCTATTTACAGAGCGAGACTGCTTAGTATAGACGCATGGGTAAAGCATCATCACAGAGGAGTGGATGGAAAAAAAGAACAAGATTCGATTCTCGCTTTCTTCATCTTTTAACTTTTTGAAAGATAAAAAAAGAGAGAACAGGAACGGTTTAAAGAGGGGAATGATTACAAGAGGAAGAGCATATGGCGGTTGGACTAGTGGGGAAAGATTCGACCGGGAATAGAAAACAAAAAAAAATGACCTCAAGTTCTCCCGCCATGACGGTTGGAGTGGGCACCACT
This sequence comes from Camphora micrantha, assembly GCA_003546025.1. Lineage (NCBI taxonomy): Eukaryota > Viridiplantae > Streptophyta > Magnoliopsida > Laurales > Lauraceae > Camphora > Camphora micrantha. Next base: position 67,612,779 of record QPKB01000002.1, read on the forward strand.
GCATCTATTCTTCCTATCGAGGTCAGGGACGCAATTCATTCTATCAGGCATGATGAGAATTTCCCAAGTGGGGTTTTATCCAACAGAAGATCTCACAGACAGTCACACCACACACCTAACATTATTTTACTTTCCACGAACCCATTCAAAAGCCTCCAATTTGGGAACTTCACTAACTTAGAGTAGAGTTAGCCACACCATCCATGGTACCTCACCGTCAGTTTACTTTCATGATAAAACCACTACTCGGGTCTTGAAGGCCTAATGGCCTACACCGCCACATGTGATCCACTCTATGGTTAATAGTTGATAATACCTATCTCTCATACACTTCAGGGACTCCTGCTGAACAAGATTTGGAGAATATTTAAAGTTGATGCATAAATCTATAGATCGTCCCCAAGCAACCTAACCAGTGACTCCATGGTTAAAAGCATCAAGCTCTGAAACATTAAGCCTCAACCATATAGGCTAATACAATTATTGATTTATTTTGTATAAATTATAGAGACATACAGTATTTAGCTATAGATATATTATATAAGGGAAATCCTACTCATGAGCTCAAGCGCAGAACACCTAGTGAAGTACTATGCCCCTGCCCCCAACCCACTAATAGTCACTAATTATGGGGGTGTGGCACCCATCTAAATGATGTCAACTGTTGGAACTGTTTGTGCACTTATTTTGAATGGTGAAAACTTGTGGACCATTGATTAAGTAATTAGTGATAAGGAGGACCCACAAGTTTATGAGAATAAATTGCATACAAGACTCAGATTATCTTGAGTATCCTATTCTTTAGAAAGAATTTACAGATCATATCTATGACTGGTCCAGGCCAGCTCTCACACTGCCAATCAGATAGGATGCAATGAGTCGGTTCATACATGATCACGTGGTGTCTTATGCAATTTATTCTCATCAACTTGTGGGTCCTAGTCCTCCATAACTTGTGGGTCCTATTTATCAATTAGCATCATCATTTGAGCCTTCAAAAAAAAAAACCCCACGTGGGGACCCAGTTAGGCCCCACGTGTTTGAAAATCTGAGCTGAAAAACCCGTGTGTGGGGGTGTGTTCGTGGGGTGAGGGGGGGTTGGGGTTGGCTTGTGGTGGGGTTTGGTCTTCATATATATAATGCCTGTGTGTGGGGGTGTGTTCGTGGGGTGAGGGGGGGGTTGGGGTTGGCTTGTGGTGGGGTTTGGTCTTCATATATATAATTAGACCATATCTTATGCCTAAAACAGTCAAATATAATGCTGATTAGATTTATCAAAATATTTTCTGAATTTTTCTATTACTATTATATTATCACAATAATTTTAATTTTCATCTTTAATTTACTACTATATTATTCGAAACTGCACTACCACAATGGAGTTACAAGGGAGTTTATCAGATTTCCCTCTGATAGAAAAAAAAAAAAAAAAAAAAAAAAAAAAAAAAACCTACATCATTTGACATCGTAACATATGTTGTCTAGACAGTTGGATGTCATTTTAATTGTGTGTAATAAGAAGATAGTGTTTGTCGTGGATGATCTCACAAGAGGAGCCTTTCATTCTTCAATTTCTTTTGAAGTATAATTCATTTCAGGTGGTTTGCCTTAGGACCCGTTTGGTAATTTTACTAATATAGTTAAGTGAAGTGAAGTCAAATTAAACATCCCATCAAAAGCACTTTTCCAAAAAATTCCCTCCATCTTTTTCAAAAAAAGTCAAAAAGCAACTACATTTACTCACAAAAAGACAAAAAAACTTCATTTCCCCATACAAAAAGTCAAAAATATTCCATCCCCAACAACTAAAAATAAAATACCATCATAACTCACTTATATTTTATTCATTCTTTTCATTTTACTTCACTCCACTTTATTTTAAAAGTAAATAACCAAACGGGCCCTTAAGAGGGTTTACTTTATTTCTTACGAGGGTTTTTAGTTGGATTGCCTTTGGCTTAGCCCTCCTTTGGAGTTTTCTCTAGTTCAATAAGATTTTATTATTATTAAAAAAAAACATTATATTTTTTTTAAGGCACTTGTTTACCGCGCGCGGTCAAGCTTTTTCACAACTATATTGGATTGACCACATGAATTATATTTCTCCATCCCAATCTGATCTTAAACAAAGTCCTTCTCATTTTTTTATTACTTTCATCGATGTCCTTTTAATCTCATCTTTTCATTAGTAGGTCACCAACTTATATATAAAAAACTTTTCCTCAATAGTGTCATTGCCGGCCTAAATCATCTTAATGCTTGTGATCATTTATAATTCTATATTTTTAGTTGCATTAAAATTTTATAATTCTCATTTTTAAGTTAAAAATTATCCTTATTTTAAGGAATATCTTCCTAACAAGATAATGATACAAAGACAAAATCCAGAAGTATTCCGAAACCATCCTAGCAACAATTACGCAAATACACATTCGTTTTTCTAAGTATCAAACCATCCACAGCCCCACTACTAGAAAGAAACATTCTACAAATCCTAATGACCAAACTAAACACAAAAACACGCTTCCTTCAGCAAAAAAAAAAAATTAACAATTCAATAGATCCATCCCACTTGCAACCGCTAGAAATTTTAGGACACCATTAAACGTATTCATCATTCATATCATAATCTGATGAGATAACAAGCCACTCTCCATCTGCTACATTACCATCCACCAACCATACAATTTAAAAGCAAATTCATTTATGTGATTACACCACAAATTCAAAGCAAGAGCCAAACTATATATATAAACGCTATTCGTCTCCTTTTCTAATATTACTGGGGATCACTTGCTACTTTCATTGGCTTTCCCAGAGATTGCATCCTTCGCAGATCGAATCGAGCTCGCCATGGACGCAGCAGCATCCGCCACCATGCCACCGGCGCCGCTGCCGGAATCAGCTTCAGATGGGGTGTACTGATGAACCACCTCAACATCTCTCCTTTCCGTTTGGCCCGGTCCCGCCGGCGTTGACTGGTAACCCACCGTCTCTACTCGTTTTTCCATCGCACTCCCATCAGCATTCCTCGTCTCACTTTCACTGACCTGAGAAAACGGCCCTTAATGTGTGTACGTAGTTTAACATGACTTAAAACAGAGAGAACATGAAATAGCAATAACAGAGAACAGGCATAAGAACAAGGTGTTGGATGGTGCTTCTCTTCTACCTTATTGTTGGATGCCATGTCAATGAATTGAAACAGCAGCTTAAAATGATAGAACGTAAGGCTGCTCTGAGACTCTGAGTGCTCTGACAGAGGGATAGACAGGAGGAGGAGAAGAAGAGATCATTGGAGTTGTTATAGTTACGGGATTGAAGAGGTGATTGGGGAGGTGGAGGACACCTTGCATAAGAGGTGTCAGCAGCAGAAGCATGAGGGAACATGCAGCGGTCAGTAAATGGACACGCGGAACGCAGGTTTTCATCGGTTCCTTGCCTTGGCCGCATGATCCAACAAATAAATAACCCAGATAGAATATCCGAGCCGTCCAATTTTCAGCCAAGTGCTGGGATTGAATGCGATCAATTAGCTATAGGCATTTGCTAAGCTGGGATCTCAAATGCCAAGCCAAAGCTTTATCAATCGCCAAGCCAAAGCTTTATCAATCGCGGAGTCAGAATCCTTCCTCTATAAGACATGCGGACGATTGTGAAATACAGAGAGTGAGATCACTCATTTTTTTATACACATGATTAATCTAACAATGAGTCGAACTCTAGTTGAAATGACACTCTTAGTCCAGAATCACGATACGAGGGGCAATGATTTGAATGGATTCCCTTCATGGATTTCTAGGACTGCGACTAAGTAGTAAGTACTCCCATGCTATTATGAACCTTAGTAAGAATTGTAAGTTGAATCCGAGTAAGCTGCTAAACATTTACCCCATTAACTAAAAAAAAGTGATCCCACGCTATCAAGAACCTATATACACTATGTGACATTGCGGACCAAAAATAAATAAATAAATAAATAAATAATAATCATATAAGATCACGCATGGCTTATTTATAAAAACCATAGAAAATTATTGAAGAATCATATAAAAAATTTAGAAGATTTTATGGAAAAAAAAACCCCTTAAATGCCCGTTGCACGAAAAGAGACCCAAAAGGTTCTCACAAACAAAAAAGGTGCTCCCATCGCTTTTGTTTTGTTTTTTCCTTTCAGCCTAAGCATCGATATTGACCCCAACAACGATAGTGAGCGTCAATATCTACACTCAACTCAGTATTATTCTTAACTTTTGTTTTATGATTCTTTTGAGTATTAATATCGACGTTCATTTACAACATCTTACTTGAACGTCAAATTTTATCTTAGTATTATTCTCGAAGGTTGATCTTTTCTTCGACAAGAGAGCATGTTCCCTTTCTTTTTCCCCTCCTCTCTCTTTTCATCTGTTCCTCCTTCAATTCCTCCAATGTCTTCTTCCCAAATGACTTCCCGCTACTCTCTACCTATTTGCCAGTAACGACAGATTCTCCATCGCCATCCTTGGCATTCTTGCTCCACCAACTGGAGCTCTACTCAACAAACACTGCCGCTTTCTTTTGCATGTGTTCTCCCAATTGCAAGTGAAAGTCGAGACAAACTACTAGAAAAGGAGCCACCTCCAAAATAAATCATTATTTTCGCTCTCTCGCCCTTTCTTCCTGATGCCCTTTGCAGAGTGGAAACATGGAAAAGAAGAGGAAGAGAACTCTAAACTCCAAAGCATTTCTCTCCTCTCCACATTTTCTCCCTGAAGGAAATATCAAAGGCATTTTAGTCTTTGTAGTTCTCTGGCCTCAGATGCCCACCTCATGTATTTTCTCATCGTTGCAAAACCCAGAAGTGGCGTTTCTTTCTCTACTCTCATCATCTCCTCTATTTCTATTAATAGCCCTAAGACTAGAGAATGTTTAGACCTCTATGGCCTCCTTATTCTTACTTAGATGGAGAGAGAGCCAGGGGAGCTTGTTTGCAGCCTCTTATTCTTATTAAGTTATCAAACATGCGTCAACTGAAAATAATACTAACTGCGTTGAGCGTCGATATTGACACTCATTACAGTTGTTGAGCATCAATGTAGAAGCGCAGGCTGAAATGCAAAAACAAAACAAAAGTGCCGAGAGGGATTTTTTTCAGTCTGTAAAGATCTATTCATGCACTGGATATCTAAGGGATTTTTTTCCTGTAAAATCCTCAAAAAATTAACATAAGAATCACACAAAAGAACTGAAAAATCACACGAGAGTCATGCTCAAAATAAAACCACATACAATAACAATTAGAGGGCCTGACTCCAAGCCCAACCCTCCAATTAGCTGGCTTGCAAAAAACTTGTTCAAGCCCAATTGGGCTTCCTCATTTTGTAGGCATTTTGAAGGGGCTGGGCTGGCGCGGATAACCTCATAGTCATTTGAGAGGCTGATAGACAGCCCTAGATATCATAAAACATGATGTCTTAACCATTCGGCAAAAATGAAGGGGAGTATCAGTAAACACATTTGGCGACATGCGTACAGCTCAGTCCTCGGATGACTAAGATGAAGGAAAACAGCCTAGTTCGTAAAAACAGGGTTATATACTATTATGAAGAAAGGAAGTCATATCAAGCTTAATCAACCAGTCCTTTGAGTGAAACTTTTTTATATACTAAGCTTGAGACCACTAGAATTAAAGATGTAAACTACCACACCCATTACATAGACTTATAACTTTAATAAAAGATACGCTGGTGGCCACACCATCCCTTACATATATATAATACAATAGCCAAACACGACAAATTTATGTTCTTAACCACACCACCAGAGGGGAAGGATTAAGAAGAAAAGACAAGATGTAGATTTCATAATCCTTCAGAAGCCAATAGAACAGTGGAGCCAAAACACCAAACAGATATGGCTAAAATGGAAAACTTCATTTATTCAAATCACATGCAACTTAGCTTTATACACAAGTAAGAATTAAAAGCCGGTCCTTGTAAGTAAACTTACCTTGAAGTATAAATTCTATGCTAATATCTCTCCAGAAAATGTTGGCTCTCTAGAGCTGTAAAGTCTTGCAATGACTTCAAAATTGTGCTCAATGTTGTTATTACAGCTTGAGGAAAACGAACTCTTCAATGGCAGGGATTTCACCAATTTTCTTGAGTGCAGCCTTGGTGGGTTCCTCGTCCACGCCAATAGCCATCACTGCTTGCTTTCGTGGGGCAATCCTACCAACACTCATGAAGTTCACATTCACATTCTCCTCACCTAAAACGCTCCCCACTCGGCCAATCATCCCTGGTTGATCGACTTGCCTACAAAGGATAAGGCTACCTTCCAAACTCACATCCACTTCAAAAGACCCCACCTTTGTCAGGTGGGGTAGCCCATCCTTAACCCTTCCTTCCACTTTAATCTCCCCTGTTTCTGACATGGCGCTCGGGAATTTCGACTCCACATTGGCAATCTGAACCTGGATGAACTCAAGAGGGCTCTCAGGTGATCCACCCAAGATAATTCGCTCTTCTGTGATGTGCAGACCTCTCTGTTTAGCAACAACGTCAGCATTCACCAAATTCACAAACATGCTGGATATGGGCTCAATGAGACCCTTAGTGATCATGGCACGCAGCAGCCTAGTGTCAAGATCATCAGGACCCCTTGCAGATGCATAGGTCACCTTCACTGTTTTCACGCCACTCCCTCCCGCAACCAACTGTACAGCCAATCTGCCAAGCATTTCTGACAGTACAACAAATGGTGCAAGCTCCGATAAGACCTGCAATAGAGAGCAAGACACATTCAGGCAATTCCCATGGTAAGTTATGGTTGAGAATAAACTGGCAATTATAATAGTAACAGCCCCACTGATTGCAGATGGATCAACCAGAGGGCTGCTGGGTTGATCATAGCCAATTCACCGTGGCATAAAGGGCCTCCAAAATGAACAGCTGTTCCAGATGGTTCTAATTGACCTTTGTAGACCCCCCACCTGATGTGATGATCCTACACTTATGATGAAATTTGGACCAAGGACTCAGCCATCAATCTATGTGATGGTGGTAATTAAAACTGGAAAGAATATGCACAGGCCAGAAAGAACAGGACAGTTTGCAACACTTGGAAAATGGGAGTTAGCAATAGTACAACTAAGCACATGGTTTAGGCACCAAGGAAAGAATATAAAGAAAACGGGAAAGAAAAACATCAGAACTGCTTGAAAAATGCTTAAATTGGTTGAGATATAAACTTACAGTCTTTAAGTAACACTTCATTGTACTTATTTTTCCGCTTTAGGGTTCCCAACACATTTAGTAGGATGGAATTAGCAACAGCAGCCAAGAGCCATTTGGCATAAAGAGAGAAAATTTTGAAATATAACCAGAGTGTTCTGACATCCAGACACCCACCCATTCTTGTGTGCAGCTCAACCAAGAATAGCCCCAGCAGATCTGTTTTCTAGTATTATTTTACATCAAAAAATTTGTTAATTATGAGTACTATATATCTCTATGCCTACATATTGCAGAACATAAAAAGTGCACTGTGGTTACAGGTGTCTTGTTTTATCTGAAGACTCATTAAAAGGATAGGAAAAAAAAAAAAAAAAACCAGAAAGATGCCAGGTACCTGAGCCACTGTGATGCAAGACCAGAGGGAAGTCACCATAAGGCCAGGCAGGGGCAGGTCTATTGTAATCATGCCATTCTATTCTTATTTGCATAAATATGTATTTCAGATTTGTTAAGATATTGTTAGATGTTATAAAGATTTTTTTTTCCCTTTTTTTAGGTCAACTGTAACCAATGCAACAGGAATGTATAAATACTACCACAAACTGATGAGAAGAAAGCCTTTGCTTGTTTTTATTCATGTTTTGAGAAATACTCCAAAAAGTGTGGATGTGTATCCATCTGGAATATGTGATGCAATCTAAATTTTTACTGTATCTCCACAATTTTTTGGTTTGTTCCATAAACATCTGCGCCAGAAGGTTTCCAGCTACAGCAAACTGAGTATGGTCCAACTGGTTGGACAAGTTTGGCCTCAAAACATTTAAGCCATGCAACAAAGATGACAATAAAAGCATGAATAGATGCCTAGATCAGCAAACCTCGGCAGGAACCATGGGTGCATTTACTGCAGTAGAAGCAAGCTCCCCTTTCAAACCCCCAATCACAGCTTCAACTATTTCAATGGCCACTCCTTCCTGAAAATAATGTTGCAACCAAGCATTAAAATGCCAGAATGTACCTCACTCAATGACATAAATAAATCAACAGATGAGTAATATAAGTCCAGAGTCATATTGCATCCTATGCACCTGAGCTTCCACGGTACTAGCACCAAGATGCGGTGTTACTGTTACACTTTCATGCTGCACCAACTTGCTGTCTTGAGATGGTGGCTCCTCTGTGAAGACATCAAGTGCTGCCTGTTTCATTGAAAGCAAAATTTAAAAGGGGAAAAACTACTAATTCTCTTTTGCACTTCATGGTGTATGAAAATCTATACTTTGACACCCACTATGTTTTTTTGTGTGTGTGTGTGTGTGTGTGTGAGAGAGAGAGAGAGAGAGAGAGATAGAGAGAGAGATCTTAGGGTTTCAGTTCCCATCTTTCCTTTATTTGATTTCACTAAAGGGGAGGTTATTTGATGGTCATTTTTTGGATATTAACCTTTGTTTTCTTCATTTTTAACCAGAACTAAATTATATGAAACAAACAGGTCCCAATTCCCCTCCTGTTTTTATGTGTAATGGTGACATACACTCATGTTTTGAGTTAGATTTCCTGTTAAGTTATCAGGAAAAATAACTTATTTTTAGTTTCAATAATCTTGTGAGGGGAGTTGGATGAATTGCTTGAAGACAAGCACTGGTCTCCAAATTTTATGGTGAAATGGAGAAAACCCTTGATTTCAGTTCCCATCTTCCCTTGATTCGATATCCACTAAAAGGGAGGTTATTTGATGGTCATTTTTTGGATATTTACCTTTGTTTTCTTCATCTTTAACCAGAATTAAATTACACGAAACAAACAGACCCCAATTTCACTCCTGTTTTTAAGTGTATTGGTGATATCCACTCAAGTTTTGAGTGCTGTCAAGTTATTAGGAAAAAAAAAATTCTGTTTTTAGTTTCAGTAATACTGTGAAGGGAGTTGGATGACTTGGTTGAAGGCCGGTGAAATGGAGAAAACCCTTTTTTATTTGTATTTGGATGCAAATTTAAAATAATTGAATGATTTTTTTTTTTAATCAAGAGCTCCCCTTCTTGTTGGTCTAGTCAAGATTCCATGCTAACTCAAAGAGAACCCCTAGGTGCTCACTCCAGGGTTTTACAGTTGTAAAACAAAAACCTTAAAGTGACAGCTCTCAAGTATTAACATGCATCAAAGGGTGGCATTAGAGACTTAGAAAAGGAGTAGGTAGAAGCAACATGTGAAATTGAGAAGTGAGAGATCTCATCCCCTGAAGGATGTAAGTGACAAAGCTTGCACTAAATAGATAGGATAAGACATCAATTATAATAATCACAGATACATTAAAAAAAATGAAAAACACAAATGTCATAGCTGAGGAGATTTGGGCATGATGTAAAAGGGCAAAAAGTAACAGAAAGAACCTGCTCAACAATCCCAGCGTCTAATGCCCTCACAAGAGCATCTTCATCAATCACACCACCACGAGCAACATTTACAATCCGCACTCCCTTCTTCATCTTTGCAAAGGCTTCATCATTCATTAATCTTTGATGTTGCAGGAGTAAGTGGCATATGTAGGGAGATGAAATCTGCCCGGGATAAGGCTTCATCAAAGGTTACTAGCTCAATGCCCATTGCACGGGCTCGATCCGCAGGGGCATATGGATCATGTGCAATCACTTTCATCCCTAGAAACTTTGCACGCCGCGCCACTTCTGATCCAACCTTCCCGAATCCCATAACAGCAAGCGTTTTTTCACCAAATGACACACCAACATACTTGCTTCGTTTCCATTCTCCTGCGTTCAAACAACACAAGAAGAAATAAGAGAACTATCTTGGCCAAACTGCTTACTAACTTGAGTTATGTAGGCTCTGAAACATTTCAAGAAAGAAAGTTCAATTCATAAATCACACTACAAATCTTTGAAACTGTTCGCCTAGTAATGTCCAGAGAATCTAATCAAATGTTCTCTCCATAGGATTGTATGTTAATTACTAAACTTGTTGAAGAGATGAAAATGGAATAAAACCAATGCACATCTCAATTATCAGATCCAAACCCCTCTCTTATAAATCCCCATCATCTAAATAAATTGATCATCAAGTGTTTGTGAAAAAGCCAAATGAAACAAAACAAACAAAACTGCAGAAACAGAGAGAGAGGGAGAGGGAGAGGGAGAGGGAGAGGGAGAGGGAGAGAATTAGCAGAGCATACATACCAGCTTTCATAGATGCACTGGCCTGAGCAATGTTGCGAGCCATGGCGGCGAGGAGTGCGATGCCATGCTCGGCCGCCGCAATAGTATTGGCAGTGGGGGCATTGACGACAAGGCAGCCATGCTCGGTGGCGGCGGCGAGATCGACATTGTCGATGCCGACGCCAGCGCGGCCGACGACCTTGAGGCGGCCGACGGAGGATTCGAAGACCTCTCGGGTGACTTTTGTGCCGCTACGGACGATCAAGGCGTCGCAGAGGGAGATCTTGGTACAGAGTTCCTCGTGGCTGAGGTTGTAGGAGCAGTCGACGTTCGCGAAGCCCCTCAGGAGCTCGAGGCCAGCCTCACCGAGCTTCTCTGTGATGAGGACCGTAGGCTTGGCGCCCATGGAGAGGACTATGACGAGAGATCTGTGTCTGGTGCGGCGAGGAAGGGCGGGAAAGGAGGCGACGCGAGGTGGGAGAGAGACGCCCCATGGTTTTCGGAGGGAGGGTGTTGACAGGAGGTTGGATGAGGCTGCAGCGGACATCATGCTGCTGCTGCTTCTGCTGCTGATTTGGTTGAAGGAAGGAGAAGAGGAGAGAGTCGTAGGGGTTTGGGGTTTTTGTGGTTTGGAGAGGGTACAAGAGCATTGATGGGGTTTGAAGGAATTTGTAATTTTAGAGAATTTTGAGTAGATTTGATTGGAATTCAAAGTGAGCAGTTCGTTTGATTTGATTGTCCCAAGTGCAGCTGTACTACACTCTAGACTGCATATTGGCGGGGTTGGTGGGCGAGATTCCGGGATCTTTTCGTCTACAGTATTCGTTGATTTCAACAGACGTGGGCCCATTGGCATAGAACATTCTTAAATTTAGATCATGGAGGCATTCGGATCCAGATTCAGATCCATGTACATAGATGCACAAGTTGATCCTTGTATGTTGTAAGTTAGGACCTGTTTGTTTGGGAGAAGTGTGAGAATTTTCTTTGAAATGATATGAGAATTTCAAATGCTATTTCCAAGTAGGATTCTAAATGCCCAATCTCTTAAGCATTTGGATCGTTAGAATTATGAAAATTTATAAGGTTAAAAGTTCATTTTATGTGATTTGGAATTCTCAATTTTTGGTAAAAGAAATGATATTTGGAATGACTAAGGGATAAGATGTCACTGTCATATCAAAAAATTCCAACAAATCCAATACCTTTCGAGAAATGCCTATAACCAAATAGGCCCATCGAAGATGATTAGGGTCGCATATAGGATTTAATTATTTGATTTATATTTGTTGGAGACCTTGTGGGACTGGTGCGCTATTCAGTGGGACATCGCTCAGAATCCACAATGCCGCTCCCTCAAGTGATGGCTCTAAAAACATACCTGTTTGTGTGATGTCGAATGCTAAGACCTTAAAATCTTAAGTTGTGCATATTCACCCAACAATTGGTTTTGGTCAGAATGGTAGATGTGATGCCCCGAAGTCCCACATCGACTATAGAGAGGAAAGTAAATGGGATTATATGTAGAGCCTTACCTTGTATGAGGCCTTTTGGTGGTTTGGCAGGCAAGCAGGCAAATCTTAAAACCTGAAGTTGAGCCTCTTCCATCATCAATCGATTTTGGTCAGAATGGTATCACAGTATTCATATTTAATTGTCTAGTTAGTTTTAATCATACATTAATCTACAATTGGAACTTAATCTTCAAAGATGGATTCTAATATAAAATGCACATGATTTCACCCGGAATCCGAGTCATTTGAATCTACAATTTAAGGGCCAGATGAATGTCAATTACGGATCAGTATTCGTAGAAACAAAGAAGTCATCCCACAAACAATTCATTGTAACAAAGAACAGACACCATGAGTGTTTCGATCTCGTGAACTTTGAAACAATAAAATCAGCATCTTGTGATTGATATCCTGAAATTGGAGTGTAGAAATCATTGGCTATGAGTTTTTTTTTTTTTTTTTTTTTTTTAAGATCGGTAACAATAATTTATATCCAAAGATAAGAGAATACAAACAAAAATACAAGAAAAAAAGAAAACAGGGGGAAGAAAACACAAAGGTACAAGAATAATGTACTGTTGAGTCAATGTCCACCCTCGCTCTTGAGCAGTGATAATTGTGGTCGAGCCCTCGCCCTCACCATAAAACCATTATTGTGCTTTTTCCTATCACCAATTAGTTTTGAGATAAGTGGTAGCTCAATGGGGTTGTAAGATCCAACATGTATCCCCTCACACCACAACTACATTATAAAACCCTCCCAAGGGAATACTCTCTCAACACCTTACTTGGTTAAAGCATCCGCTTTCATGTTTGCTAACCTACTCTTATGCTTAAAGCTAACATTAATGGTGGTGGATAATATCCGGATTTTAGCCTACTAAACCATTGTGGTAGTTGATTGAACTGATTGGATTTTGAAAAAAAAAACAATGTTATCATCATATATAACGAGAGGATGAATTACCAACCATGCTAATGGCATGTGGACTATGGCTTTTGTCTTTCCATGCTGCCGAGTTATCTACATAGGAAATTGGAGCGTGGATACTATAATTTGTGTGGTTGGTTTGAATTTAACATGGACAAAAGGCCACCCTAGATTTGCCCGGTTTGTATTCATATGGTTTAGCAGGTACCACTCAAAGGATTAGCTCGATTGGGTTAAATACCTCAAGGATATCCACATCATAAAATACATATATATATATATATATATATATAAAATTAATGTAGATGTTTTAAGTATAGAATTGTACATATATTTATATACATGAAACAATTACATCTTATTTGGCTAAAGCGTTTGCAATGAAACTTGCCGATCTAAATACATGTTGAAGTACAACATTGATGTTAAAAGATAAAATACGAATTTCATTAAAATAGAACTGGAAGTTCCATGGATTTGCCTTTCGATTAGTCACCCAAGTTATAGCATCAGAGGAATCACTCTTCACAATTAAACTACCAACAAAGTTCCTCGAAAAATAATGGAGAGCCACCAATATAACTAACACCTTCGTTTTGTGAGAATCGCACTTGCCAACATGCTTGGAAAACATGAACAAAACTTCACCTTATAGTTACGAAGCACTCCACCAATACTCACTAAGCCTGTTGATCTCTCCCTACAACATCAACATTAAATTTTAGCCCTTCAAAATTGGGTGGAGACCACAAAATTGATCTCCTCACCTTAAATGGGCCGTAGTTTATACACACTTCCAAATTAAAAAGGATATCATTAATGTTGTAATTAGAGAACTCCTTCCTAATCAAAGCTCACTTTGCAAGCCTTAAGCATGTGGGGGCAATCTAGTCGGCAATAGACAAGCAAGAGCCTTTGAAGATTCTATCATTCATTTCTCTCCAAATAGACCACAATTTTATATCATTCATTTCTCTCCAAATAGACCACAATTTTGTCGAGACATAGGTCTACCCGATGGCTTGAACCAGACTAATGGGTCGACAAAACAGGATAAAAGAAGATTTGGATGAGTCAGCCCATTATTGGACAATATATTTATTCTTGTTTACATCCTTTATTTAGCTTTATAGATTGTTGTACATATCTTTTGTTGTTTAGACAAAGCTCATACCATTTAAAGAGATATTACTCAATGAGACAGTCTAAGCCTTTTCTCTCAAAACAAACCTCTCTTGCTATGTCACGTAATATGGTATTAGAGCATGCGTTCTGTGTCCGCACGAAAAGATCGCAAGAGTATCATCTTCCTCGTCTCTATTACTGCATTTCCACCTAACTGCAGCCTGATTTATAGCTGTATTTTCCAGTTTCTAAGTCTTGAAACGTGGTCTGGGATTGCTGCCTTCCTACAACTTGTTGGAAAGGTGATTTGTTGCCACTTGTTCCAACTCAGCTACTATCATTTTGCTGCTCCTAATATCATGTAAATAATCAATTACACCAAAAACTCGAGCTTTTGGTTTTATTGGTTGTCTAATACATAGTATCAGAGGCAGATGCCATGAGTTTGAAACCCTTAGGAGGCATGTTACCTTTCATCTACCTCTGTTGTTTGTCTGTTATGTCTATTTATTGGGTCTCAAATTCGAACATCCTCCCTTTCGAGGGGGATGTTGATATACATTTTTTATACTGCTCACTAAAAGCTCAAACTTTTGGTGTTACTTGTAGTTAAAAAATAGAATCTTAATTCATTTCGAATATTAAGGGTATATTTGAGTTAATTGCAGGTTGACAAAACGCCCAACACAAAAGCTCGGCTCATTCCAAATAAAATAACTTATTCTAAATATCAAAACATTAAACCATAATTTTTTAATGGGCTTATACCGGATGCCCTAATCCATTTAAATGAGTTCGGTAAGATATACCGGATGGCCCTAACCCGACCATACCATTTCCTCCATCCCTCTTCCTTTCCCAATCATCATAATCAGTTGATGTTTTATAGAAAGAGGAAGAATCCCTCCTGCACAAAGAGACAATTCTCTTATTCCCTTGCCAGTAGCAACAACCTTATTTCTATAAAACTAGACGAGGATATATAATTACTCATTTGAGGATAACCAGTTCACTCTGCCATGATCTTGTCCGTTTGGTAATTTTACTTTTAAAATAAAGTGAAATGAAATGAAGTAAAGCATCAAATCAATTGGAAATAAAATATAATTGAGTTATGATGATATTTTATTTTTAATTGTTTGATATGAAATCTTTTTTACTTTTTGTATAAAAAAAGTAGAGCTTTTTTGTCTTTTAATGGATAAAGGTGGTTGTTTTTATTAAGGAGTTGGCTTATTTATTTCCGTATAAAAGGTTTTGGTAGCAATGTGGAGCTTTTATTATCAGTGGTCTTTTAATAGATAAAGGTGGTTGCTTTGACTTAAAAAAAATAAAAGAATCTTTAAATTAAAGTGTTTTTTATGTAATATCTTTTTTTTAAAAAATAGAGGCTTTTCCTGAATTTTACTATTCTAGTAAAGTGCCAAAGGGGCCCAATATTAATTGATAGTTTTTCTCATTTAATTTATTTCATCATTCTAATACTCTAAATTCATTTTACCCCGAGCTTCTAGGAATTTCATCTCCACGAGAACAAATAGGCCCCGAATAGATTATAATAACATTCATAAAACCTTCTACCAGAAAGAAAAAAAAAAAAAAAAAAAAAGAAGCTAGAATCCTCATGATGATCTTATAGACTTATATAGACTTTGTCTTGGAAAGATATAGCATAAAATAATTATTTGGGGTATTATCTTCTTCTTCTGTTACATGAGGATCAAGGTTCTTCACAACATCGATCTCCAGACCTCTTTCTAAAGCAATAATGTCTTGAGTGGCCCCCTAGTCGGATGGTTGGAAAACGCCTCAGCTGTTTACACAGCTAAAATCGTAACAAAACAAGGAAGAAGCAAAGAAGAAAATGGCAAATTAGTTGCAGCCATGTGAAAAATGCCCCAAGTAGGCGTCAGCCAACATCTTGCCCAGCTGCACCTGAGCTTGTGTGGTGAGATGGAGACGGTCTGGGTTGAGGGGCAATCCCTTTGCATCAACCCAAATGACATTAGGAAGAGTGATCCCTTTTTGAGCTTCTCTAACTTTCTCAATGTAAGGTCCTTCTCCTGATGCAAGTGCCACCTGCAAAACATATGTAAAGATTTCAAGTTCATAAAATCTTCTTGTCTCGATGAGCTTGGCAATAGCTCTCATGGATGGTTGCCAATTGGGCAGACAGACCTGGATGCCAAAGATAGTCCAAAGTCCAACCCATTTAGTCATTAAATCAGACAAATAGAATAGCTAGAAGCAGCCAACAAAGAAGGGTTATTGTTGTTAAATATGTTGATTTAAACTGGGTCATGTAATTGGGGCCTTTTGGCAAATATTGACCCAAGCCCAAGCCAAAGATATCAATTATTGGTCGAAGATTTTACAACCGGATATGAGTTTCGAGTAGACCTAGCTCTGGCCTGATAACAGCAGCCTCGAGTAGGATGTGAGCCATGTAAGTTTTCATCTTTGACGATAGATAACCTAATATCCATCTAGCCTGTACATATGGATAATTTTCTATCAAAGTCTCAGGGAATTGACCTGCGATATGCAATGAGGGGTAAAGGATATAAGGTACCAATGTTTTACAATTTGTTTTTCAATTTTAACCATTTCTAAAAATAAATTTCTTAAGAGTTTTTAAGAGTTCAATCAACTATATCAAACAAACGGGCCCGAGAAATCGGGTTTGCCTCAAAAATAATCCAACTCTTATCCGTGGATCATGAACCCCTGTGATCAATTTAAACTTTCCTCACATGCACTGCCCTTTCAAGTTTCAAATTGTCTAAAAAAAAAAAAAACTGTTAACCGAAGGAAATGCTGGTCCCAGATGAGTGTTGGAACCGAACTCGCCGAGAACCTTGTACGTTCCAGTGTGGGGTAGACCTACAAACTTGCTACGAATGCTCTCAAATCTACTGGATGATCAAGCAAGAGTTCTCATCTCTCTTATATAGAGCAATTCCTAAGAGTCACGACTACTACGAACTCTACCCCTCCTGGAATCTCACATCTCCTTATCAGTATGGGAATTCTGCCAATCGGGAGTCTGAACTTGATCCAAACTCTACCACCAAGAGTTTGATCCTTATTTGACTCGACCAGATCAAGACTTGTTGGGAGTTCATCGGCGGCACATCGCCGGACTCGATCTGGAGTGGGCCCAATGGTAGTCGGGCCACATAAATTTCTTAACAATCTCCCACTTGGCATGAATGCCATGTACATCAAACGTGCTAGTGTACATCAACAGATACTCTAATCCATACATACATCTTCAGCCTAATAAAGCCTTAATGAAGGAATATACGTCAATTCCACGAGTGGGATCCTCGAGATTGAAATTTTAAGTTTCTCTCCCACATTTTAGGTATACAGATATCACAATTCAATATCATGAGGGATTATGGAATTGTGGCTCCATTCATCGATGTAATGGTAGGCCCATAACATTTGCACCGGCTCATTGGTTCTTACCAACTTCAAATATTAATGAAGAGATTCAACCTGATGGTCACTTGGTTTACTGCATCGCAGGTTGTATTCCAACTTCTATTCTCAACAAAGCTACAATGTTGGTCTTCTTTATACCAGAAAATCAAGACAATTGCCAATGAGTTAAAATATAACCAGACATGGACTCCCTCTCGTCTAAGTATCTATCCCAAGAAGAAACCAAACAACCATGTAGTTCCAAGACAACAACCGTGTCACAAAAACGATTTAGCAAATGTCTTTAATGTACCTAGATTCTTCTTATTCACTTGTCATAACAGGTATACACAGATAACTTAGAAATCTGATTATGAGATCAACGACGATCCATTTTCGATCTCATAAATCCGGAATTACAGCATCGCACGATGAGGATGTCATGCAATATGGTCCTCCCACTATCCTCGAGTAAGTCCTGTCTCTGGTCATGAGCATGTCCTTCTCACTAATGAATCCTGATTGTTGGACAATTTTATACACATGCAAAGGGGAGTGTCGATTGGCTTGCATATCTCCATATTCAACTGTTTTAACACAGCGTCATATTCGAACCCATGTGACAAAGTCCGTACCAGATTCGGCTTATATGGTTGTTGTACATGCCTAGTACATCATGCTTTAACTCATGTTTTCATCTTGAATCAAGACTTCGACACTGTTGTTTAGAGATTGCTTCAAATTCGCCACCAACAATCAATATGTCGTCCAATGACAAATATTTATAACTACTCCCACTGCTTAGACCTAATTGCATATCTCATATGCCGGGGATAAACTAATTTCACGTATGGCCTTGTGAAATTTTCATGTTAAGATAATTTGTACAAATTTATCTTCATGATCTTTGTACAACTAAATCCGCAGATTACATGTAAAGCTTTTCCTACTTTTCACCGTTTAGGAACATAGCATTTACATTCACCATGTATAATAATAGATTCTCACAACCAACCATTGCCCTTAGGATTTACATGGATAGGAATTTACGCCCAGAGAGATAATTTCCACATAACCAAATCCTTCCATTTCTAAACCTTGTGCCTCCAATCGTGCTTATCTACAAATCTATCATTATCATTTTATTGCCAAGAACCCATAGCTCTTCAATCTGAAGGTGGATTGACTAATTGTCATGCCCGATTCTTATTTTATGTATACATCTATAGTGTACAGTCAATCATCATATTGTAGAGATTGACAGCAAATGACAGATCAAGGTCTCACATGATTTTACCACATAACTGCACCAATCATCCAACCATGTCGAATGTTATCAATTCTACAGGACTCCCAATAACTCGAGTTGTTCATTATCAAGTGGGCCTAGCCAGGACTAACACTTTCAAAGCTGCCAACATTGAAAGTCCCACTTTCCGCAACACCCTCCATCTGCAGAGATGTTGTGGTGCATCTCTAGGATTTGTATGGGATCCACAAGGAAGCACACATTCCAACTTGTGGTTATAATCTGATATTCGTGATTGATCACACAATATTCCTTTGGATGATCCAATTTTCCAACGAATAAATGATTTTTTTTCATTTCCATTTGCAGTTGGTATTATAATTATGACCCACAATAGTTTGTGTACAACATATCCCCACAAAGTCATAGGTCAAGTTTTAGGTTTGGCACCAGTCCATAACTCATAAATGAGTCTTTAGGCTAAATTTTAGGAGGTGTCTGACTCAATATATATTGTGCACTCAATAATATCCCCCCAGTACAGCACACAATGGAAGAAACATGTGGTAAATATATAAAATGATTTTAAAGTTTCTAACCACACCATTTTAGCTGTGGGGTGTATAGAATCAAATATACAAGTATGATCCTCTCCATGCATAATATTCTTGAATCGCTCATAGGTATACTCCCCCGCTTAACGGATCTCATCCATTAACTTTCAGCCCAATTGGTCCATGACTCAGCAGCATACTACTTAAAATATTTTTACAATGTCTCAAGCTTATATCAAATCAGATAAATTTAAATGTATTTGCTAAAGTCACCAATCAGAGTAGCAGATCACTCCCACCCATTTAAATTGGGACAAATAAATCGGTCAGCATATTTTAGAGTATATGATATCACTCAACCACACTTCTAGTTATTCCGGAAAAGAGTTATTCAACCATTTTCTTTTCAGACATGGCTCACAAATACCAAGGTCAGGTTAAGGTATCATTCCAACCAATCTATTTATTCTGTCATTGTTGATGTGTCATATTCTAAATGCCATAGGTGTGCCAAACCACACATCCAACACATACAGAATAATTAAAACTAGAAGATTTATACATTACAAGCTCTATCAAGCAAGTAAATATCATTTTGGAAATCTAAAAAAAAATGTAACAATCTCCCATGGATGCAAATTACAACTATATTGCCTTATAACAGATTTTCTTAATCTATTCTATCACTAGTTGAACCACGAATTTTACTCATCACAGAGTAATAATTTGTAAAGCATCCCCAAAACATAACAAATTGGATTTTCAGAGTCAATTGTAATTTAAACTCATGTCAGTTTTGAAACATATCACAAATTTATTCCATATTTATAGATGCTAACAATCTCCGGATTTTGTTTCCATGAATTCAAAAATTCAATTTCCATCCTTGAGATCACATGGAAAACCACAATTCGATCCACCAGTTCCGTTCTTACACTTTCATCAGATCCATCGTTATATGACTATAATCTTTGTATCCGATCCACTAGGTTGTCTATCCCATCATATTCCCTTGTCCTCTTGACTTAAATAAATTATTGTTATTTTCCCTCAAATTTCATTGAAATTTAAATATTTGAGAGGCTTGGGACTTAAGAGATATACCTCCACTTAAGCGGAGGACCATGACAATAGACATAAAATTGGAACACATTGATCAATTAGTTTTTCCCACAGTGGTCAACACTTTTATAATCGATCCGATCAACCTAGTTGTCAATCATGCATCCATCAGGCAATCAATAGCACATGCATGCATCATATATTATTTTCATCCGAGATCCAGTGGGTTTTTTTTTTTTTTTTCAAATTTTAAATCACTAACCATAGATCATATGTCTCTTTTGTGTCGTTGGATTGTACTCACATTCTTTCGATTAGATCCTCGACCCCGTGATTTGCAGAGTAAATATTTAGCGAATCAATTTTTATACCCCCACAGCACAAAGTAATGCCCTAATTACCATTAGATGATACCGCAGTGGTCGTCAAGGTTTTCTAAAAAAAATACAAGTTGGATCGTATTACAACAAATAAACGCACAATTCCTGCATAGGGCACCCATTCGATATTTCCACACGAGTGGGTTCATCTCGTTGAAGATATCGCTACTAGTGAGATCACGCAGTGTAGATTTTATAGTACATATCCAACAAATAAAATAAAAGAAAAGTCAAGATACCACTGATCGTGATCGCTGATTAAGAACTTTTCTAACTGTTGGACCGTCAATCTCTCACTGCTTTTGTATAAATCTCGTTAAAAAAAGTCTGCAGGCGCAAACGGATCGTCCATCGGAGCTTAGATGACCCAGATATCGCACGACAAAATTCAAAGGTCGGAGGTGACTGCAATAGGTCCATAAATTTTATGACCGTTGGATTCCAAATCTATCAATGCTACTGGATTGTGCTCGTCACTACGAATCCATAGAACCAAACCGCTTGTCAATCGGCCTTCGAATGAGCATGATATGGCTAGTCAAAGTTTATAGTTGACTGATGAGCAGGCCCGCGCTGGCATCATCAGTACCGCAGCCTGCGTCACTCTCTGAATTTCGCTGACGTCACGATGATGTCATCCATGCAAAGCTCCCGTCGTTACGCTAAAGCAACGCTCAGTGCTGGGCTTCGATCAGGCGGGTTGCAGTTGGGTCTGGCCCGCCCGACTTCACAAACCAAGAAGAAGAGCCCAATGTGGCAAGCGTCCCGGAACGAAAAAAAAAACAACACAGCGGCAGTTGCTGCCTGATGCTGGCACGCCAACCGAGACCTCCTTGCAACTCCTATAGGCTATGAGGGAGGCTACTTGTCCCGAACATTGGGACCGATCCATGGACCGGTCCCAATGTTTGAGACCATTATCATCCAAATGTTGGGTCCCAATGAATCGGTCCCAATGTTCGGGAAAAGTAGACTTTTCATAGGATATTGCTTCGGTGCGCTCTCTCTTCTTGGTGTGAATCCCGAGGATGAAGGGAAAACCGAGAGAGTGGACTTGCTGGCACGCCAAACAGGCGGAAAAATCAGACTTTTGCAACAGTACCTTGCTGCTGTCTTGGCGCTGCTCCCGCGGCGAAAGGAAATCAACAGCAAGTCTTACGTGTTCCCTCCTTCTCTCTGTGTCCAAGGAGAAGATATCCGTCGTCTTCTTCGTCCTTGCTCCTGTTGCAGAGAACCAACCGAGCCAAAAAAAAAAAAAAAAAAACCCTCACAGAGAACTCAGAGGATTCGAACAGTAAAACGGAAAGATTAGGCTCTGATGCCAATCGATAGAATTGCTGGTCCTAGATGGGTGTCGAAACCGAACTCACCGAGAACCTTGTATATTTAGTTGGGTAGACCAACGAACTCGCTGCGAATACTCTCGGATCTACTGGATGATCAAGCAGGAGTTCGTATCTCCATTATATAGAGCAATCAATAACAGTCGCGACTACTACGGGTTTTACCCCTCTTACAATCTCATATCTGTTGACCAGCGTGGGAATTCTGCCAACCGAAAGTCTGAACTTGATCCAAAGACGCTAGGCTCGATCTGGCGTAAGCCCAATGACAATTGGGCCACATAATTTTCCTAACATTATCTACGTCCAAATTACACATTGATAAAATGTACCCTTCAAACTGTCAACTTTGAATCCAGAAAATCAAGCTGTTTAGAGTGTAATTTGTTCAACAGCTAGCACACAGACACCCCTCTCATTACGTCCAAACCACACATTGATAAAATGTACCCTTCAAACTGTCAACATCCAGAAAATCAAGCTGTATAGAGTGTAATTTGTTCAACAGCTAACACACGGACACCCCTCTCATCCCGTAACTAGATGCTTCCAGATACAAACACTGGGTACGTAGACTGCTGAGAAGCAAAAGCACTCCCATCATAATAACAAGCTAAAAAGAAGAAAAATAACAGAAACAGCGTGGGTATTCAGAACTGCTCTGGAGTTCCATTAGGATAATTATGTTCATTGGGACCAAAGAGGAGGTTTTTTATTTTTATTTTTTTTTCTCTATAGGAAGGTTCCAATTCTTTGGGTTGGAATAATCCTTCCGGAACCAAAGGGAAGCCGGATATACTCCCCCGTAGCCCCAATATAATAGTGTAGTTTTAGAATCTACATTCCTATTATAAAACTGAGCATACACGACTAACTCAACAAGAAATCTAACTCAGCAAGTTTACACTCGGTCCTCCTCGTTTGACTCAATTCCCTTCGAGTCAACCAGACTCAGCTGACTAAGTTAGAGTCAATTAAAGCATAACTTTAAAATACTGATCAGGGGATAACCTAACATTCCTACCTTAAATGGCATCTTTTCTTTCGTGTCAAATATCCTTTTCCATTTCAATTCCCAACCCATCAATTATAATATATTAAGCTAGGACGTTTTGGATTCAATTTTAACTATCAGTTATAATTTTGACTGGAAGTTACATCAACCACCTTCTTTATCTCTTTATTATAACCACTCATAACTGCTCTCAATTGTTGTTTTTTTTTTTTTTTGTTCAAAGACTTTGTTTCAATTCAAACTCTATCATCCATTTTCTACTTTAATTCTCATTTTCTTAATTCAATTATACCAATTATTGGATTACATAAATTCATACTCATAAATTTTTTTTCTTTTGCTTTCTTTCTAAAAAAAGCTTTGGATTTTTTTATAAATTAATATTAAAATTGTAATGTTTGTCATATCACGGATAATCATGCTAGTAGAACTAATTACGGAAACATAAATCCCAACCTGTATAATTGGCAATGTGGGAATCTGCAAATCCAAACGCAAATCTCTCACCAATCTTTCCATATTGATCTTGTACGAATCAGCATCTGCTTTCTGGACCGTGTCACTCTCCCCTTGATACCAAAGAACCCCTTTGATCACGCCTCCCTCCTTCATAGACGCCTTTGCTCTGTTAACCATCTTCATGTACAGACCAGCACCTCTCTCCCACTCTGTAATTTTGGTTCCACCAACGGCACATGGGACCAGACCCACCAGACCCACATGGGCTTGGACCTCGTTGGCGAAAGCCATGCCGGGTCCGACCCCACATGTCTTTTTGACATCGATGTCGGCGTGGAGAGGCTCATGGGCTTGTTCCCATTGGAGCTTCTGATTGAGACGGAGGATCAAAGGGTTGGGATGACACTCAGGTGGGACATACCCATCCCAGATGCTGCCTCGGACGCCTCCTCTCCCAGCCATGTTGCTCTGCCCAGCTAAGATGAAAATGTGTTTTTCTGTTGGGGTTGAAGAAACATGGCTTGTGAGGAGAAGAAAGACAAAGGTGACATGGAGGAAGAAGAGAAACATGTCTTGGTTCCTGATGGGTAGCATGTGAAGAGAGGAGATAATGACAATGAGTCTTTTTATGTACTGTGACCTGTGTGAGGAGTGGTAACGGACCGACTCATTATAAGATTCCTGGGATACAGACACAATGCAAGTCTGGCATGTTCGGAGAAATCATGCTTATTCATTAGTTCATTGGGTTGAATCTAAGCCGTTCGTTCATATTGTGGTCTGAATGTGGTGCAATTTTACAATTGACTCTGGTTTAATACTTTATTTTGACTTTAATTTAATTATGCTATTGATAAAGCCTCAGAATGAAACGACATTAGAAGGTAAAGTAACTATATGAAGTAAATCTAACGCAAAACCCAAAAAGTAGATCAAAAAGTCTACAGAGCTCGGGATTTTTGTCCAGGGCTCCTAGTAGCACGGCTCAAAGTAGGTAGGTTGACTTTGAACTCTGCCGTGTGCCGTGTTGTAGCGTTCAAGAGGAATAGAGGATGGATAAAGAGAAGGTTGAGTCATGAAAAGGAGCCCTGACCACCTTCGTCGGGGGTGGACCCTGGTACAAGGGTTAGAGCCTGAAGCCCCTCTTACATTTAAAAAGAAGTTTAATTCTTAAAAACCTCGACAAATTCTAAAATTTTTAATGTGTTCTTCTATACATTTGCTCATTTCCCTTAATATTTTTTTTACATAGAGCCCCCCTAAGTTGAATTTCTTAGGTCTGCTCCTACCTTCGTCTAGGACTCACCAAAAATTCAGGAGGTGCCATGTTGGGCCCACTTAGAAAAGAGATTGTGAATTATTCAAAACACATGTCTCATCTTATGTTGTTGGGTTTTATTGAAGGGAACAAACAACGAATCCAAGAAGATGCCATTGGGCTGGAGATCGCCGAGAAGACTCAAGTTTTCAAATCGTGCTATGTATGTTATAGATTCATGAATAAGGGTTTTTTTTTTTTTATCACATAAACCCAACGATTTAATACGAACTTCTCGGGGAAACTAACATCCAGATTCGTTGCAACGTTCTACACTTAAAAAGGGGAGGAGTCATAGAAGAAGTCAATCACCTAAAACCAACGAGCCTATCAAGGTCTTTTGTGGCCATCAAATGTGGGCCATAGGCTCATATGCTAACATTTGTGTTAAAAAGAAGTTGGACCCACCATCACATAGATCAAAATAAAACACTTGGATTTTTAAAAATATTTTATTTATATATTTGTAAGTGATAAATTGACATGGGTTGTGTTTCTTACTAGAGTCATGAGATTGACTTGAAAAATTGGAATTTATACTTGCTGTTAAGGTTTTTGAGCTTTTTTGATAGATTTAGATAGAGAACTATATATGGTCGAGGAAAGGACCACATTGGTCTAAGAACTTTCCGTCTTTTCTGAAGAAACCAATGGTTGAAAGAAAAGGCCACATTGCTGAAAGAAGCTTCAGTCTTTTTTGGAGGCTTCAATCTTTAAAATGGTTGAATAGAAATACATTAAACAAAGACTAGTACTATATGGATGCTATGATTGTTTATGATTTGGACGTTCTTTTGTTTGGCTTTATTGGGTTTTAGGAATCTACTTTATACAATTTAAAGAGGGAATGCTCAAAGGGAAATTCTAAATCATACCCACTTTATTTGCTAAGCACACCCATATTTAAAAAAAAAATTATTATCAAAATACCTATATGTGAAATTCCGACTATACTCTTGACTTCATTTATACACGGATACGTAGATCTATGCATATTAGACATGCACGGTTTTCATATGCCGAGCAAAAAAATTATACATGAATACGTAAATCCGTGCACGTTAAAATTAACATGCACGGATCTGCGTATCCGTGCATAATGCAAATTGTATTTTTTTTTTCTTTTCTTTTTGTTGCAATTCGTAAGCCTTCTTCTCTCTCTCATCCCTTCCATTCAACTATATTTTCCTTCCAATTGCAACCCACACTCCATTCCATTTGCATAGATTACATTTTTATTTAGTTGAAAAAAATTTAACAAAGAGGAAAACAAAATGGAAAAAGTTGAAGATGAAGAGATACCGGGAGATGACGGACTTCGATTTATATGCCGAAGAAGAGCCGATGACGAAGAAGAGAAGAAGTTGAGCTGATGACGAAGGGAATGAGGAAGAAGGAGAAGGAGATGAGCCGACGACGAAGAAAAGATGAAGTTGAGCTGACGACGAAGGGAATGAGGAAGAAGGAGAAGGAGATGAGCCGACGACGAAGAAGAGGAGAAGATGAGCGGACAGAAATGAGGAAGAAGGAGAAGGAGAAGAAGAATGGCACGTTGGTAATTTTTCCTGGGTGGGCTCAACAAAAAACGGGAGTTTATATTTTTTCTGTAGGTGAGCTAAGCATGTAGGTTTGCTCAGCAAATTGAGTGGGTGTGTTTAAAATTACTCATACTCAAAATATGCTCAAAGAAGCTTCAGTCTTTTTTGGAGGCTTCAAGATTTAAAATGGTTGAGTAGAAATGCATTAAACAAAGACTAGTACTATATGGATGCTATGATTGTTTATGATTTGAAACGTTCTTTTGTTTGGCTTTATTGGGTTTTAGGAATCTACTTTAAACAATTTAAAGAGGGAATACTCAAAATAACGTCCCTTTTACTCATGTAGGATTATCTTTTATTTTAATTTTATACAAAGAAAGGTCTCTGTCGGGATGAAAAAAGAGGGAAAATTCCAAGGGGTGAGAAACGTGCTTGGCACTTGAAAGTCTTCTTATGGAAGGGAGAAATGCGTTTCACATGGGCGTGGGAGCTGCGAAGGGAATCCTCAACCAACTTCACCGGCCAGCACAAAGTCCTGATGTTCTATAGTTGAGCTCCCATGTAAAATTTGAGTTGTTTAAAATAAATGACGTCTTGCATTAGTTCGTAATGACCTACTTTTATTAGAGTTAAATATAGTATAATAGAGGAAAATTACATTTGACAATGAAGTCTGGATTGCCTCACGCTGAGCGTGGGTGGACCAATCACAATCCACCACATTGGTCCACCCACATACACCATGGATTAAATCCCTCAAAGGATCCTGATTCTGGACAGTGCAGGCTTTACAAGCCGGTTTTACCAAAGAGCATCGCCAAGTTTCCCGTGTTTCAAAACGTAAGGAGATCTGGACTCATCATCATAAATTAAGTTGCCATATATATATATATATGTATGTATTTTTTTGTAAATAAAGTTGTTATTCTTATTTGAGTAAGATGGGTCCCATTAATGTAATTTACTTGGAATGTGGCAACCTTTTTGTATCGGAGTCGACCGCCTAGGTGACCAATAAGTGCGAGGATAACACCATTTCTATTTTTTTTTTTTTTTCAATCCCAGCCAAGGGAGCTGGAATCTAAAAGAGAGCCTACATAAACACGGGAAGGTAGCTCACTCAAGTGGCAAGGAGGCTCGCATAAGCGGGAAGAAAGCACACACAAATGGAAAAGGAGCCCGCACTAGCGGAAAGAGGTGACGTGCTTGGGTTCGAACCCCAAGCGGCTAGGTAAGAACCAACGCTCTTTATCACTCGGCTAAGGCATTGTTCTTAACACCGTTTCTAGTTGCAGCCACTGAGAATAGAATTCCTATATCTATACAACGTATTATTTTCAAAATAATAAAAATTTTAGAAGATATTTGGGTGCTTTTAATTATCATTCATGTTCCATTTGGCAAGCCTACTGTTTTTATGTCTATTTGACATAAAACCGACTCAAACAAATGTTTTGGCAATTTTTTTGTGAATATCTGATTTAATTATCTTTAACATCTTATATCATTTTCTCAAAACGTAGCGGAAATGTCGTTTTTCAAGTAGACGTGAATGTTTTTGCCTTTTATTTTGACAAGTTTGCATGTGCTACATTTATTTTATGACAACTTTGTCACAATATTTTTACTAGGGCTGCACAAAAATAACCGTAGCCCGCCAACTCGCCCGCTCCGCTCCGCCCCGCCCCGCCCCGCCCCGCCCCGCCCCGGTACAAGTGGATATACGTCAAAACCGCCTTTAGGCGGGCGGGGCGGTTTCAATCCGTATTAATGAGCGGGCGGTTATGGTTTGACATTTGAGTAGGCAGTTTCAAACCGCCCCGCCCGCTCATTATTAAAAAAAAAAAAAAACAAAAAAAACAAAACAAAAAAACAAACAAACAAACAAACAATACAAGTGCAACTCCTCATGATCCTAGTGCAACTCCAATACAAGTCTAGATTATATTGTATGATAGTTTCACGACCTTACAATTTTATCACTAAACTAAATATTGATGTTTATTATCTTTTATTAAATATTATTCTAACTATGTTTTTTTTTTTTTTTTTTTTTTTTTTTGTTGTAGGATTGCTTCAAATTATATATCGATCTTTACGAACTTGAAGTTTAGATTTTGAATTTCTTTTAGCATTTGGACATTGAATTTTGAAATTTTGAGGTTTATTTATTGAAATTTAGACATTGAATTTTCGAATTTAGATTTTTCTTTATTAGATTTTCGACTTTTGAACGTTAGATTATATAAGTGATTTTATTTTTTAATTTTGGTAATGCCTTTGGACTTTAGTTTTACATTGATATACTTAGTTGAAAATTTTGTTTATTACTGATTATTGACTTTTATTAAAAATCATGTTTAATTTGTATTCTTTATGTTAAGTAATTTGAAACTTTAGTTACATTCTATTAAAAATAAAAAAAAATAAAATAAAAAAGGGAGAGATAGGTATAAATACCAAACCGCCCAACATACCGCCCAATTCGCCCGCTAAAAAAACCACCCAAACCGCCTATACTTTGGGCAGTTACAGTTTCTACATTTTACAAACCGCCATAAAACAAAATCACCTAAACCGTCCAATAACCGCCCAAGCCGCCCGCCGTGCACCTCTAATTTTTAGGGGTATAAGAAGTTTGTTTCTTTTAATTAAATCAGTCGTACCAAATAGTTAGTCCATTTATATAAAGTCAAATTGAAACAATTCTATTTTAAATAGTTCAATTTGAATCAACTTTATTTCAAATAGGGAAGACTTGCCTTATCCTCCATTGTCTAATAGTAATATATAGTTAGTGTTGCTTCTCTTGATGTAATGTAACATCTACATTTCAGTGAAGATTTAGGCACGTGCTAGTGTGTTAGCTTATTGGCTTTAAGGCATGGGTTTCTCCCAACATCGTGTGTGTTCGACAACCCCCAGATTAGTGCAACAGTGAAAGTGTGCAGTGGGGGTGGTCGAATTGGGAATTCAGGCAGCAACTGGGTCTCATTCTAAATCTATTTGAACACTAGAAGAGAAAATAAGGTCCACTCACATTTAGGGGTTCATAGGGCAAATCTGGCCGAGTTAAGTAACATCTAGGCCCAACCCAACTTTAAAAACCATAGGGCCAAGCCCAACTCAGGCCATAAGTGACCGACTCGAGCCTGACATGACTGAAAAAGCTTAAGCCCAAGCCCGACCCATCTCCCATCTCAACATGCCTGGAGTGGATAAGTTTTTACACTGTCTCAAGATGTAGCTCAACTAGTTTCAATATGTGTGCATATGTAAGATTGCTTTTGTTTGAGTATCTATTTCTCCCTATCACTATTTTTATATTTGGGATGGGCTTTGGGCTCTCTGCTGCTAAATCTGAGCACGGCTTGATTACCAAAACTTAAGGCCCAAGCCAGTCCGAGTCATGAGCGCACCCCTACTCACATTCGATATGATCCTTCACCATACTGCCCGTAGAAAGAATTATCCACTCTATGCATATGAAATAGATACTTTATGTGAAGTATGAATGGGCCGGGCTTGGGCTTGGGCTTGGGCTTCGAAGAACTTAACATTTAAATGCACTAGCTCAAATATGTGGCCTGTTAAGTTCAAAATGCAGGTCCTATTAAGAGTGTGGACAAGTGGGCCTTTTTTTCGTAGTAATCTCTTCAGGAAGGAATTAGGGACCTCAATGACTTGTCAGGTGACTGCTGCTACTGTTGTTATTGTTGTTATTTTGATCTGCACTGTTAAAAGAAGGAAACTTTTGCTCCCCTTTGTTGCTCTCAGTGGTTTGGAGATGTAGAAAACCCTCCTAAGGAATTGAAAATTTTCACTTATTTACAATAGCCCTCCAAAAAAATTGAAAATGTTAGAGGAATTTTAAGTATTTTTTCAACAGTGGCCTCTTCCAAAAATAATTCTTACATAGTAGCCCCCCCAAGGCAAATTTTCTGATTCCGCCCCTGTGGCCTTGGGAGTGTGAGTTCAATCTCCTATAGCGGAATAGAAAAAGGATAAGATACTTTTTTGTTTATCGGTTATATGGTAACGGTCAATTTTGTTAGAGAAACAGTGGCAAAATAGAAAGCAAAAATAAGGGGTGTGATCCAAAGGCAGCGAATGGACCAATAGCTAGTACAGATCGGCTCTGATCAGGTTTGTGAATAGGTTTTTATAACATCTTTAAATAAAATTTTCTTCTTTCTCTTATTCATGGGGTTTGGAAATCCGTCAATCTCTTCTGCCTTTTCTACTCACAGACGAAATTCAAACTATTCACAACAAATGATGGAGATCTACCAACAAATAATGTTACAAATGAAAGAAGAGTAAAACAAGGTAACAAATTCAGGAGGAAAAAAAAAAAAAAAACGAGATGTTGTATCATACTGATTATACGGTTTTTTTTTTTTTTTTTTTTTTTAATGTAGCATGAAAAAGTCAGTTTCATACATGTATAAAAATAGGACATTCTGTTTTTATTTTATTTTATGAAATACACAGGAATTAAGAATTTATTCTCCAAAGTTTTGGGCTCCTTTTTTTTTTTTAACCTCTTGGCTTATATTGGGAACTCAAACTCCAGTACTCCACACACTTCCCTTACCAGCTGGACTATGGTTTATGGATAAAATTTTGGGCTGTTACTAAGACATTGAACATATATTAACTTTAATAGCTGAGGTGATAAGCTGGGGCGGAACTAGTGTGGGGCTAGCAGGGGCCATGGCCCCCCCAAAATTCCAAAGAACCCCTTCAGCTTTTCAAGAATTTTGTAATTTTTTATATATGCCCCCATCCCCAAAATTTTAAAAAAGCCCCCTATATATATTGAAAACTATTTTCATTTTTTTATATATGTGGCCCTTCCAAAAATTTTTCTCCACACTGTAGCCCCTCCAAGGAAGAATTCCTGCGTCCACCCCTGGTGATGAGATCCATTCAAATATTCCACGTTCTTTTTATTATGGGTCATGGCTGAATGGGCAATTAGTACCAGTTTCTACTTTTCATTATGCATTAGTCAAAGGGTTGGAGTGTCACTTGATCCACTTTTATGTTTTATCACAGCAAAATAGCCAAATACAAAGAAAAAACTACAATGGAAGAGAAAATCAGCAGAAATCACATGTAATCGCTCACCAATTGAGAGAAATAAGATGCAAGCCCAAATCCCAATGGATGGATCAAGCACATATCCCTAGGCAAGACTTGTTGCAAAAAGACAATGGGGAAAAATAAACCAAAGAACTGTATTAGTCTTTCTAGAGAATATTTATATGGTACCTGAGATGAAGTAGCCCTAGAGACTAGAGTACCTAAATCAATTCAAAACTTGTTTTCTCAAAGGAATACAAATTCAAATCGTTAAATATGAAGTCACAAACACGAAGCAAATAAGAAAGAAAGAAATAGGAGGAAAAGATTGCCTCGCAATTTGCACAAGCACTAAAAATTGGGCCTCGGCTCTCAAGTAAGTGGTTGTTATTGTGTGGAAACTCAAGAGGTTATATTTTGCTAAATTCATGGTGATTTATTACAAGAAGAAATTATCTCAATTCATATGCAAAAAAAAAAAAAAAAAAAAGTGATGATGAGATTATTGCAACAGGGTAAGAGGTATGTAGAACATAGTCATCTTAATTGCAGTATCACTATCGAGCGATTGCAAGATATATTCACTGTACTTTATTATAAAAAGAAGATCGAATATATAAAAAATAGAGGCAATATTATAATTTCAAACTAAATCCTATCAAACCTAACATCTCCAACAAACCAATACCAGGAACAACCGAACATCTCTCACAAACCTCTAATATCTCTAAAAGGGTGCATCCTGCTGGGGCTGTTTTTGGGCTGGATCGATCAACTAGCCCTATCCAAGGGCTGGGTTTAACCTTCTGAGCTTGATAATGTGCCTGCAGGTTGTTCGTGGATCTGGATGGGCCAAGATAGACTTGGCAGCTGCATCACCTTACATTTTACAGCCATCCCTCACCAAGAGTAGCTCCAAGAAAAACAAATGACTTGGATCAATTTATGGTTGGCCTAGGAGTAAGTGCATGGAACTAGTATAACTTTACTAGGAAGTAACTTATCCCTTTGAATGAGAAATACCTCTCGATGGCCGAGTGATTGCCCTTCGTAATTAACTAAGCACTTTGACTTGGCTCATTCATTGATTCTCCATTAAGAGTTTGGCCCACCTTGATTAGAATAAATACAACTCTCATTAGCGGTCTTCTTTGCTTCCAAAAATTCCAACACGCGTTGCCCAACCCCAATGAAACTATAGAATCTGCCCAAGGTGATTTTAGTATGTTATGGCCTAACTATATATAATAAAGCATACAAGGAATTACTGCGTTGACCACTGAAGCCCTTAGTCAGTTGGTCTAACTAACCTACAATTAATATTAATTCACACATGCATCGTGATCTGCTGCATTTTCAACCAATCTTTGAAGAAATCCTCCTATCAAGGGAGATCTGAAATCCCTCTCAATTTATGAGTCAGATGTTTCAAATACTATACCAGATTAAAGTTCATCTTTTTCTTGTAAGAGAGGTTAATCTCTCATCCAAGACACTGCATAATCATCATCATCTGAGTCATTTCTCATATATTATTGTCATTATGAGTTTGACTCCACTCGTCATTTTACTTATAGGGGCTAAGTGCTTCTACCCCTAGAGTACTTTAACATGTTGGTTTTACCTACTTGAAAGATTTTCTTAACCTCCAGCTTTCCCTACACCTTACACCAGCAACTCTTCCCCTGCAACTAACGATAGTGAGAGAAGACTTGCAGTCTTTCGTACAAGGCTATTTTAAATCCTTTTTAAGAAAATCTCCCATCTATCTAACACAGTGATCCTCTAATTTCTTTTGCACTTGAGCTACCTGAAGATTTTCTCCGTTTACATATACTCATTTCTAATTTCATCTTTTTTGTTACTATATCATTCATCTTGACATTCACATCTTTGGTACAATTTCAAAGGTGCGAAAGAGTGAAACTGAGTCAATCGAAGCCAAGCAAGCTTTGCTTACATGTCCTTCTTCTCGTTTAAATGATTATATTCTTCTGCTAAGAGATACCTCTCATGCCACTCACGAGAGGTAAAACTTCAAGTCTCTTTTGGTACCCAGTGGCAGACCTATATATTACGATCGAGAAATTTCTTAATTAAATAACACCTTAGAATTTTTAATTTTATTATTTAACTTCTTTAGATGACCATTGGCCGCACTACCCAAATGAAAATATTGAGTCTGCCGTTGCTGGTACCCACTTGGCTGTATGCTACTTATGGAAAGATAGTGTGATTTTGAGAAAAAATATATCTCAATTAGATGGACACAACCATTGATTTAGGGTTAAAGTTTAATGGTTTCTTAAGTTACATATGTCTTAAAGTTTAATAAAATGGTGAGTATAATTCAAACTAACGTCAAATTAAGGTCAGTCCCGATTCAAGAGGGTTGTTGAGTGTGAGGATTTGGAGTTTTCATGTATAGGGTGTCCCCTGTTAATGTGGTGGAAAAAAATTACCTCTCACAAATGGCATTAGTGGTAACTCTTGGCCGAACACACACATGGAGATAAATTGATACAAAAACATGGAAAAGATGGGCAAGAGCAATGTGTGGCCCAGCTGAGGTTTCAACGCGGGAGTGCACTTTCCAATCAACCGAATTTATCGTACGTGACTAAGGCATGAGCCATGCAAATGATCAAAATTCTTGATCGCAGAAGGGAAGGTCCTTTTGTATTGGTTGAAATCACAAAAGGGCACAAAGGACTACATGCATTAATCATGGGAGGAGGCAAAGTAGGTCCACAGGGAACAATGGCTATATGTGAAAACTCATATATATATATATATATATATATATATAAATATTTAAAGCAATTCAAACTCAAGAAAAACTCAGCCTAGCTTAATACAAGCTCAAGCCTAACTTGAGATTGAGACTAATTCAACCCAATCTCAATCTTAATCCATCAACCATGAGTCGAGTTCCACCCCTGGAGCCAAGTAGTACGAGAGCTTTTCACATCATCACTCAGAAGATAGAAATCATCATTTGTATGAACTGTGGGAGGCAGCAAAATCATTTGCACTACTCTGCTCTTCAACTTGTTTGAAATAATTAATTATCAAACATAGTTAAATCCATATAAAGAAAAGGTTCTCTTATTAAAGGAATCCATCCATATAAATGCCAATTGTAGTAGCCACAATAAGAAATGTAATAAGAAAGTAATATATGCGGAAGTCAATGCGGGTCGGCAAATCCGATCCAATCCAATCTACCACTACAAAACAACCTCTAACCATGCCGGAACAAACCGAAATAGAAAATCAATAAAGTTCAACAATTATTGCAACAAACCTCTCCAATCGAACACGAGTCAACCCTAATCTATATAATAACCTACTCATCGGTTAGTCAATCTTACATACAACCACCAACACATCCCAATCTCCATTCCAAACCCATCAACATCCTCCTTTACTTTAGTCATTATTGGGGACCTCTTTCACCATCAATCCTGATCAAACCCCCAACAACACACAATTTAGAGAAAAGAGACCGACATTGAAATTAAATCAAAGGTGGTGATTAGTGAACTAAGCAAAATATACAATGCTCGGTGCCCCAACCCAAACAGAGCCCGAGAAAGTCAGGTGGGTCTGCAATCAAAGCCACAAAAAAAAAGGAGGTCAAATGACTTGGATCATCTGGATCTGAGTCTTCCGTAGAAGCTAGGATCATGAAAATCGGAAATGTGGAGTGGAAGATGGTAATTTGTCTAGGATTTGAAGGGCTTCTTTCATGCAAGGCCTCTTTTGCGGGACCACTGAAGCGCAGCTGAAGCCTAGTTTGAAGCAGGCCAGCAAGGCGTCCTCGTTGGCTTCCAGCTCAGCTCTAATTGCCACGTCGGCCATCCTCAAGACCCGCACGTTGTCTTCGACGACGAACCCAGCGGTCCACTGGGTCAGCTCGGCTTCTGAGTAGACTTTGCCCGAGACGAGCTCCAACAGGACGATTCCGAACGAGTAGACGTCCCATTTCGGGTGGGGTTTCAGGTTCTTGAGCGACTCGGGCGCATGATAAGGAGATGGGCCCCCCGTGGATAGGCCAGGGCTAGGGCTAGGGGTGGTCCCTGTGGGCACGTCTGGGAGACTCTCTCGAGAGAGGGTTGACCGCTTGCTGCCGAAATGACGGGCCGAATCGCCGTGCGTTTTGCTGCTGGTGTCGCCCGACACGAGCCTTTCCAGCCCGAAATCTCCGATTTTGGGATCCATGTCGGGACCCAGAAGGATGTTGCTGGGTTTCAGGTTGCCATGGACGTACTTCTTCTCGTGGAGGTAAGTTAGCCCTCTTGCTACTCCTCTTGCTATCCTGAGCCGAACGTCCCATGGCAGACTGCGTGGAGATGAAGAGCCAATCTTTTCTGCATTGAGGAAAGGAGAAAAAAAAAACATGAGAAGAACGAAAGGCCACAGCTCAGAGAAAAAATTTCGGTTCTACTTTTCTAAAGTCGACTGTTTTGCTTCTTCTGGCTGCTCCAAAAGGAGAGTGAAAAAGAATGGGATGTACGCATGATGGGCCACTAAATCAGCGGCTGAAACCTCCCTAATCTCGTGCCATCTTGTAAGATGACTAGATGAAAAGGGTTTTAGAGGGTATGACTATGACCCCAGTGGTGCAATTTAGCAGAATCCGCTGCATTATGCTAATATGCGCACCGGGCACCGAAAAAGGAGGAGAGGAAGTCCGTGAGGATTCGTTCCGGACTCCCGCTCAACGTGGGGAAAGGATGAAAGAAACCTTTCGTGCATTTTAGCAGAAACCAATGTACTTTAACTAACATATACTTCATCTACGAGGAGATTGGGGAAAAAAGTAGGAAGACTGTGCTTTTTCTTACTGTATGTGGCGTTGGCGAGGCTGCCATTGGGGACGTAATCGTAGATGACGAGCTTCTCGTCCTCTCCCCAGTAGAAGCCGCGTATGCGCACCAGATTCGGATGGCGCAGTTTAGCCATGGCCTTGACTTGGTTCTCGAAGTCCCGAAACCTGGAAAGCCCGCTCTCTCCAATCCTGCGTACCGCGAAAGACGTTCCGTCTTCAAGAACCGCTTTGTAGACGATGCTCGTAGCAGTAGCTCCCAGTATATAAGCCGAAGCTTTTAGCAGAGTCTCCAGCTCCAGCTCCGATTCTCCATCCACCGTTACAAGCGAGCCCGTCTTCTTCCTCTGCTGCTGCTCCAGATTGCTGTAACTCCTTTCCTCCACTTCTTCTTCTGATTCCGATTCGGATGTATCTTCCTCGTTGCTTTTCCCGCCTCTTTTGCTTAAACACGACCATACACGACCTCCAGATTCCGACGACAGCTCTTCATTTCCTCTGGCCGCCACCTTCTTCGATTCCGCTGCCACCGTCTCGCTTCTCTTCTTCCTCTTTTTCGCCTCATACATGCAGAGGAAGAGCATAGAGAGAATCCCAATTCCCGCCAAGTCTCCCACCACGATCCCGGCGATCACACCCGGTTTCAGCCCTCCTTCAGATTGTCGCCGTCTCGTCGATGATCCCGGCGTCGGAGATTCTCCGTCGCCGGTGGCGTTAGTTGTCTTCGGGAATGCTGCAAATGCGGGAGGAGACGAAGGCGTCGAGGCGTTGGGCGAAACCTCAGAAGGAGGAGAAAAGCCACATGGATTCTTTAGCGGTTTCCCGCACAGATCCGAATTCCCGGCGAATGATTCCGCCTTTTGCGCGATAAGAGAATCCGGAATCTCACCAGTCAGATTGTTAAACGACAGATTCAAGTTCGCATTCGCCGGGATCCTAGAAGCGAACTCCGGCGAGATCTCACCAGAAAGCCGGTTGTAGGAGAGATTCAACGAGCGGAGCTTCCCGCCGCCAAAATCCGGAGGCAGCGATCCGTTCACCAGATTCGACGCAAGATCCAGAATCTCCACCGAATCAAATCCCTTTGGAAGACCACCAGAGAAGTAATTGTTACTAAGAGAAACAACGGTGAGATTCGTAAGAGCCGTGAGATTATCTGGAATCTTTCCGGTCAAAGCATTGCCGGAGAGATTTAGGAACTGGAGATTTTTCAGATTTCCGATCAGCTCCGGCAGTCCGCCGGAGACCTCGTTGTCGGAGAGGTCGAGGATTCGAAGCTCAGACGCATTGAAGAGGGAGAAGGGGAGAGTTCCGTTGAAAGAGTTGTGGGAGAGATCGAGATGGCGGAGGTATTGGATGTAACCGAGATCTGGAGGGATGGAGCCCAAGAGCTTGGCGTTTGGAAGAACTAAGCTGACGACACGAGATGAATTATCGAAAGCTCCTGGAATTCCCGTACACACGACTCCATTCCACGAGCAGGGCGTCTGGTCGCTGTAGTTCCAGCTGCCGAGGACCGAGCCAGGATCGCTGAGAACAGAGTATTTGAGTGAGAGCAGGAGACTTCCATCAGTGTTGAGACCAGAAAGATGGAGAGGGAAAAGGAGCTGTAGCAGCAGAAAGACATGAAATACAGGAGTTGTCCATGGGAAGCGGAGAATACTGCTTCTGAATGTCATGTTGCCTAGGAATGATGCATCATCTCTCTCTGTCTATTTCTCTCTCCATAGAAACAGGAAAAAAAAAAAAGTAGAGAGATGCTGTTTTAAGAGAAGAATACTACCACTGCTGCTGCTACTACTAGTCTCTTTTGGAAAAAGAGTTGTTCACCAAATCTGAAGGGAAGAAATGGAAAAGATATTAAAAGTAGAGTAAATTAGGGAATCGTCCCTAAAGTAGAATGTATCCGGCCTCTCTTCCAAGCAAATTCTACTTTTTAAAAGTTTTGACCGCCAGAGGTCCCTATGTTCACACGATCACGTATTTTAGAAATGATTTGCCCTTTCAACCATTTTAGGCATAAAATTTTTAAAATTTCAAATTTCAAATCTTCCATCATCTCTCCTTGCTAAATCCTCCGGATCTTTGCTACTCGAAAAGAGCCACTTCTCATTCTTCTTCTTACATCATCAAAACCAGAGAAGCAGTCGAAGATCAACGAAACTTGTTGGAAAACCCAGCAAGGAATCGCCTTGGAAAACCCAGATGATTATTTCTCATCTTCAGCCTTAATCTCCCGTTCATCAACACAAAAAAAGGGAAGAGATAATAGAATCAATCGCAAATAGCCATGTCCTTCCCTGACCAACTTCTCTGTCCAATTTCCGACCTCTATGTCAGATTCCGACTACCACTTACCGGAAAATTTGTCGGCTTTCCCATCCATCTTTCCTCCAAACCTTCCAGAAATGGAATTGAAACCGTAAAACAAGGTAACAAACTCAAACGGGCACTGAGACTCAGCTTAGTGGATGAAGAGAGACCACCACGAGCAGCAAAAGGTGGGAGCGTGGATGTGGGTGGTGAGCCGGTGGAGTTTCTGTAGGAGGATTCCGTGACCTGATCACGAAGCACAACACCATTGACGGGGGAATCGACCGCACCATGTATTACGATCGAGTCAAATTCCGCGACCCGATCATGAAGCACGACACCATTGACGGCTATCTCTTCAACATTAGGCTCTTGAAGCTTCTCTTCGCCCCAATTTTCAGCTACGGAAATTTGAAACAACGGTCTATTACCGTTGTTTTCTCCAGCAGAGGCGAACCGGCAACCCTTCTCCTCTGTCTACCGGGACTGGGCCCACTGATGATAAAAAAAACGATCGCGCAGGGGAAGAGCGCGAACAAGGGGTTGGATTTTGCAATTCGGGCGTTGAGGTCGTTTGAGAGGGAAGCCAAGTTTGGTGATGTTTGAGTTTTTGTAAAGTTAATTTGAGTTTTTTTCAAATTTATCTGAGTTTTTGTTAAATTTATCTGAGTTTTTGTCAAATTTATTTGTCTTCTGTCAAATTTCTCGGTATTTTTGAAAAATTTATCTAAGTTTTCTTTTTAAATTTATCTGAGTTTTTTAGAAAATTTATTTATGTTTTTTGAAATTTATTTGTGTTTTTTAAATTTATTTGCTTCTTTTGAAATTTATTTGCGTTATTTCAAATTTATTTGCGTTTTTTGAAATAAATTTAACTGAGTTTTGGCAAAAATATTTGAGTTTTTGAAAATTTTTTCAAAAATTTAAAGAATTGATTTATCTTAGTTTTGGCAAATGTGTTTGTATTTTTTAATTTTATTTGCGTCTTTTGAAATTTATTTGCATTTTTTGGATTTTCTTTGGATCTTTTGAAATTTATTTGAGTCTTTTGAAATTTGTTTACATTTTCTGAAATTTATTTGGATCTTTGGAAATATATTTGCAGCTTTTTAAATTTATCTGCATTCTTTTGAGATTTATTGCTTTTTTTAATTTATTGCTTTTTTGAAATTATTGCATTTTTTTAAATTTATTTGTGTTATTTTGAAATTTATTTGTGTGTTTTTAAAATTTATTTGAAAATGTTAGTAATGAGATTCCATTAATCGTTGCCAATTAAATAGTAATTGACAATTATTAATGGGATATGCCACCAATCATGGGATATGATTTAAAGAAATGATAAATTAGACATTTCAGGAATGAGAAAGTGTGAAAGGGACCTTTGGCTGCATGAGTTTAAATTATGGACTGTTTGCCATAAAGTCATGCGTTGAGGGACCTCTGACCAAACGCCCCATAAAAATATAGACTAGAGAGTGACGGAATGGTGAATGTATTGGTAGGGTGGGGCCCAGCCATCTTAAAACCACATCTGTTTACATGGTGGGGCCCTCCTTAGATAGACCATGCATTTTGATATATAATATGTATAAGTTTGTTAGCTCAGGGGAGACTGGCAGGCTGTGGCTGGGTCTGGGAGAGAGCATGTGGGGGGGTGAAAAAACAATTGTGGAAAAAATGGAAAAAGAGGGAAGAGGAAGGCAGAGAGAGATTAGGGTGGGACAGCTCATCAAACTTTATGATTGGAATGGGATCAGCAGCTGTAAATAAATCACAAAATTAGCAAAGCCCACCTGAAAAGGGTTAAAAAAAGTATCGAGTGGAAATGTGGAATCTAATCCTTGGTAAAGTGACACCGACTTGAGCAGTGAGGGGAGGTGGCACTGTTGACTTTTCGAGTGAAGAAAATCTTACTCGTCCATATACTTGCAAATGAAAGAGACGGGATAAACAACAAAAAACCCCTTCACCTAAAATCAATAGAAAATCTTCCCCATCTGCACTTTATTGGGCTGATGAAACAGAGTGGGAGGACTGCAGATGTACGGCTCTCTATGCTTTTACTGATCCGTGAGCGTAGAAATGTACGGTTATCAATGAAATAAACAACCTGGATAATCTGAGTTGCCGTGACCAATTGTTAGAAGTAATTGTAATTATATGGTAACTTGAGTGCGAGACAACCAAGTTTCTTCCTTGTAGATCCAAGTTTAACAGCTAAAAATCTGACTTCTGTTGTCTTTCCAGCGTGGACATTGTCTTGTTATAAATTTTTAAAATTGTCTTCAAGGGCCTATGTTCTTCTTTTTTGATATTGTGAGTCCAACTAAACACCTATGTACGGATGTACCTAACTAGCAGAGCTAAACTCTACAATAACAACCTCTTTATTTATATAGAATAATTCATGGTGAAATACGTTGTAATAAAAGGAGACACTATATCTATATGGAATAATTCATGGTAAAATAAGTTGTAATAAACGGAGGGATGATTGAAGGATATAATGTGGTGATGTATATGGAATCCTTATCATGGTTTTGAAAAAACAATTGTTACTATTTCATATTATGAAACGGTAACAGCCTATACCATTACGTTATTTACACTGTAACAGCCACGGTATGAAAAAAAAAAAAATTAGAAAATAACGGTAAAAAAGGCCAATATAACGTCCATAATGGCCGACATTTTGAAAATAACGGTCAAGATATCAGTCGACGATGATCTTTTTTTTTTTTTTACTTTCTTTCTTTCCCCTTCCTTTTCATTTATTTCTTTCTCAAACCATTTGTGCAAGTGCTTAAGACTATGTTAGAGTTAATTTCCAAGCTTCTTTTTTTCACCAAAACTCAAGTGATTTATAAGAATTTGGTGGATTCTCATATGATGGTTTCTTTCCTCTTCAACCATAATACCCTTATGTTCATACTTCATTGTTTTAATTAATTAGTTAATCTTAATGTAGAAGTAAATATTACCTGTAAGTTAAAATTCATTCTCAATTTACTTGGTAATTGAGTATTGTACGTCCATACTACTACTTACTAGTTTATTGACTTTAAGTGTTTAATACTAACGATTAGTTCAAAACTATGGTTGCAATGCATATTGTAAAATTTGTTATATTTAAACTTATTTTAATATATACATGTAAACTTATTTAATTCATAACATACTTTACGGGTTTCAGATATGACAGCGATACAGGATGTAATGACTTGGGGGGAGGGGGGGAGACTAATGGAAAAAATATATTGTTTTTTAGCATTTTAGAATATTCTTGACTTTTTAGATATTTTTTCTGATTTTTTTGGGGTAAAATAAAAATTCATAGCGCAATAACCACAATATGACACGATGATGACCGCAATTGTGATTTTGAACCATGATCATAACTTTACTGATGTTTGACTTACTAAGGTAATGACTGATTATACAGTTATAAGGAAAAAAAAATTGAATTAGTTATGATACCCTGTAAAATATGATGTACCAACTATCCTAAACATGTATATATAGCCATGTCGTGTCAAACCTATTACTTGGGTGATATGGGATGCGAGACTTTTCTAACAAATTATAGTTAGAAGGCACTTTTATCTTTCTTGAATGTTTTTGTGAAGATTTCCAAATAATATTCAAAATGGCATTATTTCCAAATTAAATTCCGAGTTGAGGTGGATATCTTATTTGCAAGGAGACGTAGGTGATGGACGTCAAAAGCAAAAAGTAGAGGTGGTTGTTTCTAAATACTAGAATGGGTACGTCGGCTATGTGATTACATGTCATTACATAGATCCAAATAGCCCCCGGAAGAATTAAACATTCAGCATTTGACCAATCTAGATGAATGAACTTAGAAATTCCAACTCATATTCACTATCTCACTTCTAATTACTATGAAAATACCATGAAAACCCTGGATCCACCCAGCACAGTGAATCGGCCATATGCAATCTTTTAGTTTTAGATGCATTGTTCTATCAAAAGACGCTGTGTCTAATAAGTCCGGTCCAGTACTCATAAGAACTCAGTCAAACTCACTCCAATTACTCCACTCGATGCCTTTGACCTCTTCCTTCTACCTGAGCAGGTAGGGAGATGGTGGCCTCACTGAACAACTGGATCATTGGGACATCATCATAGGCCACGTACAGTAGGGCCCACCAAATGATTGGTTCTTATCACCGAGGTGCACCCATTTAAGTGCATGGCGGTGAGTATTTATTTCTTTCTGTTGCACTAATTACTATAATACTACCATTTTTTTAACATGGGTCTTAAAAAAATGTGGCTAAGACATACATAATCACATGGAGTCCGGATCTTCTTATCGAAGCTGTACTTTAAAAATCTGAACTACTACTCTCTTATATAGGTCCTCACTAAATTTTATCGCAATAAGAGTTGGACCTATATTTAAATTGATCACCCATACAAAGATGAGAGCGAGCCTCAGGAATTCTTATGAGCTTCAAGGTCATAAGAGAAGACTCAAATCACATGTGGTGTAGGTAGGCTAAGAAACGACTAAAACGAAAGAGGTGCTCACTGGCACCTGGCAAGTGGCAACTCGCCAAAAGATTACAAAAGGCTGGCCGTCATTTTTTACTAGACCCATATTTTGGCCCAGGAATGGGTCATTAGCCATTAATAATTCATGTTGCTGTATCTTTTGAGGACTTCATGTTCTTGCTTTACAGAACCCTAACCTTGTACAAACCTGTTAATCTCATTCATTTACTCTCCCCCCAATCACCCTGCTTTCATTATTTTAGTATTAAGACATTTTTATCTGATATTTAATATCATTATCTTTTAAAACAGTTGAAAGTACCTGTCACTCATGGAAAGAAGCAGAATAAAAAAGAGAGAAAGCAGTTGGTATTGGTGGGCCATTTGCTTCCATACATGACAATCATTCATACAGTATAGAGATTAGTTCATTTATTAGAGAGGAAAGGAATCTTATATTGCTAGCGTGTCCTATTAAAATCCTCCTTAGAGCAAAGCTCCTTTTAATGCATGCTATTCTTTTGTGCATTGACAGATCGGTTTCATACAATCAGTGGCCCCACTAGTTGTATGAACCCCGGACGGCTAAAGAAACAAGAAAGCTCACATTCAGCTAACAGTAGTTAATTATAGGCAACTAATTTAAGCCTCACATGAGATTATGCCGAGTACCCCTCATGGCCTTCATATGTGTAATAAGATAAGGCCAACAGGTACACATAAATAATAGAAGAAATGATAGTTAGCATGTCATGATCAAAGTATAGATGCATGAAAAGGCCATGGAGAGGACGGTCGATGTAACTGGCACAATCGGTTTTATATATTTATGTTTTTTGGTCTTTTCGGTAGAAGGTTCATCCATGTGGTTGGGTTTCGCAGCTAGCGTTCGTATTTACCTCAAAGACTTGTGAAGAAGATGGATGGCATGAATTTCAAAGTGACCGTCAGTGAGATCTGAGTGATATCTGGGCCACTGCAGGTTTTTCAAGATGGAATGTATTGATCCAACCACTGGCAGACCCATGTATAGTTACATGGGGCCCCCACAACTCTGGAAAAAAGCCCATTAGGGCTTTATGGGCTACCTGGACCAGCCCACATGGAATGAAGCCCATTAGTCCCCATGAAACAAAACCCCCATTTCTATCTCTCTCAAGATATCCCGAAATCATAATCCCCTCCGCTCATGTAGGCATCACAATTACCTCTTTCTCTCATTCTCTCGGTATGGGTTTTAAATAATTTTTAAGTATTGCAGGGGCTGTTATGGTAGGCGCTTGGTCTCAAAAATCTTTTTCGAAAATGGTGATGTTAGAAGTAGGGGATTCTTGAAAATCTACCATCTTCTAAAAATCCCGAAATGGTTTATCTTGATTATGAAAGATTTAAAAGCGATGGGGGATTTTCTAAAAATCAAACATTTCTAAAAATCTCCATTATTGAAATGATTCTCTTGATGGAGTTGGATTTGATTTCAACAAAAATAAAATAAAAAATAAATAAATATTTAGATTAGAGACGAGGGAGTCTAA
Source organism: Camphora micrantha (assembly GCA_003546025.1). Taxonomy (NCBI): domain Eukaryota; kingdom Viridiplantae; phylum Streptophyta; class Magnoliopsida; order Laurales; family Lauraceae; genus Camphora; species Camphora micrantha. The sequence goes on from QPKB01000002.1 coordinate 67,657,377, forward strand.
TCAGTCATTATTGATTTTCAGCTACCGATGCATGGTATTGATTGTTAGCTAATTTTATTTTATTTTAATGCAATATTTGGTTGTTTGTAGTTATAATTTGTGTTGGAGCATGAGAAAGGAGTTTTAGAATGAGTTTTAAGGAAGTAGTTTTGGATTTGATTTAAGCAAATAAACGAATGAAAATCAAAGGATGAGAGAGCTCATTGTTGTTTTTGGCTCAAAGTATGTTTCCAATCTCCTCTTTAGATTGGGACCTTAATTTGATCTCATTCTATTTATATATCATGCAAATGAACATGCCCTTAGGAGTACTTATCACATGATTGGACACATACACACATTTCTTTACCCAAGATCTTAAGTGATTAAGCTCTTAGAAGGCTAAATATAAATATGCAATTGATTTGTTTTTTCTTTTGCCATCGGTAATGTGAAGAAAGTATAATACAATAATAATTGAATTTTTTATTTAACCATCACCAGCCCCTCTCAATTGAAAATCCTGGGTATATTGATAAGAAGCAGAACCCACAGTGTATGGATGATGCTTCCAAATTGGCAGTGTCAATATATTGGTTTTTTTCCTCAAAAATATATATATATATATATATATATTTGAGCACAATATTATTATAAGGATTTTCATCTCCGACGTACTATTCTCATGAGAATTACGTATCTAAAATATCGAAGAGGCGGGGCCCACCCTGGAAGATCACCCTCTATTAGATACAAATGCTCCTGTTCTTATTAGATGCAAATGATAAAATTACGTAGGATCAGATTTTAACATAGCTTCTACACTACATAAGAATCAAATTTTAACATATATAGCTTATACACTTTTCATCAAAGACCCCAACTCCCTCCAGAATAATATGTGTCATGACAATGCAAATTTTACTGGAGTTCTGTTCTTTTTTATTCTAACCAAGCATCTTTTTTTTCCTCTTTTCCATTTTTTTACTTTTTTTTTTTTGCTCCAATAAATATTCATACACACACTATACTGATGTCCCTTAGACCACCAGCGCTACAGCCTGGGATCAATCCCAGCTAACCATCTATTTGTATCGAGTGTCAAAAATGTTGGTGATGCCTTAAACTTATCATGATAACATTGTGGTAGTTATTTAGAAAATATCTGCTTGATGGCACACTGATGTTTTCAAATACTGAAAGAATTGAAAATGTCAAAAGAAAATCACAATAATATCATAATAAAATGAAAAAGATGAATTTATGTATTTATTTATTATTTAAAAACTTATTTATTTCGCTTACATGTTGCAAATAAAATATCCCAAACTTGTTCCTAACATATGATTCTCGGGCTGCATGTAGTACCCTCGTTAAACACACAGTGGGGCCTTTCTTTGAGAAATCCAAACAGTGTACATTTAAGACCCAATGTACTGACTGTATCTAAATAGTCGATTTCCGTGGGCCAAGATGGTCACTCTCAAAGAAGAAAAGAAAGTAGGAAGTCGATCATGTGTTCAAGATGTAGTCAATCTTCAACAGTGGTCATTCAATAATTTGAGAAATATGTTACATACAGAGAATACAATGGGCCTTAGGGCATGTAGACGGTTTGGATTCTCCAAAGATAGGTCCCCTGTTTAATGAGGATGCATTGCAGTCCTGCCCATAATCTCCTGGAGAATCATATTTGTGAGTTAACTTCATAAGAGGTTGCGAAATAGGAATCTCTGAATTCATGTTTTTAAATCAATCAACGTCTCCAACATTATTATGGCTGGGGGACCTCACAACTGTCAGAGCTGAAACTGTTTACAGTAACACTCAAAGATGGGGCCTTCCATGATTGGAATTGGGGAGTCGGAACCACTCCATTACATCCTTCAGGACACTGCAGTTTCTAAGAAAAATGGAGCAGAGGTAAAATCAATGAGGAAGGAAGGAGTAGCTGATATCTTTACTCCCAGCTGACAACAGTTGATGCCTTCTTTAAAGGTTACCAGGTCAAGCCTATAATTAGGGCACCCTCATCATCTTTTGGTTCATTCCTCGTTTTCTTGGCAATAAAGAACAGTCGTAGCCTTTCTTGTGAGGACGATTGAAAGTAGCATCCTCCAGTCAATGACCGTGACCATTCATTCATCATTTCTTTGGAATAAGGCACTAAAGATCATGTCCCTGTATCCCTTGTTTGGACCAATGAGAGGATGATACATGAGTTTATTCATTAGAAGAGATGAAAGTTTTGTAGGACCCACTAGAATGGATTATTAATTCGAATTTAACAAATCAATATAGCAGAAATAACCAATCAGACAATATAAAGAACTAGCTATCTACCAATTACACACTACAAAAAGGCAGACACAATATTTAACGTGGAAATTATATTCATGGAGAAAAACCATGAACCACAAATCAAAAACTAACGAACAGTTACAAGATATACTCACAGCTCATTTCCTTGAGTCTGTACCTCAACCTAAGGACTGTGGTCGTTATTGCAAAGAATCCACTAACACGACATCTACCGTGTCATGTTCTCCTTACTTGATCTCCTCACACCTTGCCAATCAAAATGAACTATCTTCTACAAGAAAGGTAGAAGCAGCAACAATCTTCTGGAGCAGCCATTTAGAATAATCTTTCAATGGCTCTAAAGAATAATCTCTCTCTCAAGATATTTCTGACTTAGATTAATGAGAGTGGTCCCATTTAGGGTTGAGAGCAATACCCTATAATATAGCCACAAATTCGTGCCTTAGACTTAGTACACAAGTAGGACTTAATTTGGAAAATACAGTCTTAAAGGGAAACTAATTCGGATCAAAATAGGAGACTTTCCCGTTTTCTGTGCACCTGTCCGATCGATCGAACAGTGCATCCGATCAATCGGACCACCCAAATAACCGGGCGCTATAACAGTTCGATCGATCGAACTGAAGCTCTGATCGATCGAACTGAAACTCCGATCTATCGGGCTTGAGGGAAATTCGCCCGGTATTCTCTTTTCTTCTATTCTTCGCTTCAGCTCTTCCGGCGATACATTCACAGTCCATTCTAAAATAAATTAGAAAATACAACTCAATTGACCCAAAGTATTATCCAACCCATGAATTAACCATCATAAAAATACTAACAGGATATGACTGATTTGGCATCCTCCTCCCATGTGTCACCCCCTCATTGGTCCGTACAAATAGACTCATGAAAGTGTGGGTCCTACCAATGAGAACAGTATGGAACTCGGTTGGAGTTGTGATCCCAATCATATTACACGCATATGTTATTTTCTACTGTTCAAGATGATCGATGGAGTAGGTCCGTCCATGAACCCGGTTGGAGTTATCCTTAGATTTCTTTTTAATAGGAGTTTGTCCGGCCATCAAATTGGGCACATAACTGATAATAAGATTAAGGCTTACGATTAGTAATACATAAAATTATTCTAATTTCATTATTAGTCATGTGCTTCAATTGTAACCCACTCACATTAAAGTGTAATATAAGAATATCTTCTTAAAGGCGATGAAATACATCTTTAACGGTCATAATTATCATTACGTGAACATATGTTTAAGCAAGAAGCATGTAATTGACATGACAGGCGATCCAGACTCTTGTTGTTGGATTGGGATCTTGATTTGGATGGCTGCTGTTTAATTTCGTCTTGTAGCTGATGACCATGATCAGCGGCTGTGATTTTTTTATCTTATGGTAGCCATCACAGTGGTCCCACCATTTAGTAATTGATTTGCAGATTGCTGGTGTGTGATAAAGCGGTGTTCAGTGACTTATCACGTGATGACAACATGTAATAAAGCAGGAGCAGGAGAAGGAGAAAGGTACAGGTGAGTGCGTGTACTGCAGTTTTTTCACAATCCTACTTTTCGTTAATTTATCCTCATGTAATTGTTTCCAGATTTGGCAGATTCGTTTGTCCAATGGGAAAATCGCCATTTTAAGATTTTGTAATTTTCGAAGCGGCTGATGCGCGTACAAATCCTTTCCAAATTGATGTCACTTTTCATCCGTGGAAACTGTCTCTCATGCCCCATAAGATGAGATGAGATATCTAAGTCTTTATGCAAATGATTTCACGAGCTGAAATATCGGCATTGGGCCGGGTGTAAATTGTCCAGATGTCCCAGACATCTCTCGTGCAATCACGTTGATGTGATGATTTTTTACAGTTGAAAAAGTCAAATTGAGAGAGAATGTACTGTGTGATACATATTACTGTGTCTGGAATAATATCAGTATGAATGAGGTCATTGGTACCTGTGATGCATGTTAGTGTCTGGAGATCAGTGCGAAGGAGGCCATTGTTACCTGTCAATTTTTCAGAGTGCTCACTGTGGATACAAATTGGGAGTTTTTCCACTATGGCTAGCGGTCAATATTTGTGTACGGGGACCAAAAGTAGAGATGCTTACCCGTAAGTCAGCTATTCTATATTTTCCATGCGCAAAACTTTTATTGAATTATATGATATTCACATGAAACTATACATTTTTCTCTGTATTTGGATGCTTGTTTCCAATAATCCAATAAAATTTAGTGATATCGCAAAATTGAAACAGGTACGGAGAACATTTAGAAAATTATCTTGACTTTGGTCACTAGGCATAGAAATCAATGACCAATGCTAAACTATGAGAGAAAACCTACAAATTGTATACACATGAGAGTTGTTCGAGTAGCATAGGGCATGGGTTTGCTCCTCATTTCTTGCGTGTGACACCCACCCCAAATTTACGTTGTGCGCACTTCTATGGGTTTAGTGGGCGTCATTCAGAATCATAGTCCTATTGAGTCAAAGACCTCAGGAATACCCACATCATCAAACCAAAAATATATATATATATACATACACACACAAAATTGTGTATGAATTGGAAGAAACATGAGACCCTGCAAAGGCTAGGGTGTCTTATCTCACATACCCACCCACACAGATGGGTGCCTGGGTGGGTAGGTTGTCAAATGAGTTCACAATATTGTGCCACTAACCCAATAATGAAAAAATAATAATAATAATAATAAAAAAGAAATACGTGCATAAATCCCATTTTTAACTTGGACTCAAGTCCAGGTCAAAGTCCAAGGTTTTAACAACCAATGGCAGAAATGCCCTATCCTACAGCCATAAATATGTATGTATAAGTAATTGGGCCGCATTTTGGTCTTAGGTTTCGCCCCTTATTCAAGTCCAGGAGTTTAATTTAAATTCGGGCACAGATAGTGATGCTGGTCCTATAACCTGGACCCAGTTCGGTTTAGGGTTTGGATACGTGCCATCATTGACGCATGGCTTTGGCTTTAGATACATATGACCCGACCCGTTCTCATCCCTATCTTAAACATGCCACTAAATCCTACCCTCAGGAGCCATTAACAATGAATTTGATCCATTTGTTTCCCTTCATGCAAAGTGGTCCAATTCGTAGGCTTTAGGGACTCCAATCTATCTGGCTGCCTTAGACCCTTTCCCTAAATTTTAATCCGTTTGGTTCTTAACAGCTGTTCAATGCAAATTTTTTCTTATTGCAGTAGAAGAACAATCAAAGTTGACTAGTGGAAGAAGGTTTCAACAAGTGATTTAGAGAAGGTTGATAAACATATCCATCATAGTTAAATAGAGCCATCACCGAGGTGAAGATGGTTGAGAATATGTGGCTCAAACTTTTTAAGAAAAGCATTTCATTGGTATTTCTTTCTTTTCTTTTCTTTGTTGGAATAGTAGATGTGACTACTTTTCTCATTTAGGGCAAGTTTATTCAAGGTGTTTTCCATGAAAACGGAAGTTTTATTTCTGTAGAATTAATTTTTTAGTTGTTTGGTTAGCAAGATCACTCTTTGCAATTTTTTAGTTGTTGAGTGTAGCAAGAACTTTATGTGAAAAATTCCTATTTTGTGGGATTTTTCCATGTGACATAAAAAACCTATGGGTCCAAACCATTCCCCACTCGTACTTTCATTTTGTGCCGATGAGGGCGTTACACAAACAAGCCCTTCATGTAAACTCTATTACAAGGACTGTTTTTATTTTTTTGAAAAGAAAAGCCTCATTTAAAAGGTATAAGCTTGTTATTGGCCATTTTCTTTATTGGCCATTTATGAGAACCTTTTGAGGACATGTTCATGTGAGATCTACTAGGTCTTTTGGGCCCATCTTATGTGTAGGCCCATATTGGGTTTAAGACGTAAGCTTGCATTTGTGGGTGTAAAGAAAATTAGAAATACTATTCACTTCTATTATTAGTGTAAGCAACAAGAGAGGACTGGGACCCACAGAGTACCCACACCCGCAGAGAGACTTGCACATGGGAGGGCAGAACTTATACATTTGAGGAGTGAGTACTCACACATGCAAGAAGAGAGAACCGGCACATGAGGAGAGTGAGAACTAACTCACATATTTTAGGACTACAGGTACACCAAGGATTGATCCTTGGTCACCCATGTAAAAGGTGGAGTTGCCAACTAACTGGGCAAGCCCCCGTTATCTTCGGAGAGAGTTGAATAGATTTTAAAAGCCAAGTTGGGTTCCTCTTGTTTGTGAGTGGAAAATGAGAAATTCTCTTTTCTTTTCCCTTCCACCAAGAGATGAGGGTGGGGACATTGGAGGTATGAGAAGGTGGTCCTCAAATTAAGAGGATGGAAAGAAGGAGTTTATAAACTCCTATTTTACATAGTGGTTTTGATTCATTGCTCGTGTTTTTTTCCTCTTATTTTAGAAAGGTTTCCACGTGTGTTTTAGCTCTTTGCTCTCTCTACTTCCTCTTTCATATTACTTCTTGTCATTGTTTGGATTAGACTGTACATCTTTTATGTTTGTTGGATTGTTTTTTAAGCAGTCACATAGAAGGAAAAAATTCTACATGTCCACGTAAAAATCCTGCAAATGCACAAAACAAGTAACAATGCAAACTAGTCAAAAATAAGAAAAGATAAAATGGACGTACGCCTACTAAAGTTCAAGATGATCACGTTTGGTAGGTTTGAAGACTCTGAACATCTTTTTGTCTCAAAGAGTCTTTAGTCACTTTATAATTTTTTAGTGTTAACCTTGAGACAATCTTGACTTTTAAGAGTCCAGTTGTTACTTTGACGTCCTTTCATCAAAGAAAATAGAGATGCCAAATTTGTCACTCTACCAAAGCCAAAACTGGTTGGAGATTTGGCAAAAGGTTAAAAAACAAAAAAATAGAGAAAAGAGAGAGAGAGAGAGAGAGAGAGAGAGAGAGAGAGAGAGAGAGCACTCTAAAAGAAAAGGATTTCATGATACTTTTACTGTTTGGGGGGGTAGTCCATGTGCAGTCTCACCTTGTTTATAGTGGAACGGAACCACCCCAACATCTTCTAGATTTTATTCCTTTGGTTAATTGCCAAGTAAGAAAAGAGTTTCAACAATGGTCCATATTCATTGCTGAGACTCTTTTCTTACCAAAGGTTAAAAATCTAGCAGTCAAAATAGATAGATCGAGCCATAGCGACTTCTAGGGGTGATTATGGGACTAATAAGCCTGGGCTTGGCCTCCAAAGGACAGGATTTGGGCTGTTCTAAGGTGCATATATTGGGTCCAGCATAGTTTTCTGTCACAATACATAAACGGCCTGGTCTCTGTCCTCTATATTTTTAAAGTCCCAACTAGAGGTGTAAACTGGCCCGCCCAGCCCAGCAAGGATATTTCCAGGCACGGCCCGTTGACTGCGTTGACAGTGCTGGCATGGCCAATGGCGCCGTGCTGGGCCAGGGGGCCCTGGGACAATGGCACTGGCTGTGCTGGGCCAGGGGGCCTTGGGCCAACGGCACAGCACGGCCCAGAATGATGGCCTCGCAGTGCTGGGCGAAGGTGCCTGGTGGCGGCATGGCCCAACATGGAATTTATATAACATAAATACTATTTTTTTAATAAATGAGTATAAAACCTCAACTAATTAATTTTTTATTTGTAAATCAACATCAATGTTTGTGTATTTATTTTAGTAATTTCAACTTGAAAACCCTAAAAGTCCATAAAGTCTCTTTGTTTATATAAAAAAAAATTTTTAAAATAAAATAGTATAGGCATGTGGGCCGGCCCATGGGGGCATGGCCCAGCACAGCACAACCTAATTTATGTTGTGGGCCGTGTAGGGCCGACCCCAGCCGAGCTGGGTACGGCATGACAAGGCCCATGGATTTTCACAGGCCGGCACGACACAGCACGGCCCAGTTTATACCTCTAATTCCAACACCATCCACCATAAATAAAGCAAATAAGTTGGGCATGGGCCTGACTTGAGCTATTGGCTCGATCTAAGCATAAATATTGGTCCTGATACTTTAAAAAGAGCCTGGCTTAGACCGGCTTTGTCCCCATGAAGTCCAAGGATGGTTCCTGAGTGGCAACGCGAGAGTCAGACGCCTCAACCACTTAACTAAGAGGCATGTCTCCAAGTATGCTACTTCGACAATTGACATGTGTATTGAGGTAAATTTTTACTTTACCGGAAAGGATTTATACTACTATTACCATCTACTACAAATTTAGAATGAACAATAACCACAATATATAATGTGTTGGTATTTTATTTGATTATTTGTAGGATTAAAGCTTCGATGCAGTAGCCCCGTCTGCAAATTATTTACATTACATGAGGATGAAGTACTTATTCACACTTACAATATTCTTCTTCTTCTTCTTCTTCTTCCTTTTTTTTTTTTTTTTTTTCGTTTCGAGAACTCGGAGATAAGAACGCGCACATGAAAGGATAGCTAACTCGCACATGAGAGGTAATAGCAACTCAAGCTTTTTGGACTCAAAGAATGATAAGCATAGAAGTGGGCTGTGCCAGGGTTGATCCTCAGGCCTCGTGTCTGGATCCATGTTTGACATTAACTGGGTTGAAATTACAATGGGCTGAGGTTGGATGGGCTTTGGCCTATCCTTGCACAATCCATGTGTGTTATTACCACAGCTCCAGATAGGACCAAACCAATAAAGTATATAGATCAAGCAATTCAAACCATGCATCCAATTTGTGACCATCCAAAAGATATCTTAAGCTGTATACAAGAGAAAGGCCCTGTGATTCATTCCAAAGAGTATCAACCAACAAACCCAGATAGAAAGGAGCAGGAAGCCTTCTATGATGATGGAGATGATGTGCAACATTCAAAAGAAACCCACCAGCTTAAGAATTTTCCACCCATTGTGTGCAAAATGGTATCGGAAACAGCAGACAAACAACTGAGAAACTTCACATACATGGAGTAATTCTCCCATGTTACATGGCTGATCCATGGTGGGATCTACTTGATGAGCAGTCTAGATTAATTACCATATGGAGAGTATCAAGGACAATTACTCAGTAACAACAACAATTACGGGGCCAAATCAAGCAAGTCTAAATTGACCTAGCCCAAGCTCACCCCCGAAATTACATCTAGGTTAGCCCAAACCCAACCCACGGCGGTATCTTATATATGCATATGCAATCATACCCTAGGCCGGGCCTGCCCCAAATTCCTCAATGCACTAAAATCCAGGTCCGGCCTGATCCCAAAACCAAACAACCTGTGAAATTTGGGCTCAAACCAAATGCTTGGGTGGCCTGAAAGATTAAAATCACATTTGGCAACAAAATCCTTGTACGATATCCTTTGCTTTTCGTAAAATTATGAAAAAATAATATTTGACTATTGTAAATTTTTGAGGTTTTGGGAATTACCTCAGGACTAAGGTCCACATTTTAAAAGATTCTTGGTCCAAACCTTCCCCATCCCCATCCCCGTTGAAAGTGGAAATCCTCAATAAAAATAGATAAAATATTATATCCTCAAATTTACTAATTCCTCACTCTTTATCAAATCTGACCTAATAAATCCTCGGCTATACAAATCCTCCATAGAAAAACCCTCTTCCGAAAAATTCTCAAATTTGTGAATTCAACCTGCATAAAGTTGTAAACCCCTACTAAAATGTTGTTACTCAAAGTAACTTTACCAAAAAAACATGTAACTACAATATGGTAAAAATGTTATTAGTAAACTGTGCATTTTATTTTACCACATGCATAAATAAATACCCATCTCTACTTGGATTTCATCCACTAAAAACTCACTCGACCTTGTCTCTAACAAAACGCTGCTGTGACAATGCAGATGCAGCTGCTGCTGCGCTCCAGCGGATCTTTGCCATCTGCAGCAGCACTTCCTTCTTCTCTCCCTCGATTCCTCATCAACAAAGATTCCACCACCCATCTTTCTCTTCACAACCATCTCAATCGTATTCGCTCTCTTCCCCAATACCCCACCTTATCTTCTTCTTCTTCCTTTCTCGGTTTTGGAGCTGGGATTTCTGCTTCTCCTTCTCTAAAGAAGAAGAAGCCTTTAACCATCGCCAATGCCTCTATTCCTGTTCCCCCTGCATATCCTAACCCAGACGAAGAAACCGAAAGGGCTAAACTAGCTCAGGTATTTTTTTTTGCTCTTCATTCTGGGGGGTTTCATTTAATTGGGCGTTGGTCTATTTCTGTTATTGGGGTTTTTTTTTTTTTTTCACTCTTTTGATCATGAGAAAGGAGCAAACTCTTGTATTATTTCTTTTACTGACACTGATTGCATGAATTGGAAGCAAACCCCTTTATGACATATTGTTATGGACACTTGAAACAAGCAGTTACTTGATGTTGATGTTGGGTTGAATTGCTTTGTAGTGGTGGAATGTTTGTTTGCTTTAAAATACATGGAAACTGTTATTATAGATTGTTGTGATACTTGAAACAAGATATTACTTGATGTTGGTGTTGGATTAAATTGTTTTTAGTGGTGGCCTGTTTGTTTCAATTAAAATACATAGAAACTGAATGCATAAGAATCCATGGTGAAATGAACTCTACAAAAGGATTATTAACGAGGTGAGGAGTGAAGAATATGAAGTGAGGGGAGTGAAGAATATGAAGTTAGGGGTGAAGGATATAAGGTGGAGATGTAGATATTCATGTACCCATGTATTGAATTACTAGGGTGATGGCTGGGTATTCATTTCTCATCTTCTTTTTATTCTATTTTCCAGAAAGGAAAGGTTATTTGATGCTCATTTTTGAAAATTCACCTTTGATCTTCATTTCTAACAACTAATGGTATGAATCCTGTGTATGACTATCATGTGTTCTAAGTTCTAACACGAACAAATAGACCCTAATGGTTTATTTGGTTTCCATTTTTAGAAGCCTTTAACGCTTTTGGGTTTGTCCGTAGTCCGTACAGACGTACAGTTAGCTCTAGCCATTGATTTCCCCCTGCCGCTTACCAAATTTTGGATATTTCCCCATAGGTACTTGTGCTGTTATTATGAACTAGAATGCCCTTGACTTTCCATTATCGCATAAAATTATAAACTGTGCAATACCACATAGACATATCCATTTTTAGCCCAACAAAAGGGGAGCTTTTGTGCGATATCGTATAAATAAAAGAATTTCAAAAAACCTTATAAATATGGGCAGTTTTTTCACTTCCATTAGTGTGGAGAACGTGTGGGGAAATATCACAACTTTCTTCACCAGGTGAAGTTATCCATGGCTAAAGGTTACCGGGTGGTCAAAACCCTAAGAATTTATTAAATCCTTGGATTTCAATTATAGAATCTAGATATCATTTAAAGAGAATGTTAAAGAGCCTATATTGCATTTAATTCCTTAAATGGAGGGAAACGGTTAAAGTTTTCGGTTTAAGGCTACGTAAGTTGTGTGAAATCCATCCTTTCCATGTATTAGAGAGTGAGAGGAGAGAGATGGTTTGGCCCACATAAGATCTTGAACATAGATCTTATATTTGGGTTTGTTAGAGACAATCCGGTCTGTTCATCTCCAAAGACCAACAAGGATTTGCAGTACAGTCCTTTTGGAATCCATGCTTCAATGGATTCAGATATGATTTAGGATTTTTATTATATATTGTATTATCAATGTATAGCTAAAAGATCCTAATATATAGATCATGATATCAAAGCTTTGATTTTCATGTGTAAACCTCTTTGACCAAGTCAGTTTTCTAAGGGCCTAGTTGCCTAGTTTCCACTCATTAATTGAGATTTTGTAGGAGAAAGGCTTCTATTGAAGGTGCTAAGTGTGAAGAATCGAGGGTGGAGATGTAAAGCAAACAATCAAAATATTCCACATTTGAGACTAATTGATTAACTACCCCTCCCTATGAATTTTAAATCATAGGATTTCCTTGATCCTTTATAGTTCATTACCCTTGACCTTTCACTCTTCAGTATGATCCCTTTTAGTTGGTTTCCCTTGACCTTTCACTCTTCAGCATGATCCTTTTAGTTCGTAACCCTTGACCTTTCACTCTTCAACCTCTAATTGAAATTATATTTGGATAAATTCATAATAATTTGGTAAGAATTTTCCAAACATACCATAAATGGTCTTCATTGGATGGTTTTGTGAAGTCGCCTTCTTGCCCAATTTGCAGCTGCACACCTACTAGCAGAGTTGCATCTTAGAATGAACACAGTTTTTTGAAGCTTCTTCTTGTCAGATATCTAGACCCAAGCATCAATGGAGTTCACATATCCAAACTATTGTAAAATATATTAATGATATTCACAATGTTGTTTTGAATTGAATAATATATTTTATGGAGAGATTAGCTGCCTTGCCTTTAACTTATGTATTTGGGTTGTTTTAAACATTCTTTCTAAATTTCATTGATGTTATTATATTTCTCTTTCTTCTGTAAAATATCAAAACATCTCGGTACTTCACAGTGCACTATGACATGCGGTAAAGTACATTCAGCAATAGCCTCTTATGCCTTTTATCTTTTCTTTTTTAAACATCTCTTGCTGCTCTGCATTTCACTGCAATGTGCATTAAAGTACATTCAGTGATAGTCTCCTTTATAATTGTGATATTATGATCATTATTTCTTGTATTAAATGTACTGCTCCATGGATGAACCATGCTACAAACTGTTTGGTGAATCAAATATTCTAATTCTTTCAGAAATTATCAATAATAACTTTTGTAAGAATCTAAGTAGGTTGTTTCTTGAATGCGCAGGTCTCCAAGAGACTCGAAAACACTGCTAGACAATTCAAACGGTTGGGCAGTTTAGGATTCTGGGGTCAGCTAGTTTGTACTTTGGTGTCTGCTGTAATTTTAGCATTCTCTGCAGCGGTTACTGGGAAGATCACTTCACCAGTTACATTCTATTGTACTGCTGGTGGTATTGTAGCCGCATTTGTGTCTGTGTTTTGGTCCTTTGGCTACATCCGTCTTTCAGATAAGCTTCGAAGAACTGCTAGTGATCCGGCCAAGGTAATTCACCAGCTTATTTGTGCCAGGTTGTAGGTGTGCTTGAATGCATGTGTTCCTTCTGTACTAATTCAATCCAATGGTAAATCATAAGACAATGAGAGTTGTACTTGGACCATCATGTTTGGCCCATTGGATTTCCTTTAATTAACACATCTGTACTAATTCAGTCCAATGGTAAATCATAAGACAATGAGAGTTATACTTGGATCATCATGTTTGGCCCTTTGGATTTCCTTCAATAAATGTGAGGCTGCAACACAGTATCTGCTCAACACTGTAATGCAATGCAGAATCTGATGGGTACTTTACACTATTTAACTTTGATCACTCTACACTGTCTAACTTTGATCTACTCAACTCGACACAACACTACTTAATATCTCTCTCGCTTGGTATCAATAGAACTATATCAAGCAAAATGGAGAAATACGAGAAAAATCTCATTGAGTATACAGGACTTTACCAAGCCAAGAAACAAATGGAATAAGAAACGGAGAAGGAAGAAGCAGTGATGTGGAACTAAGATTACAGCATAGAGTATATGTTATAATTTATCTATTTGCACCCCCTGTTTGGCTATCGAACCAGCAAACTACTAAAAAGTCGCCCTGCTTCTGCTGCCTCTCTCCCTCCCCTTCCATTTATGTGCAACAATATTTTAACTCATTCAAAATAAAATTCATTCCCAAGATTCTCTCTCTTCTGAAACCCAATGGATATCATTGGTCGAATCACTCTTCATTATCATTAGACCTGAGGACCATCTAAAGATTCTTAACGATTCTCTAATTACCATGAGTTCTGTCACTTCTGTGTCATTAGAGTCTTTTAGCCCAACCAACCCAGAGAACACTTCCTTGATGGAACCTTTCTCATCATGCATTGTCTTGCAAATACCAGCTCGCTGTAATTTCCCCTAGATGTACCATCTACATTGAATTCTAGGTAACCATTTGTTGGAGAATTCCAAGTGGTTTACACTTTTCTCTTCATAACACCCCCTTCTATAGACGTCATAAATCATGCTTCATTGTGAATGCACTATCCGCAGTCATTGGCGGACCTAAGTGTATTGGGTTGGGGGCTAAAGCCCCCTCCAAGATTGAAAAATACCCATAAGGTCCTAAAGGCACTTATGTCTTAGCCCCCACTTAAAATTAATCAAAGACCCCACTACCATTTCCCAACTTCAAAAACCCACTACCCTTTACCAACTCCAAAAACCCAAATCATCAGTTTACATGATGGCTGATGGGGCACACATTGGATATCACAACCATATCCAATTTTTATCCATTTTTTTCTTTCTTATGATTATAAACCAATTTCGGGGGGTGGGGAATTCATGTGCATCCATCCCTCGCCATATGAAGAGGGACAAACTAGATAAGGCCCACCTAGAGCCCCGTTGATCATAGGACTTGGGGGATGGAAAGAGACATTTTGGATGGGCCCATATATCAAGCTCGGGGTCAATCTCATGCCTCTCTAACTTCTTCATCCGTGGCCCATAAATCTCACGTCTTTATATTAAAGGAAGAAAATTGACCCTTGATCCAACGGCTCAATCTATTCGGATTAGTGAAAATTCAATTGATCCAATATAATTTAGGGGGTCCCATGTGTCCAGATGGTTTAGATATATCATAAAGTTGGCCCCGCTATGTTGTCCCTGACCGTGCACATGAATATTTCCCCATTTTATTAATAATATCAATACTTGGTATATCTTTCACTCTTTCTCTTTAGTCAAAACCAAATCTATTACTAAATCAATGAAACTAGATTTATTATTAAATCAATCACTTCATTTATAAAAGTGATTTCATAATAGGAATTATGGTTTTAAACACAGCTAGCCCAATTGACCTAACTATTAGTACTTCCGAGTTTAGTCTCATTCATATATTATAGCTAAAGACTTATACAAATTAAAAAAAAAAAAAAAAAATTACCAATTCATGATTTAGTCAAGGAGGACATTTATGTCCCTTGCCTGCTTAGCTAGCTTAAAGATTCTCATTTGATGGCCATCCCATATGAAGATGTGGTTAATTTTTTTCCTCATATTTTCTTTTAATTAATTTTGAAATCTAGAATAACATCGATTTTACATTGAGCTCCATTGAAAAAGTACAACTCCATTTATTGTGTGAAAGTCTAAATTAGTAGACATGAGAAGGGTGCAACATGTTCGATGAAATTTTTGGCAAACTTAAAATTGACAAAAACCTAAGTTCAACCTGGCCTAACTAATGTTCCCAAATGGCTAACATGAACCTAACCTAAACCGAACAAGAATTGAATTTGTTTCGATTTTTAGGCAACAACCAAAACCTAAATCTGTTAACCTAAGTTTAAAATTTGATTAGTTTGGGCCAATGGAGGTTAGTTTAGGCTCAACCAAAGTTTGGCAAATGTGTACTTAGTGCAAGAGTGACAAAGATTATCTCTTAATTAAATGAAATATATTTTCTCTTTTGTCGTAGTTAACATGAAGAAAGTATAACGAAATCGTGATTAACTTTTTGAAGTGACCATCGTTAGCCCCCCTCAAGCAAAAATCCTGGGTCCGCCACTGTCCGCAGTCTCCCAGTGGAGACAATGATGACCCTTTGATCATGGGATAGTGATTGTCTGATACAAATCAGTTCTTTCACGAGAGTGCCCAATCTAGTCAGACAGGTCACATGCCCGTTCAGATGAACTTCAGCCCCAGAAACAGGCCCAGATTAGTCTGGTCTACTGTTTCAAGTCAATAAGTCACTTGGCCATACTCTTTTAATAGTCAATCAAAGCTCTTTTTATTTCAAGGATAAGTTGGGCATTCAAAAAAGACACATTGTTTTGAAAGTAAGGTTATGTTTTCTTAAGTTGATGAAAAAGCATTGTAAGACAGTTCCATCATTTTTAATAAAGAGAATTCTTGTGATTTCCTTCTACCTTGGTTGACTTCTTGCTTAATTCTTTATTGAGGTGTGTATACATGTATAGAACTGTTTCATCCTGCAGATTGTAGCACTTCTCAACCCCAAAGGCCTCTCGAAATGTATTATTCAGAAGGCAACCGCAATGTTATTCTTCAAAGTGAAATTGTACAACTACCAAGAGTTGTAGGACGTTGGGTGTAATCCTACAAATCCCGTCCAAATTCTAATACACATGTTGGGCAGGGTTAGAAGTCGAGTTCGAATATTTAAACTTAGTTCTGACTTTAAGATGGAAAATCCAAAAATTAGTCTTGCACTCCAGGAGTAAGGACATATCAGTTGGCTGGTTTTACTTCAGGTTTGAGACCTGTTACAAAATAGTTCTCGGATTTCCTATGCTGTGCGAATTTGGTATAGTGACACTGTATTTGAATCATTGTTTTCTTTTTAAATTCAGTAAGATTTCTGCAGCTTTGAGTGGCTGAAGTTAAGCTGGCTTTTGTTCAGTTATTCCTAAGCTCTACCTCTTGATCTGCACCCCGTACCTATAACTTGAGTCCTAAGCATATCCAAAATCTTACTCGGGTTTTAGGGTTTCTACAGATTGCACTGCAGAGTTTTTATTTTCCTTATATAAGTCAAACCCCAACCATCTGTAATTTGAGCACAATTTTAGGACTCCCTTAGATGGTGTCCTGATCATGTTGCACAATAAATTATACAACCAAAATGATAGGAGTGAGTAGACAACAATAGACTTCGATTGCACGAATTTTGGACTCAAGAGGTGGACTTTTAAGTTTTGTGCAATCACAATTGATTTGTTATGAGATATCCTATTCCTACCCCTCCCTCAAGAAACGTAGAGCAGTCCTTCCAAATGCTTATTTTGGAGTTATTCAATATTTCATACTGCACAGTCCATAACCCACATACAGCTTTGTAGTCAGAAGATGAATATTACCTTCCCCTTTTTTAGTGCACATTTTATGTTATTTGGAATTTCTTTGGCATGAAACTTTTAAGGTATAGCATGCGAGCTGACTATTGTTATCCAGGCTCCCTCTCGTGTTGAAGTTGTAAAGAGCTTGAAAAATGGTATAGGGCTTAACCTTCTAGGAATGGGTGCTGCAATTCTTGGCATGCAAGCTACTGTCGGATTATTAGTTGCGAAGGCCCTCACTACCTCAGCAATTCCGTACTACCAGGGTATCTCTCCTGGTACCAAGCCTGTGATAGCTTTAGACGTATTCATAGTTCAGGTATGATCTTGATCCTATCCACATCCAAGTTTGACTATCAGCTTGTTTATTATTACAGATCTATTTGTCTTTCCTTGCATTATTTTGTTACATTGTTTCAAATATTATGCATTCAAGTTGTTGTTTTTCTTTTTCCTCTCTCTTTGATCATAATGTTGTTATTTTTCTTGGTTATTTATCCTCAACATATGCAATTATTTAGGGATATCAACAATAGGGGATAAAATTAGAGAAACCCATTTGAGATGATTTGGGCAAGTCCAAGTAGGCCGGCAACAGTACCAGGAAGGAAAAGTTTGGCTATGAAGGTTGATGGCTCACCAAGGGAAAAGGGAAGGCCAAAGAGGATGTGGATGGAGGTTGTAAAAGTAGATATGAAAAAGTATAACTTATCTGAGGATTTGGCTCAAGATAGATCGGAATGGAGAAACAGAATTCGTGTAGACGACCACAACATAGTCAGGACAAGGCTTTGATGATGATGATGATGATGCAATCATTTTGGTATTTTTAGCATCTTTCGGTACCCGGAATGTTGCTTATTTATCATCCTAAATTAATAGTAATGGCTCTGGGTAACGTGACTGCAATTATTGGTACTGATGTTTGCATGTGCGTGGGTCCATCTGCATTGTGCTTAGGCGCTTTTAACATAAATAAAGAACTTACCAAAAAAAAAAAAAACATAAATAAATTAAAAACTGATGTAGGGCCCACCTGGGTGGTGCATGGGAATATTGGAAGGTGAGGGGCAGGGGCTGTAGGTTTGGCTGCTCCAAAAGTTTAAAAACCGTGATACTCTCTCTCTCTCTCTCTCTCTCTCTCTCTCTCTCTCTCTCTCTGTGCACATTTTTATTTTTGAGCCCATCTATTTTTTCTCCACAATTTTCTCTATGGATTATTTATTAATATAGTTACCTTCCTTTTCTCATCCATATTTATGCTTTCTTTTCTCACACCTTGATACTCTCTCTCTCTCTCTCTCTCTCTCTCTCTCTCTCTCTCTCTCTCTCTCTCTCTCTCTGTGCACATTTTTATTTTTGAGCCCATCTATTTTTTCTCCACAATTTTCTCTATGGATTATTTATTAATATAGTTACCTTCCTTTTCTCATCCATATTTATGCTTTCTTTTCTCACACAATTTGATATCTCATTCTCACCTTATATACCTTTCTATTTATTTGGTAACCTCAACTCATTGTGATATTTTCTAATTCACTAGTGGGAAGACAGTTGTCCAACATGCCTTGGCCACAGTTGCTAATGCTGATGTTCTTCTGTCTGCCACCAACTCTGTGCTTTCAATCCCGGCTATTGTTCTGCTTATTTTTTGTAGTCTAGAATTAGCAGTGGGCCCATCTTTTTGTAGCATTGTTCGTCCAACAACTATGGATTTCGTCCGTGAAATAAATTTTTTGTTGCTTCAGTCTGAGAAAGTAAAATGAATTGTAACTCCCCCATTTCGCCACATGTATGTTCTTTTTTTTTTAATATTTCATTTACAAAATGCATTAAAAATGAATAGAGTTTTTATTTATAAAGTTCATATACATCTTATAGAAGTTTTTGTTTCAGAAAAAAAAAAAATGTAACGAACAAAGATATCAGTCCAGGGCCTATATATTGGCTAAGAATCTTTGACCTTCCTGCTAGAGGTCCATGTTCTGTTTTCATGGTACGTTCATGTCGCACACTCCATCCAGCACATGAAAACTTAACTTTTAGCGGTAGTTTAGTAAAATATGAACTTGGGCCCTTATCCCATGCCCGCCCACCCTGGAAAAACTAATTTTTTGGGCATGTGTGGGACTTGAGCAATCATATGGATCCTGGTTAGTGTGGCATCTTAGTCTCTTGGTCATGGATTAAAATATCGGGCTAAATGACATTTATCGCTGTAGCGGCTGCTACGGAGTGAGACAAATTCCTACTTTCCAAAAAAAAATTTAAATGCATAATAAGACTTATTTCTTTTTTTCTTCTCTCCAAATAGCATTTCTACACAACTCTTCTACCCTTTTATGTTTAAAAGAACACCAAAAAGCACATGATCTTGTCGAATTACAATCGAAATAGAGAATTCTTCTCAAGGATTTTTCTCTAAGTACATCCTATTAGACACCCCATTTGGTAGATGTATTCTTTTCTCTAGGTACTTTTAAATATAAAGTCTTGACTTCGTGACATAGTTTTTTTTTTTTACGAGCCTTTCATTAGTTTCTAAGTTATAGCATAACTAAGCAACATGAATATATGTGAAAAAAAATGATCATTACTATTATTTTCTATTTATACAGTGATACAGGACCTCATACAATGAGGGGACCGCTACACCCCCTTATCCTAGTTACTTTTGCAAAAAAAAAAAAAAAATCTCTTATTTTCTAATAATCTAGATTTTCTACAATTTTTTCCAGATTTTTTTTTACTGTTTTTCCAAATCGCACCGCTACTCTGCTACGTAACGTTTTGGCGGCGGGCCTATCGCTATTTTCATCCTAGCTCTTGGTAGCTATTTGGGCACTTCTGGTTCCATCTTTGACTGCCTGCCACTGTATTTCTATGAACAACTTTGCTCACGTATTGCCTAAATGGATGCCTTTTATGCATTGTCATCGACCCAAGGGTGTCTTTATCCTTCTTGCCTGTGTTTATTGAACCCGCTTTAAATTAATAAAATTGTGTATTATATATAAAAACTTACAACTAAAGCAGCACTAGTTTTTAAGGTCATTCTTATTGCTATTTTATGCTTGAATAGGAAAAAAGCATACTGCTAGTTTATTTTTTAACAAGTTAACTTATAGATTTATAAATATATAAAGATCTGTGATACAATGTGCTGGTTGTTTGCTTGCGAATTGTTATCTTTCTGCAGAACATCATCATGATATGGTAAAGCCAACTAACGCAACTAATTTTCTGGTATTTATCCTTTGAAAGACTGTAGACTGATGTCACTGATCCTAACATTCCAAATACAAACTTGTGTAGTGGTTCCATTTGAACTTCTACATGGTTTTGATTTTGAAAAATAGGAATTCTGTCTTCTGTGAACAGAGAGAGATTTGACTGACAGCCATCATATCCGGACAAACATATGTCCATATAAGTGTTTTCTCTGCTTGTTGAGAGATTTCTTAGCTGCCCTTACCATTCTTTGTTCTTTCAAATGAAAAACGGCATTTCACTTGATTGATTCAGGTGTTATATTGACTCGAACATCAAAAAGAAATGGTAGATTCCATCAGTTCTGAAATTTAGATCGGCTTTCTATTCTATGGGTTAAAATCCATCTTTTTGCAAGTCATCATCATTGGATCAGTGACTTGACTCAGCTAAAAAGAGTTACAGACATTGAATTTATTTTTTTTTAATGTCTGTAGTTTCACACAGAAGGAAAGCATAGAAATTGAAGAATGGTGAATTTTGGTATTATATAAGCATAGAAATCCCCTTTTTCAACGTAATGACAAATCTTATACCGACCCATTTTGTATTAAACACACCTGTTGTGGAATAGCAAAACACGTTCTGTAACTGAACTTCCATTTATAAGATATGGTTGCCCGGTAGAACACCAGGAACTACAGCGGAAATAACATCAGTTTCAACTTATCTATTATTTTTATGTCTCCTTAGCTATTAATACCTTTGTGTTTCAAATTTTTAACTGCTTTTGTGAGTCTCCATGATAGTGTTATCTATGAATAGTGTTTTATTCCCTGAATGCAAATGCTAGGTGCCCGGATTTTACTGTTTTAATTGTTCATTCCATCTCGCATTTGGTGGATGCAAGCCAGAAGAATTTGGCTTTTCCTTGTTTGCTTGATATCCCAAGCAATATTCAGCCATCTATTCTTTTGATAAGCTTCACAGAAACCATCTGGAGATATTTCAAACCCTTTTTAACTGATTGTTGCAGGCTTCAGCAAACGCTATCCTTTCTCATTTCTTGGGACTTCTTTTCTCATTGGAACTGCTTCGGTCTGTGACATTGCCTCCTACAGAAGGCGTCGCAATTCCTAAAGCCGCATAGTTTTCCCATTTCTACACTAGCAGTAAACTGGATTGGGCATGTTTCTTCTGGAAGGTGTATGGTATCGATGCAGTAGTCGTCATCTGCTTGTATTTTTTTGTTTCTTTTCTTCAATTTTCTTTTCTTGAAGCAAGATACCAATTCTTGAGGACCTTTCAGACTTTTATCCTGAGGTTTTGTTGGAGTGGGTTCGGCCCAGAATCTCAGAAATGATATGAACATGTGAAATGCCAATAATATAGGTCTCTCCTGCAATTTTTTTTTTATTTTTTTTATTTTTTTGGTATAAGGTCTCTCCTGCATTTAAGATGCAACCTTCACATCAAATGAGAGTACATAGGAACTTTTCCAGAGTGAATCCAAAGAACTCACTCTATTGAAGTGGAAAGACTCAAGAAGGTAAATTTTCCTGCATAATTTAAACTCATTGTGGTCTGCATGTGCTTTTTATTCTCGTTTCATTTGTGAAGCCCGCCTGGAATCATGAGAGTCATTACAGTTCCAGGGGCTTGAAAGGTCTCTCCTTGATGTGCGAAAAATAGGAACCATCTAATTATGGAGGTACTATGTTAATATGGTTGCTAAAATTTGCATGGTCAGTTGAAGGGTGTACACGACTTGGGTGGAGTGCTAAAATTTGCATTGATGTGCACAATGTAGATGAGTGCAGGATTTGGGTTATGAGTGTGAATGGCATAGATTGATGCCGAGGGAGGAGGTAGGTGGGCCCTATTTTTAAGTTAGGATTGATCTGGCATTTTATGGATATTTTCAATTTGTTAAAATCAAAAGCTCTCTTTAAGCGGATGAATGGGAGTAACTGCAGCCAAATCATTACCACTCCCAACGAAATATTTCTTGTACGGAAGGTAATGAAATTACGTGTGAACTCATTACAAGCCATATAAGCTCTACTTGGGTTCTATGGGAATCTTTATACAACTAGAATTGGATTAACATGCCAGTACCTTCCAACTTGGAGACCTCAGATTATGTGAGAAATGTTCTACAAGCAACCTAATATGCAGTCCAGCCATGTGGGCCAACCTTTGATCAGTGCAGGCCATATTCACACTCTTGTCCCTCCATGATCATACAGTAGTCCGGATTTCATTTTCATCAATCCTTAGGGTTGAACCTCTTAGAAGTCTATGGTTAATTTACTTTATGTCTATTAAATCAAGGACTGGGATTATCTGACAGGGCTTTTATTTTTTTGTTGACCCTTATCTATAAGGAGTACTTTTTCATATATCCTACCCCACTGACTAGTGGGCATCTAAGTTGGCCCCTCGAGGACTACCTGAGATTATATATCTCCTGCTCGCATTAACTTCCCTGGGACCAGCTGTATCATAACTTGCAAACCCTCTAACTGAAGCTGTCGAACTGAGGAATATCTCTAACCTTCATCAGTGATTTTGTTGCCGTAAGCCAGTGTATTGGCATTTGCCAATCTCAAGCCCAAAGAAAAGAAGAAAAGGCTGCTTCAGTAAGCTGTGAACTGTAAAACCAGCCTGTTATTTTTGTATGAAACTAGGGACTGACCGACCAATGACCCAGCTGGCATTGCTGGGAAATAACAGGTCAAAATGAAGATTGACCCTTCCAAATTTCAATAAATCAAGACCTACAATTTGCTGTTTGAATGGTAAACCTAACCATTACACGCGTGCACCTAGATAGACCTCAGTTTTACTGTCATAGTGATGCAAACTCTTCTATACTTACTTATTCCACTGTCAACTGTAAGTCCTCAAATCATCCTTCAAAAGAGAGTATTCCCTACTTCCTCTAGTACTTCAAAATAGTTTGAGGCAGGTTTGGCTTTTGTTGATATACCTGCCCCACCCCGTCCCGTATATATAATAAATATTTCTTTATTATTAAAATTGTAAAATAAACTCATGTGGTCCAAGTGGTTTTGGGCATTAACTTAATGCATGTGAGAAGAAAAGGTGGTGTCGTCGATCTCTACCACATCCATTCCTATGAATTTATATATTTTTGAAATTTTAATCTTTAAATTCAACCTGACACCAACCCAAATGGGGCAGTTTGGTATCACATAGCAGTGAACGGTCACAGGGCAGGGCGGGTTTGGATGAAATAAACTTAAAAAGGGGTAGGTTTGGATTTACCCCAACCCGTACCAAACCCTCCCCGCTGCCATCCCTAGCTAAAAGGCATTTTGCATTAACAGCACTGAGTTGCTATTTACTGACAATAATGTGATCGCAACCAGAATCAACACATCAAATTAATGCTGGTAAATAAATGAAGTAGAAGATTAAAATGTCAACATTTGCTTCGCTAGAAAGGATGTCGAAAAAACACGACAGCTGAAACCAAATTATGGATGATTTGACAAATATAATAACAATATGAAGAAAGCACCCAAAATTAAGATTCATATTAAGCACAGGGTAACATTTAGAAAAGATAGTGTTAATGAACATGAATAAATTTTAAAAGAAAAATGTAAGCACATCTAGGGCTGTCAAAGTCGCCATGCCACAAGTTCAAGAAAAATTAAACTTTTCGACAAGATGAACATGATCTGTTTGAGATTCCTGACAAACCAACACAGGCCTACCTTGTTGACAACCCTAAACAAAGCTTAAGAAATCTTCCATTTTGAAGTTCCACAATCAAGCACAGAATTTCGCAGCCATATGCAAATATCATATCGAGATTAAAAACACTCAAATTGTCATGAGTGTGAGAAACTAATAAATACAAAACTATTAACATTAACCAAAATTTCCAGGCAGCTGATGAGTCAGTCAGTGAAACAAAATAGGCAATTTCAGTTCTTCCACAAACGTAGCTGATAGGGGGCCCTTCCATCCATGTAGCAGACAAGTGCTAGTTAGTAGCTGATGAACATATTCCCAAACACGCATAGACAAAACAAGTATTAGATTCAAAGACTTAAATATATAGTTAAAGCATCAGAAAACTTAACCCTATGCATGTAGCGAAATGACTACGGAAAGAGAAATAATAATCACAATTGGCTGAGCTCTGTTAGCAAGTTCTACTGTTAAATGCTCATATCATTTTCAAGAAAACGAGTGTTGAGAAGGAAAATTGCCTGGTCATACCCAAAAAAATAATAAAGCAAGTAAACGACAGTAACGAATGAATTTGCATCACAGTGTAGGTTAACTATAGTTTGGCGGCCTGTTTAACCACTGAAACCATAATACAATGTAATAGCTCCAAAGCACTTCAGGGATGTGATTTTTAATTAATCTTGAAACTTTTCCAACTTCATATAACCACTGTATACTGCAGCTGATAGAGGTGGCAAATGAATTCCCTCGGCATCATGTAAAAGAAATTGAGCACCAGCCGCTGGCTTCATCCCCAGCAGCGATCTATTTGCAGACTTGTCTTGCCATTCTCCCAAAATACAGTTCAACCTGAAATCTGTTTAATATAGATTGCTTTCTTTAGAGTTTGTTTCTATCTTAAAATCCTAGATTTTATTAGAATTTTATCATGATCAGTGTGTGTTGTTTAAAGAGTCCACTAGTAGCTCAAATTTAAAAAGAAGATTAAATTATCCATTTCAAGGGACTTGCTCAATCCCTAGAGGTTCTCGTTACAAAAGAGGTACTTTCTTCTTTCCAACCACTCAATAATACTAGAGTTTCGTTTCTCTAGTTTGTTGTAAGGTAAAGCTGGTTTAAAAACCTTGATGGTCGTTGTGATTATACTTTATGCTTAGGCTTGGAGAATAGCCTTTGGTAGTCTTTCTCCTTCCTTGCTGCATTGACATAACTGCTATTAAATAGACTCCTTATAAAAATTCTCTTGTTAATGAAATTTGTTACCAATAAAAAAAATGAAGTTATGAGTAAATTCGGATTCAAAGGAGGAGCGTTCCTTTTAAATATCTTATCTTGCCTAGGGCCAAACTTAGTGCTGACCATTTGGAATCCAATTGTTGAGCCAATGGAAGAGAAAGTTAGCAGATCCCAGGTGGATTCAGTGTATGTCACTTTACAAAAAAATTTCTTTGTCAGTCGCAAAAAGATTCACCATTTTTATCTTTTGGATCTACAAATCTAAATTTAAGATTGCAGATAGAGCATGACACCAGCATAAATATGAATTGCTTTTTGTTAAGCAATTCCATAAGTAACAATAATATTGTAAGGCTGCAAATATGAATACTTTTATATAAAAAATCCTAAACAGCAAGCAAGTCATCACTCATTCCACATGATCAAAACATTTATTACGACACATGCATAATTATACACTTTATGTTGACACGTCTCCAAAGAGGCTGGCTCTTTTTTAAGCTAAAAGAGTTTTGGCCTGAGGGACCCATCTATGATCGATCCAAGCCCTCAGCTTCACTACCCCACAGGAATTTATGTTCACCCCATATTGACACTCTTCTGATTGTTACTCACCATTGGACTTTATCAATGAAAAAAAATCCTTTATATCAAGGTCAAAATTGCCAAACCCACCAACAACCTCGCAAATTTACATTCACCACAAATTGGCACTCTTCTGACTATTACAGTGGATCGAATCACAAAAGACATGCAATTTCTCAATGGATTAAAATTTTTCAAATTTAAGCGCCATTACGACAAGGGTTAGAATGATCCAATGGCAAACATTTCTTTAAATTTATATTATATACATGGGAGATGCTCCTATGAGAGCATCTCTCACCTTACTATGAGAGATAAAGTGGGGGTATATATATATATATATATATATATAGAGAGAGAGAGAGAGACTAACAGTCATTCTATTGAGTCTTCTTTTCCTTCTTTAGAGTTTTCGGAATCCTGCTAAGGACAGTATCGTGAATCTTTCTGTACCACGTTAAGAGTACTTTGTGTGCTACACAAAGTTTTTCATCAACCTGGGCCTGGTATTTGTCGTAAAACACAGGAACTGTGAGCGAAAGAACAACCCCTGTTCAAACATCAAAAGATGTAAGACATAAATGACTAGCTTATGCAATATGCTAATGCATAAAAACTTCATTGTCATAAACAAAAGCTAGAACCTTGACAAAGTAATAAACTGAAGAATAGAAGAAGAGCTCTTTTAAAACATACCAACATAAGCAATTGTGAGGAAACTTAAGAGAGTTCCAATATGTGAAACAAGCCACAGTCCGGTAGCAACCTAAAAACAAGTCGAAGTTATAGAATATACAAATGTAGCATTTTAAAATGCTGGCTTAAATGAACAGCAGCTTCATTTGGGTCAGCATTCCATATAGGCAGTGTCCACCTACCAGTGATCCAAACTGTTCATTAGTGAGAGCGCAAACACCATGTAAATAAAACAGACCACAATCTTCTCCATCCAACAATTATGCCACCTGATTGGTGGATCTGTCCTTGTTGCATGTACATTGCATACTAAATATTAGTTTTTGAAGTTCAACTTCAACCATTCATTTGCAAGGCAAAGATTAGATAGAAAGGTCTACTATGGCATGCATCAACAGAACAATAAGCAGCACAAAAATGCTAGTCTGAACTAAATGCTACTTGTTCCCAGAACGAATCTATTTGATTCATTCATGCACGTCGCTGAAGTTTTCAGATTCGAGAACAATGGCATCATATCAGTTGTTTGGATCACCAGATGTTAAACCCTAAATAAAAGTTTTAGCGGCCTAAACAAACATTAGCATATTGAACATCATTTATTTAATCAATTCATAAAGGGCAAAAAGAAATAGACCTGAAAGAAAAGCTTTGCATTTCTCCCCAGAGCAATATCATGCGCAATCGCCAGCCCTTGATTGATCCACACTCTAGCAGCATCTGCAGCCTTTCTGATAAAATCCTCAGAAACTTCCAGATTAGGAAGTGGAGGAAGAGGTCTGGAATAGGATTGCCGTTAACAACAACAACAACAATCAGCTTCCGAAAAAAAAAAACACAAAGAAGAGAAATCAAAGACATCCGAAACGCATACCGATTCAGAATCGCCGCAGACTTGGCCCAGAAGAAGAGGATTCCAACAAGCAAAAGGAGCACATTCGCCAAGAGCGATAGAAAGCTGTATCCAGCCTGTTCAAACAGGTACCAGACGATGCTTGTAGCAATCAGCAGCAGAGCTCCTACCTTGGGACGCTTCCACAGCAGAACATCAGCAACTGCAACAACAACAACCGACATTCAACGCGATTACTCAAATTCTCGATCAAAGATATAGAGATCCAAAAAAAACCTCTAAAGAATTCAAACCCTAAATTCACTGGATTTGCTATATAGCTTGAAGATACAGCAATGTCAGATGAATAGTATTTGGGATGAGAGAGAGAGAAAACCTTGGCCTCCGCCGAGAACGCGGTGAACGGACCGGCGAGGAGGTGGAGGAGTGGCCGTTGATGAGTCATTGACCGGTGCAGATGCACGATCTAGATCTTCTTCTCCCATGGCGGTTAGGGTTTTTTTTAAGAAGACGAAGCCGAGAGGGGAGAGAGAGGGAGAGATAGAGAGAGGAAGAAGCAACAAGGGATAATGAAGGGAGAGTAGGTGATTTGAAAACTTAAAAAGATAGCGCAAAGATGCGCCGATATTATCTAACGTGCACGGGGGTATGCTTAGGCGCGAAGACTGAGTAGAGACCAGAGAGAATTGAAAGCTGTTGGATTCGTATAAAAACTCACTTTCAAAGTTCAAATCCCCCCTTTCCTTTCTCCTCTCTACCTGCGTGTACGTTAGCAATGACCAAAACAGACTTGATTGATGATTCTCTTTTTGGTCGTTGGGTTTTTGTTTGTTGAGGGGCGAGCAATCCGGGTTTTGTTGGGCTTGTATGAATTGAATTCAATTGAAGTTGGATGCGCCGAACAAGTTAAAGAGGGAGTGAAGCCCACACACAGTGATGATCTCATGATCAAGACCGTTGATCTCACCTGAGCTAAAAAAAAGAATGTAATCAACGGCAAAGATGTTCTGGATAATACCAGTTTGGTATAATCGCCTGACTGATATTACTTTACTCCTCCGATTACCAATAAAGTAGTATAGATTTTGGTGCTAAAGTACACGACACGCGGCGTGTTTGGAAACTGCCGTATCTTCTACGGTTTTTAGAATTCTTAGTTTATTTGCAGGGGCTGATGTATTTCAAAGTGCAATATGCATTTTTTTTATTTTTTTTCATGTTAGTGATGAAAGGGAGAGACAAAGACCTCATATTTTCCAACATACAAGTTACAAGTCCAAACTTGAAGGCCTTCAGGAATGTTTGTTCGGCTCCGGCACTTTGGAAAACCGATTTTGTCGACAACCATTTTTTGATCCATGAAAATCAAGTCCAACCCTAGCTATTAGGACTTGTTTATGAAGAAAATACAGCTTTTTCCACATGCAACTATAAAGTCCCATTTCGAGATTGGCAAAGTATGTGTGTTGTCCACTAGTCCTCTTTTTGGTAGATGGGCTTTTGATCAGTGAACTTCCTAAAACCAATTTCATTGGACATTTCTAACCACACGTAATCCAGGCCCATCCATGTATTTGCTGGAGCTCACAGGACCAACTAGGATGTGAAATATCACCTAGCAAATAACTCATCATAATGATGCACAGCCATTCTATTATTTTTCGTTTGAATGAGTCTCAGCAGGGCACATGTGGAAAATCTCTTCCACCCCAAGGGGCACATATCAAAAGGAAAAGTGAAAGCTAAAGTGAACGAGTCATCATAATCAATTGGTAATGCCTGCTACCTTTCACCCTTTGAAAATGAAACATGACTTTTTATGGTCCCTGCAAGATGCTCACCCGTGTACTTCAACCCTCAATCCCTTTTGTATTAAACCCCTTTTCCAGGAATTTAGGATTTTAATATGAATGGTTAGCTTTCATGTTAAAGATTGCTTAGATCGCTAGATTGACTTTTGTGATTCTCAAGTCTGCCAAACGTAGCGTGCGAGCGGTATCACAACTATCCCAATTTGCTGGGAGAGGAGAAGATGGATCAGTTTTTTGGACCTCTAAGCTTGTTGGTCATGGTTCGTTTGAATTGTTGATCTTAGTTCAACAACCAAACTACTTTAGTCCAAACATAGGTAGAATAAAAATAACATTAACAGCAGGCCTCACTGGATATCTGTGTTTCCAATTACCATGGGATTGAATTCCAAAAAATTAGACGGGAACCCATTTTTAATCTGCTAAAATAATCAGCTCATGGTCCATAACTTAGGATCCAATAAATAGGATCAGTTCTAGACCTGATCCATGTAAAATAAGTATAACCATGGTGGTGTCTAGGAATCAGTTCTAGACCCAATCCATCTAAAATATGGGCTCTCGCCCGATTCAAAATATTCAAGACTAATCAAACATGAATCCTACCCATTTAAAACTGTATACGACACCATCTCCCCATTTTGTTTATAGAGCCAAGATCAGGCGTCCACGCACAAAAGCATCCGCCCACCACCATACATGAGTAAGCATTTACCATAATCCGGTCTATCTAGTCAATGAGCTCTACTGTAATGGAGCATATCCTGAAAATCAAAAGTCAAACAACCAGAGACATTTATCAGAGAATGTAGATTCCATCCATCTCAAATGGCATTTGGTCTGGACCAACATGGAAACATCCCCATTAAAATTCATGGAGCAACAACATACGCACCAGGATTCAGAATGTTCAAAATCTTATAAATCAACTGAAACCAGCAGCGTTCAGTTGACTGGGTATCATGCACCCTTTTAAGAAATAACCACAGCCTCCACCAAATGGTAGTAGTATTTCTTGAAGTTGCCAGTTTCATCTCTAGTCTCTGCTAATAAGTTGTGAGCAGCGGTTGTATATGCCTTTACAAGGAATTGAGATTTGATGCCTTGTACGTATGACAATGTGTTCTAACTGTTCCAATTTGAGACCAGCATTAGAAAGGGACAACAATACACTGGCAACCTGGTTACTTCAAATCCTCACCACCATCAGAATCATCATCAGTGGAAGACTCTTCCTTCTGATTTTCTCCTGCCTCAGGATTTGCATTGTTCTTTTTCCCTTTCTTCCTCTGTTTCTTCTTCTGACGTTTCAGCCGTTTCTTCGCAGTACGCTCCTCTGCAGCTTTCATCCTTTCCTCTCTTCTCATATTAAACTCAGCCAACTCTTTCCTCCTTTGGTAGTCAACGTCCATCCTTGCAAGCCTATCTTGCTCTTTCCGTCTCATTTGCCGATACTATGGCACACAAATTATTGAAAAGAAATTCAAACATAAAATTTCAAAAAGAAATGCACTGATAGAGGAAAGAAATGAGAAGCTGAACTCATAAACTCAAATGAATTCTATCATTATTACTATACAAGCAATCATTTTGACTAAAGTCAGCAATTTTTAAGCACACGCACACATGTTACTAGTGTGATGAACAACTGTCAGAGATTAACAGCGCAAATCTGTCAAAACAAAATATGACATTTTTCGGAGCCCATGAGAGGGGTTTTGCTATCTGGTCCAAGTCAAGTAAATAAGCAGTCCGAATAAAGAACTAGCAAACAACTCATATCATCACTTTCCTATTTCAGAAGATCTTTTCTTTACTTTCGCGATTTCATCCTAATCTAATCAGATTTCTAAATAAGAATCCTACATACAACTCAACAAGAAAGAAATAAATAAATAACAAAACCCCAAATAGCAAGTGTAATGCTCAAGGATTGTCCAAAAGATACTTGTACCACAAGAAAATCTTAAAGCAAAATAGTATATTAAGAATGAATTGGCTACAGCACCAGCCACTTAAATTTTTTTTTTTTTTTTTTTATAATGAAAGACTTGGGACAAAATTGGAAAAAAAAAATTGCTAGAATAGAATAATAGCTCTACCTTGGAAGAATCAATTCATTCAAAGATCTAACTTTAGTAACTTTCTAGTAAAAACCTAATCTAATAGGAAATATCAGAGTAAATTTTACCCTTAATACATTCAGAATATATATATATATATATATATATATTGGTTATTTTCAGCATGGAATTTTAAAAAACTTTGCAGCATTTTCACCTTGATACATGATTGGATATATGCTCTTAAGCACATTTGATTTTAGGCTGGTTTAATAATGATTCAGGCGGATTGAAACCAACAATACACCAGCAGGACTCATGTTTGAAAGCCTTCCCCTACAGAGGTGCCAAACCAACTTGCGAAAAAGCCATTATTATTCTTATTGATATTTGTCAGGTAATCCGTACTCTTGACTTTGCTGTTTTATTCTGAAGAAAAAGATTTACTAATGTGCAAGGCTAACGTCATGGAAGATTGTCTTGCAAGGGAAGGAGTTCTTCAGTTACATACTTTTTATGTTTAATTCCTTTGATTCTTTTATGTTGTAATTTTTCCTGTTGCTTTTTGCTGGTTTGATCTCCCTGTTTGCTTTTTACTCTTTTGAATAAAATTTACTGTTATTAAAATAAAAAAAAAAGATTTCCTAATGGTATCTTCCAACAGCCAAAAAGTATCCTGAAAGGATTAGTCTCAATTTGAGCAACCAATTTCTATTGACTGCAAACCATAGACCAGGGACAAACATCCCAGTCCGCTGTTAACTATTATAAAAGCGAGTTTTTATTATGAGCAGAATGTCAAATGTCTACACTGGTGCTTCAAATTAGGCTAAACTTCTTAACTGTATAATTGAGCCTTTTTATTTTAATGGTGATTGCAACAGAGCTTTATCAAAAGATCATGTGTCTGAACACAGGGAAAGCTTCCATGTAACCCATCAAAATCTACACTTTGGGGTCACCTTTCATTAATACAAGTGTTTAAATAAAACCTTTGCCCACTATTGATGGAAATTCACATTTGGATTGAAATCTTAATAGTTGAATGTCTATGCCAATTTACAGGTGGGGATGAGCTCCCAATCATCATCATTATCATCAATTCATCATCATCAAAGCCTTGTCCCTCCTAAGTTGGGGTTCGCTATATGAATTTTGTTTCTCCATTACAACCTATTCTAAGTCAAATCCTCATATAGGTTGCCAGTGTTAAACTCAAAAGGAGGGCCCTTCAGCATTTCATGGGCAATTTCAGTGTAAATCCAAAGGGCTACAAAAACCTTCTATGATGGCTACATGTGATCATTTCACTATTTACAATCTCCACCAAGGATGTGGTCCTTGGGCAAAAGAAAATCCTCACAGGAGTTGGCCCAGCTAACTGATCCTTAGCAAGGGCTGACATATAATGAAAATCCAAGCAATAGTGTCATTTGATTCCCTCCAATGAAAATACTGAATCACTATTGAAAGAATAATCATGAATCCCCAACGACCCACTCTGTGATTCTTTATATGCAGACTCCAATAACCCATTTGATAGCTTTCTATGGACATTTACATTTGGCTCAACAACAGTATTGTTGTTTCCATTAGACCCTTTTACAAATAAACCATTTGGTATGTGACACCTTCAATTGAATTATGAAAGTGGACTTGTTATATGGTAAAACTTATATGGGCAAACTTGTTGTATTGTAAAAGTGGTAACTGCAAATTTGTATAAATAAAAAAAAAAAGTTGTATGTTTGCTTTAGACATTGATGTTCATTTGAAAAGGTTACCCTTTTGTTACTTCTTGAAAATGTAATGTAGCCTAAAGTGGCTCGACCAATCGTGGTTACAGCCCAGTTCGAGCAATACTTTGAGTTTTCGGTTCTCTGAGACGGGTTCATTAGTAGAATGGGGATGGCAATTGCAATGGCAACAGAAGAAGAAGAAGAAGATAGGTAGAATTGCATTAGAAGGCATAGAGATCCCAAACCCAGGAAATGGAGAATCCGAGACTGGAGCTTCAGGAGGCTGGTTGGGAGGAATTGGGAAAAGAAATGAGGAAAATCAAAGGAGATCTCAACGTCAAGCTCTCTTCCTATGCCAAGCTCGGCGCCAGATTCGCACAAGCAGGAGGTCTTCTTCTCCGTCTTTCTTCCTTTCTAATCTTATCACATTTCTCTTTTCAATTTGGCCTAGATCTTAAGCCAAGGTATAGATTTTATTTGCTTTTTCTCGCTCCTCTTTGTTGTAGTTTAGATTCATGAAATTTTGTATCTTTCCAAGTGTTAGAGATCAGCTGTAATCGTATATCAGTCTAGACTCACCCAAAGTGACACTAAATCCACTTCGGGATCTTGGTTCGGATTCCAAAAAACTAGCCTGATTTCTTTTGTGTATGTGTTCGATTTTAACCCCAACTTAGGATTTAGTGTGAATGAATTGGATGATTCGTCAAAAGGGATTCAAAACGTTAAATATAATAAGATAGACGTTGGCAGGAATTTCGATCATTATCATACCCAACATCTACTATCAATCATCGGGCACATTCAAATGCACAAGCTAGGGTTTGCAAAATCAAAATCCGTTTCGAAAAAAAAAAATGAAGAAATGGTAATCTCAAAAGTTCGTGACTTGTTTTGGTTTTGATACATGTTAGAAGAGGGAAAGTAGTACCTGATGGAAGTCTCCCGAGCCAGAGCCAGCAGAGCTGCCGGAGGTGTTGCTAACACGGACAGGGACGTGTTCGATGATACGACGGAGCTTGATTTCGAGATCTTCGTCTTCTTCTTCCTTGATTGTGGGCTTGGTGTACTCAACAAGAGCGTTGGATGTTGGAGCAACAGAGAGCGGAAGTGGGGGTTTTGCTCGGGGCTCTGGGGCTGCAACGATCTGTAAATCCCTCTCCATGCCTCCTCCCTTGGATCGATTCGACATTTCTACTACTTCAGAACCTCCGGAACGTCGATCCAGCTTCACCTTCTAGCTTCCTCTTTCATTGCTTTTGATGGCCCTCTGCGCAAAACACAGTTCTGCTACCAGTCCGGGAGAGGAGTAGAGAAAAAGCCCGAATCAATAAATACAAGTTATGCGACTCGAGTACAGAAAAGCGACGGGAGGTTTGCTCCGACTCGAGTCAAGGATAATAGAGAGAGGTTTGCAATGGGTTAAGTCACTTTAGGAGTCGTTTCACTAAACTCATTTACTCATGTAAATGGTTGAATATGCGTAATATTTATGCATTAGTAATTTTTATATAATTTATATTTACATATAATTTCAAATGTTCATGCATTTACATAGGATTGGTAATTAAAACGTATATAATATATGAATAATGTGATCATCAAACTCCACTTTACCCCCTCTGGAACCTTCTAGCTTCATTGTTCATTGTTCATTGTGTTTGATGGCTTTGTATATAGGTTTGCAAATAGAACGGTTTTGGGTCAGAACCATATTGGACTTGGATCTGTTTCTAAATAACCGTTTCGGGTTTGGATTCAGTTTTGATTCGGTATATATTTTGTTAGTTCCAAACTTGATTCCGATAGGAAAACTCAGATTCGGTTCCGAAACCAAGTCCACCTAAATAATTGAAATCTAATTCCAAAATTGGTTCTAAATTCTTTTTGTTTTTGAGTTTTTTTCTTTAAAATAAGCGTATCATTCAATTAAAAACAGTGCATCAAGTCTACTATATCCAATATAATACATAAAAATGTAATAAAAAAAAAGTTAATTTTGAGATACATTTTGCAATATTAAAAACTTATACGTCAGGTCTCGGGTACATGGTTTGAAACCTATATAGACTTAGAATCGTACATGTTTATCAATCAGAATCTAAATTTGATTCTGAACCTGGACTCGGACCCATTCATGTATTGGAACCTAAATAGGTTCGAGACTCAGTCATTTCGGCTCGAAACTTCCGGGCAATGAGATAATCAAATATTTGTTTACAACCCTACTTGTGTGCACAACCTCACCTTTCTTTACGATTTGGTTTATTAGGGGTGATTGGTTATGTTTGTTTCATAATTAATTAATACATGTTTCAATAAAAAAAAAAAATATTGATTGTATATGCATTCGACGGATGTGTAAGAAATAGGTATATTAATTATATTATCATTTCTTTTTGTAATCATCAAGTAAATAGTTGATTCCCATCACAAATTACATGATTTGTGCTATCAATGCCAAGGGAAGAAAATTAGTTGTTTTTTTTTTTTTTTTTTTTTTTGACATACGTAGATTTAGTGTCAATCTCCTCCTTTATCTGAGCTTGGGGCCATCACTATAAAACATCAAAATTCTCTTCAATTAAACACTGAGCAAACAAATGGATCCTATATTAAAAAAAAAAGAAAAAAATAACACATTTCATTATTTCTTCTATAGCATTGCCATTGGATTTATGTTGCCCACTATTTTCCCAATAGCAGTCCATTCAAAGGGCAGGCCATTGGAGTTGAATATAAATACAACCCTAAAAATCATATGTCAATTATAAATAAACTCATATGTAGGGTTGTAAATGGATATTTGATTTTCTAATTATCCGGAAGTTTTGACCCGCAAAAATACAGGTTTAGAACCTATTTTAGGTTCCGATTCATAAATGGGTCCGGGTCCGGGTCTGAAACCTAATTTAGGTTCCGATTGATAAACATGTTCGGTTCTGGGTTCATATAGGTTTCAACCCGTGGATCTGAGACCCGACATATGAGTCTTTGATATTGCAATTTATACTTTTAAAACCAATTCTTTTTTGACATTTATATATATAATACTAGGTTTTGTAGACTTAATACACTGTTATAAGTTGAATGATATATTTATTTTAAGAAAGATGAAAAATAAAGATAAAATATAATCTATTTTGGAACTAAATTTGAATCATCTAAGTGGATCCGGTTCCGGAACCGGATCCAGATTTTCTTATCAAAACCGGGTCCGGAACCAACAAAACAGATTCCGATTCAAAACCGGATTCACAACCGAAACCTGAATCGTTATTTAAATATGGGTTTGGGTTCGATTCTGCTATAGTTTCAATCCAGAACCATCCCATTTGCAATCCTACTCACATGTATGTTAGAATAAAACCACATACACAACATTTATATGAAAATTAGTTACTGCAAAAAAAAAAAAAAAAACACGCACACACACAAATCATGCATGACTTATTTACATAATAAAACATAAGAATAACATGAAAAATCACTTTTAATCATATGAAGAAGAAAAAAAAAAAAAAAAAACTAATACAAGAATCACATAAGAACTCAGTCCATTTTAAAAATATAAGAAGAGGTACATGTGAAGCTAAGCTTAAGATTGTCCTAAAGGTTGGCTTGTAAAATTGTCTTTTCAGTCATTGTCGTTTTTAATCAAAGCAAGATCCTTGATTTTGCCCCACCAAAAAAAAAAAAAAATTCCTTGATTTTGCGGGTCTTCTTTTACTTGGATACCTTGCGGGCGTCCAAGAACAAAAGTTTTTTCTTTTTTTTTTTTGTTCTCCTGCTGCTGTTGGCTGTTGCAATTCGCCGCTAATCTGGCAATGGCGGCAACATCTGCTTCTTCTTCTTCTTCGACTGCAATGGACGCCGAAACCCTTCGCAGAAATCGCATCCTTTCCAGCAAGCTCTACTTGGACGTCTCTCCCTCCAAGGTGGTATTCTTATCCTCTCAAAAGATATACATGCCATCCCATCTCATTCTTCTCATCTGAATTACTTTCGCATGTTCCGATTTCCAGGTTCCTCTGATTTACTCAGCTTCATATGACATCTCATTTCTCGGGCTCGAGAAACTGTAAGCGATTTCTCCTCTCCTTGAATTCATTTTGCTAAATTCTGACCATCTCTAATGCTCGGGTGGAGAGAATTTTGGTATGTCAGCGTTCATTCTCAGTTGTTACTTTGTTTGGATAATATAATTCGGTGCCATCTGCTTAGGTATTTTTAATTTGGAAAGATTCTCAGCTGTGGTTCCACATCACCACCAGTTACAACTTACAATCAATCTATATGGTTGAAACCACAAAGAAAAAACTAAGCAATAGGGTTTTCACTAAAAAAATGAATTATATCTTATGCTTAGCAAACTCCAAGAAGATTTTTGCCCATGAACATATAAAGAGTGAATGAGCATTGGATTTGCGTCATATCAACTCTAGAAACTCCTAGATAGTCTAAATTTCTGGGACCAGCAATTGTGCATCTCAGCTTCAGCAGCAGCAGTAACTCTTCTTACTAAAGTCTTTCTGGAAAGCGGCACTAGGATAATGGATCTCTGGTTTTGTAATCACTAAAGTCTAGTCCCGGATGACTAAAAGTCTCAAGTTCCACTAATTGTCAGGGGCAACCATTATTTTTGGGCAATTTCCAGCAACATGAAAATCCCAACTTCCAATTGGGATATATTTGCAATTAGCTTGCAACAATTCAGCACATGGTTGTGTAGATGAGTAGCGATTTCCATTGTTCTGACGTGGATAATAAGGGATGTAAATGGGTCCCTGATTCTTCGATTACCCGAAGGTTCCGACCCATTAAAAACTGGGTATGGGTCCTTATTTAGGTCTCCATAAGTAAATGGATGGGTCCGATTCCAGAACCTTTTCTTGGACCCAGGACCTAAACAGGTCCGGTTCCGGATCCACATTGGTTCAGACCCGTGGACCCGGGACCCGACCCATAAGATAATATAAATACTTTATATTTTTCGATAACCCCTCCAATCCTCCATTCTCCATTCGTTAGGGTTTATTTCCAAAGTTACCACTTCGTCTCCCAGAGTCTAGAGAAGATTGCCGCCGCCCCATATAGTTTGAATAGACTCTTTCCTATCCCTCTTCTGGTTTCACTTTCTACAGTTTAAGTTTTAGTAAGGGTGTTCTTATTTTTCTCCTTTTAGGAAACTAAGATCTAGAAACAGTAGCATGCCTTCAGAGAAGTGGAGTTTTTATCTTATCTCTTGAAAGATTTTGTTTTTCTATGTATTTAAGGCAGAGGAGGGAAGTGGGTTTTGTAGTCTCGAGGCCTTTAGTACTAGTTTTGGTTTTTCTAAACGAAAATTTAAGCAAAAGCATTTCAAGATCCATTTCTCATATGAGTTTAGCTAGAGGGTGTTTCTTGTTGGTTCTCAACTTCTTTCTACCGTTCTAGTCAAACCCAGAAGATGTTTTTGTATTCAAGGCTCCCAATATCAGAAGAGTTTGCTTTTATAGAGATTTCAGTTGGGGTTCTGCTTATTTTGCTATTCATCATGATTTGTTGTTAAGCTAACAAACGAGTCTGTTCCTAATGTCTCTGTAGTTGCATTTCTTCATATTATACCCGGAATCGGACCCAGACCCGTCCCACATACGGTTCCGGTTACGGAGATAGTTTCCTGGTTCCGAACCGGGTCTGGGTCCACCTCCTCAATAACGATTCCGGGTCCGGGTCTAGACCCAGACCGGAACCGACCCGTTTACGACCCGTTTACAACCCTATGGATAATGAAGGGACTTTCTGCTATTGCATTTCCACACTATGCATCCTCGCTCTATTATAAGAAGAGCTTTCTTGTGCCAATAAATCTTGGAAATCTTTTGCACAATTCTCATTTCATTGTATTTCCAAGTTCCAACAATCTTGAAAATCTTGGGGATGCCAGGAAATACATATCTGTTAACCTTGTTTCTGCACAGATCATTATAGTTATACATGCACTGTGGCCCTTTAATGTTAGCATCAGGTTTTTGTTCATTACAAACTGGGATTGGGTTGTTTGATGTTTAAATGCTGTATTTTGCCTAATTCTTCTATAAAGTTGTAATCCTCAAATCTGTTCTTCTTGGTTAGCTCATAACATGTTAATTACTGATGTAGGGCCTCCTTTCTATCTTGAGTTTTGAGTTCAAGATTTGGAGTTTATTCTATTTATTTTTTACACGATTTGTGCAGGCATCCATTTGATTCCTTAAAATGGGGACGCATATGCCGGTTCCTCATAACAAAAGGAATTTTGGACAAGAACAGCATAGTGGAACCGATAGAAGCTTCCCAAGATGATCTGCTAGTGGTGGCTACTATATTTACTTTAGAGCCTAATTTATTTACTTTCTATTCTTAACCTTTTCTCCATAAAATTGATTAGCAGTTATTTGATGCCAAAACAATATTGCTGCGAGATGTTCCCTTTCCTATGGCAAAATTTGCACACAATATTTTTTTGTGAAGGTATTTACATTCGATGGGCCCAGCCCAACTCTTGATGAACAAGGCTCCATCCGCATTATGGATGTTCTCAGCAAAATGATTGCTGTACCAGATTTTGAGGAATTATCGATTTCACAAGCACCTGCTGATAGGATGATCTAATTGATGTTGTAGGGCTGGTCCTAGGGCATGTATGGTGGGACCTTGTCAAACTGTCTTTGCATTTGTGTGTGTGTAGAGAGGGAGAGAGAGAGAGAGAGAGAGAGAGAGAGAGAGAGAGAGAGAGAGAGAGAGAGAGAGAGAGAGAGAGAGAGAGAGAGAGAGAGAGAGAGTTGTTGACATCTTAGAAGTATTAAGGAGAACAAAATGTCACACATGATAAAATAATTTAAAAAACCATTCAAAAAAAATAAAAATGTCACACATGATATCCCTTAGTGAAACACAATACACTTTTCAAATTCCTTTTGTGCGGTGAATAAAGATTTTTCTCAATTCAGTGACATCTTAATATTTCATTTTGTGCACCCTACCTTGAGTGATTGATTTCTCTGTAGGTATAGTTTTTGGAATGTGAATATGTAAGGTTTGACCTGTGTGATGCTATGTTTTTGCGTATTAGAGTTGAATATTGATTTTTCTACAAGTCAATTAGATGTTCCAACGGCAACTTGCGCTAAAATATCTTCTTCATTTTTCAGTTTTACAATTTTCATTTATAACAGGTCCATTCAGAGTCATACTTACGAAGCCTAAAAAGCAGCGTGAAAGTCTCCCTTATAATTGAGGTAATGTTAATTTGGATGGCTTGAAATAATAATAAAATCAAGTAGCATTTTTCATTGACTTTGATTTCCCTCGTTTTGTGCTCTAGTTGAATTTCTTAGTTTGATGACACTTAATATTTCAAAATTGGCATCGTTGGTATGCTGAACTTAGTTCTTTTGTAATATTTTCTCTTCGCCATCTTTTACCCAGTACTTGATTTCTGTTTGTTGGCATACTCTCGGGGGAAACTTCACTTGTTTTCCTTTTCTTTTGGTTGTTGCTCAGTTGTGCCACTGAGCTGACTGTTGATCCCATGGATGATAGATATTGCTGTAAACTTCGATTCGTTTTGCACTCTGCTGTCCAAATGGGAGGCTTTCTTTAATATGGTATTAGATTCTTATCATGTCAATGGTGAATTTGTAAGAATAAATTCCTGAAGGAATTTCTTATCAAATGGAATCCTTTTGTGGAGCATGTTTTAAGTCCATATTCCACTAGGATTCTTTTGTTTGCTTGTAAAATCTTTCTTTGCAACCAGTAACATTACTAGCCTAATCTGACCTGCTTGCTTGTAACATCTTTCTTTGCAACCTGTCACATTAATCTTTGATGCTGTCGAGAAGAAGTACTAAATGACTAATCTCTTCAACTTTTTTAGGTTCCCCCTGTTGCACTGCTTCCCAACTGTCTGGTCCAGTGGAAAATGCTTCATCCATTCCGCAAGCAGGTCAGATTTCCGTGTTTGGTTCTTGGAGTTGGTATATTGTCTGGATTCTTAGGAAGAGTTATGTAGGTGGGGGGCACCATTTTGGCGGGAAAACTTGCAAAAGAGCGGGGATGGGCTATCAACGTTGGTGGTGGGTTCCATCACTGTTCCGGGGACAGAGGAGGTGGATTCTGTGCGTATGCAGACATTTCTCTCTGCATTCACTATGCCTTTGTGTGTTTAAATATTTCAAGGTTGGTGGAGCCCTCAAGATTTATCAATGTGTGACTTAAAAAAATTCATCGGTTTCTCATCTCTGACTAAGCTCTGTTTCTGTGTGCTAATCAAAACAGGGTGATGATAATAGATCTTGATGCTCATCAAGGGAATGGCCATGAAATGGACTTTGCCCATGACCGTAGTATCCTTGACCTTATGTTGGCAACTTGGCATGATTTGACCTCTATGAATTTCACTAACCACTTTAGTGCTTACAGGAAGAGTATATATTCTGGATATGTTCAATTCTGAAATCTATCCTTTTGTAAGATTCTCTACTCCAGATAGAGTTGTAGGAGGTTTTTATTTATTTATTTATGGTATGGTCTGTGCTTGTGCTTTTACTGTTTGAAACTTTGTCCTTTTGTTTGTCATAAGATGACAAGACTGGCCTGTGCTTGTATTAATCCAACCTGTATATATGTTAGCTACTGAGAATTAGCATCATTGCTAGTTGCTACATTTATTATTTTCCATTTATTTAGGTTGAAATAATTTTTATTTCAGGATTTTGAGGCTATGAGATATATTGATCAGAAAGTTGAACTCGTAGTAAGAGATGATCATGAAACTGGATTCCTTATCTTTTTAGTTTGTAATTTTCTTTGTAATGAAATTTACATGGTGTGAGTTTTGTACAAGCGATGTTAAATTTAATGTTCTGTATACTTGCAGAGTGGAACTACGACAAATGAATACTTGGAGAGATTAGATGAAGCACTTAGGGTATGTATTTATTTCCATAGACCTCAAAGGTATCACACCTTTGATCCTAGTGTACTATTTTTATATATGGATGTAATCATTTGAAGCTTCTTATTGTGAAACATAACTGGTTCTCTATCTTGCTTTCTTTTATAATTGGACCCAAAATGATGGATGGAGTCTTCATGCATTCACCATTGATGCATGGCCTTCGGAGAATGGTTCAAAATCATAGAATCGGTAAAACCAATACGACATGGCACTGCATTGCAGTTCACGGCTGTTGTGTCGTGATTTTTGTTGACAAAAAAATGAAAAAAATATTATAAAACTCAGAATATGGGAAAATGCTAGAAAACTATGTTTTATTTTCTTTCTTTCTTTCTTTCTTTTTTTTTCATTGATAGACACTGTAAACCAAAATATCATCCCCCCAAGTCATAAATGTGTGTGTTATCTGGATGAGCAGTTT
The DNA here is from genome assembly GCA_003546025.1 of Camphora micrantha. Lineage (NCBI taxonomy): Eukaryota > Viridiplantae > Streptophyta > Magnoliopsida > Laurales > Lauraceae > Camphora > Camphora micrantha. Next base: position 67,699,887 of record QPKB01000002.1, read on the forward strand.
GACATAGGCCCATTTTTGAAATCCTAACTATCCAATATCAAGTAGTAATTGTTAGTGTTCACTGTTACAAATCTCACCTCAATCAAAGTTGGGACCACTGTAGGATTTTAAAGCTCTTTTACGTTTCTTCTTTCTCTTAGACCCATATCTTCATAGGAATAGGAAGAAGAGACCTGAGAAGCTGCAGCAATCAATTATCAAAGAAACTGTCAGCTTGAATTCTTTAAACCCCACAAATCCAACCAAAACTGTATGTCCCATCTTCATAAAATTATTTTCTTTGTAAATCAATTTGATTGGAATTTGGAAGTGTCTCTCTCTCTGTCCTACCCAAAACCCAATTTTGAGCTCCCGTTTGAATTGAATCTTATCCACCACACTCGCCGAGTTGTTTTCACTGACATTTTTTGCCCTAACTTTGTCAAAAACACACAGATGACTGCCCACTGTGGATGTTATACCAGAGGAATGAGGATATTTCATTCACCTAATCACCTCAGCCTCATTAAAGGAGATGCCTCATAAGCAGGTGAGGGCTGGGGGAGGAGGTATTTCCTGATGATATGGCTATGGGAGAAGTTATGGATAGGGAATGTGTCTCAATTGATGCCTTCAATTAGCTCTTGCAAGAACATGGGAGAGAGCATTGACTGAATTTTATTATTGTTGTTGTTGTTGTTGTTGTTGTTATCCTGACAAATCGTCTGGCCCAGTCAATGTGGACTGAGCTCAGGTCAGTCCAGGCCCAGTCCGGCCCTTGAATTGCTCTAATTGATCAATGGTAGGTTCCCCCAAATTGCATCTTGATGTAAGTGATTCGCCATCAGATTGGAACCCAGAGAAGCAAGTCATGCTATGTCATCCTTTATTCACATGTTTTGTTGTGATCCAATCCTTGGGTTAATAACATTCTGATCAAAGCAAAATCTGGGGAATCTGTCAATTTAGGTGTATGTTTGCACTCAAGGTGGGAAGTACCAGCCTGCAATCCTTCCTTCTCTTGGTTGATATGAAAGTTATCGAGATACTCTCTTTTTTTTCCCTTTCTGGGTAACTGTCTGCACAAACATGCCCATAAATATTCAAGATGGGGTTTCTCATCCTAGAGTTCTGGAAGAGAGAGAGAGAGAGAGAGAGAGAGAGAGAGAGAGAGAGAGAGAGAGAGAGAGAGAGAGAGAGAGAGAGGTTCAGGTTGCTTTTCTACTATGGAAGCAGCATATGTATGTTTATTGAGTGTCTGATTGAGCTAGTTTTTAATGAAGATAATCAGCATGCATTACCATTTGTTGCTTGCAAATCCAACTGCCTGCACTCTTCCTCTCTCATCCATTTGTTTTGTGGCCAATTAAAATACCTGTAGAATCTGGCATGTGAATGGATTTATTCTGCTGCTTAGTACTATATATCTTGAGGATTTTTTTATAATATGGATTTTTAAACTTGGATTCTAGGTTGCTGAACAAAATTTTGATCCTGAGTTGGTGGTGTACAATGCTGGCACTGATATTCTGGATGGAGATCCCTTAGGGAGGTTAGGGGTGAGTGAGTCTTCCTTTTGTATTCAAGTTTTCGTGACTGCAACATATTGTCTATGTTGTTTCTATTTTATTTATACAGTCATTCTTTATCCAGGGTTAAAAAATGGGTTTTGTCATGATTATTGTAGTTAATAGTTATGTGGATTGTTCTCTTTCTTCTAGGGTTGAAGTGATTCACTTTGTTGTAGTGTTGTTATCAATCTCTGCCCTGATTTTGGTGTTTCTAAGGCAATCTTAATAGAAGCACTAGTGCAAAAAAATATGGATGAAACTATTTTAGGAGAAAAACAAGGAGCTGCATCACGTTACCAGTTTGAGCTCCCAAGTCCAGTGGACACTGCATTTTGATCGATATGCTTCCAAATATAGGGTAGAGTCTAGGAACAACATTTTCCACCAATATGATCAGGGCGTAAGTCACTCATGTGCCGGTTAATATAAAAATGATGACTTTGTACATATTTGGTTTGCTGATTTTTTTTTTTTTTTTTTTGGGACATCCTCCCATGCGGTTGTCATTATCGAGAAAGAAAGGCTGATTAACTTATAGAAGTTTGAAACAATTATGATTTTGTTTGGCATAACTACTGCATTATCATTTGCTTTTACAATGCCCATACTTCTTTACTGCTCTAGTTGCTCTCATCTTCTACAAAGGAACATAGCGCTTTCACATGGGTATTTTAGGCACCTTTTCTACTGCTTGTCCTATGCCTATATGTAGTTCAACTGTGCCTTCTTCCAGGAATGATCTGAGTGCTTGACCAATTTTTATCTGTGGTTTAGGGACTACTCATGACACATTGTTTCTAGGGTGTCAACTATTTAATATAAACATTTGATACATGACTATCAACTGGTGACATTGTGGGTGCCAGCACAAACCAAGCACGGTACTTGATAACTTGGCTCTAAATTCATTGGCTATTTGACCTCTTTCCTTTGGCTGACTAATCTTATGTTGTTTTTGCAACAATGATTTGCAGTGATTCTTTGGAAATCTATTTTTAAGACATAATAACATTTGAGCAGTTCAACTGCCATTCTAGATGTTTCCGGTGCAAAAACCTAATACAGGATTAGGAAGTCTATTTTCCTTGGATATATTGTGGGGAAGGGGAGCACAGAATCTAGAGCAACTCCGAGAGGATATAATGCTTCAATTCCATGTCTTGGCTCATGGTGGAATAGGAGGTAAACATGAAACCTACCAAAAAGTTGAAAAGAAAGGAACAGAGACAAGATCCTCATGGACAGCAGCAGTAGGAACTTCAGTATGAACAATTGAACATGCAAGTGCCCAATTACCATTTTTGCCTAAATAGATGTACGAATTGAATGAGCAAATTGCATCTCTAAGGTATTAGCCCCAAAATAAAATAAAATAAAAACATCTTTAGGGGTTAAAAACAAAAAGAAATACATGATAAATGTTGAAGTCTAAAAAGAGTATAATTATTTGATGTCTGCTTTTGTGAGTCCTAGTTTTCCACTCAATTTCTTTTACGGTCACAATTTATATGGTTATCAAAATCATCTTACCCTTGCCCCATTGAACTGGGATTGGCTTAAAGATTTCTACTGTCTGGCTATATATGCATATCTGCCTGTGCAGGTTAGTCCTGCTGGAATTATTAGCAGAGATGAAAAGGTGTTTAGGTTTTCCAAAGAAAGGAACATACCTCTTGTCATGCTTACATCAGGTCCACGAACTTCAAATTTTAAGTCTTTTGGCATTCAGTCCAAATAAACTATCTTAATCCATATGTTGTGTTTCAGGTGGTTATATGAAGTCAAGTGCCGGGGTGATAGCAGATTCAATTGCGAATCTCTCTAGTAAATCTTTAATAGATATGTAGGGTGCTCTCTCTAGTAACTAGGGTTTGACATGACATCTGTTACATATTCTCTGCTGATGTACATTCCTTTGAAACATTCACACATGCATGATACAATCATATGTTGTGTGTATAGGTTTTCCTGAATTAACTGCCAATACAATACATGCACACATTTTCAGTTATCGGCCTATATATATTCACAATTTTTTATCAATTTACTGTTTATTATATTTTATTTTGGAAATTATCATTCTCTCTTTCAGAATTCAGGATTTTTTTTTTGTGAGGTAAGTACTCACACACCCACACACACTCACACAAATCCTTCACCACAAGCGCTACAGCCAGGAAGCCGGGTATTCATCCTGATTGTTCTGTAGAAGGGAGGTGCCTCACCAATTAAGCCATCATAATTGAGGATTTTTTAATCTTTCACCACTCATAATGTGATATATCTAAATTCTCTTTGGGGTGTTTTGTCCAAAAATAAATATATACAAAAAACAGTGCTCTATTTTCCACCTTCATCCACAAAATTATTCAGCTTCAGAGAGAGAGAGAGAGAGAGAGAGAGAGAGATCACTCTTCTGCTGCTATCGCAGTGTGAGAAAATGAAGGTGTAAAATGGCATGTTTCTATTCTTTATATTGCGACGTTAAGGTAGTTGGATTGAAGTCGCGTTACTGTTAATAATAATAATAAAAAAAAAAACAATAACAATGCATCATGCATCATCTTCTATTTGATGCTAAAGTTCAGGTGGACATAGCTGCACCAACAACAAACATCTCTATAGGTGTAGGGTGTATTTCGAAATCATATTTTCATTGCATCTTACATGTCGTCTTCTGTACAATTCTTCTCACTTTTCAGTGATTCCAGGGTTAGAATTTGATACTTGCATTGCAACCAGCACTGTGATGCCCACTGCCCTTTTCTTTTCTTTACTTTTTGCTGAAAATGGGTGTACCATGAGTTCAAGAATCATATATCCATGACAATGTAGATCTTTGTTTGTTCATAATGCCGAACTGAATATCAAGGCCGTTGAGTGGTGTATCTTTTACATTTTAGCAAAAATAGGTCAAAGAAGGTGAGGACCAGATATGGGGTACATCTTGCAAATTAAATTATGCAGTGGGGCAGGGATCCTTTGTTTCTCACACCCTCCTTTCAAAGTGACCATGGATGGCACCAAAGCAACATAAATATATTGCTAAAGTAAGCCTCGAAAGGAGCAGATGACAACTTATTAGCCACTGCCATGGCCTCACATGGGTAACAGCAATAATTCTGCCCGATGCCCATATGCTTCGTACAAAGACAGAGCCTTTGACAAGACATGCAGCAAGCATTTTCTAGATGTATCTAAGCCATGCCACATGCACAAAGCTTCTACTGATTGCGCCCATTATGTTTATCATGTAGCTTTTGTGATTTTCTCATGGAGTCGTCATGTACCAACTTTTCCGAACAAAATAAGAGGTGGGCTAGTGTGTGTGAAAAGAAGGGGAGTGTTCATGTGGGTTGCATTTTTGTGATTTGAATGGTTGACATGCATTACTAGATGGGAGATTGCCATCTTATATCCTGCTTATCCTTCATCCTAGAAATCCTTCTATTTATGGATGGTTCATCTCTTAGACAGGAGAGCCTGATTCTATTGAAAAAGAATAGGGAAAAAAAAATGCGAATATGGTATAGGAGTTCATCAAGTGGGCCTCTCCTTAGACCAATTTAAGTTGATCGGATGCCTCCAATGAAAGGGAGTTAGTTAATGATACATTTTCGTTGTTCTTGGGTGCCAAACACATCGTTTGACTCCTGGTGCCAAACACATAATGCAATTATATTGGCGCCTTTTGCGCCATGTTTCTGTTTTGAAGTGTGACATCTTTATTAATGATGACTTTGTTCTGTGTTAGAGAGAGAGAGAGAGAGAGAGAGAGAGAGCGCTTCTGGCTGAATTGGTGATTGGCACATGTGATTTCGGTATGGATAGGAAAGGCATACAGTTCAGTGTCCCACCTACTGTGACCTTTCTGTTTTTTTTTTTAATAAACCACCCAAACAAAGTATAGCATAGTATTAACTGGCTATGCATTTGGGGAAACAGAAATAAATTCACACCCCACACCCCAAGGAAATGGATACTATGATTAGTTGTTGAGGAACCCAGAAGGCGAAATGAAGTATACCTCAGATCTGGATTCTGTAACAAGAGAGACCAAATATTGGGTCCAAAATCTACTTTGCAGTTGGGGATACACATAAAAATGAGCGAGGGCTTGGGGATCTGTAAAAATCTGGTCCTAGGGATGATATTTGCATGTGACTGAAGCACTTCTACCAAAACAAAAAGTGACTCATGCACTTCAAAACTTGTTATGGGCACCTTCCAATTTGTTTTTAAAATTGAGAATTCTCATTGAAGCATCGGAATCAATGCCCCCCAGATCAAAATTGAATATTTTTCAGAAGAAGAAAGACATCATCAGTTTGATAAACAAAATTGATAACCAACTTAAGAATCACTTGCTATTTGGGTACAAATCAAAAGACCCACCCTAAGAAAACATTCCTCAAAACTTTTCAAATCAGTATTCCCTTCAAAAAGAAAAGGGCAGAAAAGAAGAACAAAAATCAGATATCAATCATACACTCAACCAACCCACCCATCCACAAGTATGAAACACAAACAATCAATGACTGTCTTTCTCAAAAGTCAAACCACAAAAAATTGCAAGAAGTGGAAGAAACAAAAAAAAAAAAAAAAGAAAAAAAGACAGAAGGAATTACAATAATAATAGATCAAATAGACAATACCCCCCACATACCCATCTACAAATACAAAGTAATAAAAGGACAATCAATCTAATATCTATTAAGAAGAAGAAGAAGAAGGCTCATTCAAGGGCCGTTTACCTCCTCCGTCCACAACCGAATACATTCCTCCACCACCCATCTCATCATCTGCAAACAAATCTTCAGTCTTCCTAAAAACTGCATGTAAAATAACAATAGCCAACCCAATAAGAAGAGAAACCACAATGTTGAGAGTGGCATGCGTGAGGAAGAGCGCAACAAGCGAGACAACAGAGAGAATGACCAACACTATCCGATCATCGATGGTGCGGTGGAAGATGACGAGTGGGTCATCCCTCAAGAAGTAGAGGAAGAGCCATGCGAGCATCATGACGAGAAAGACGATCAAGGAGATGGGGTGCCAGAGGAGGCTGACGAAGATGATCAAGAGGACGATGATGGCGTAGTTCATGCGGAAGTAGCCCAAGTTGGTTCTGATTCTGATGTAGGCTTCGCCGATGCCATGAGGGACGCTGATGGCGTGTCGGTGGATCATCTCCTTCCATGGTCGACGTCTTGAGATGGCCGATTTCGCTCTCTCTTTTGCAGTTGAGATGAAATCCAAAGAAGAGCCTGGTGGGGCTGTTGGGATTGTTCCATATGTAGTCATCTTCTTCTTCTGCTGCTGGGTGTTGTTTGAATAACAACTGAAATTGAATTTTAACACCACCCCCCAAGACAAAGGAGAGATAGGAAGTGCAGAATACAGTTGTTTTGGACAGCGATTTCTTTTAGGGTGGATTTGGAATTTGGATAGATTGGTAGAGTTGGTTTTGACGATGGAAGTCGAAGAGAGAGAAAAAGAAGAGGGAAGAGAGTATGAATTTTTTTTTGCTCGTTTGATGGGGAGGAAAGTTCAACTACCCTTCTTCCATCTTCGTTCTTGTTTTGTTCTTGTAGTTTGGAGATAAGCTTTTCAGAATGCCGTGTGGGGACGGCATCAGTAAAGAAAGAGGGTCGGCACCATAAACGGAAGCCGTATTGACTCTGATGGCCACGTGTCTGTACATGATGAGGGCACGTTTCATTTCATTTTTTTGCCATACTACATCAATCTCAGACCGTTGGATTTTGAGTTTTGGGTTTGTGTGGTCCATCTACAGGAGAGGGAACAAATGGGTCGAATCTTGCAACCTTGGTCCGAGCCAATCAAGACTAGTCCCCGATAATCTAGTTTAACATATCATCACATTTCCCTCTTTCTAAGTTAGTTTCATTTTAATTATTATCCTGCATGTTTTAGTATCGTTCTATATAAGTAATGACCACACCACAGGTCCTACAGTTTTTAGCATAGGACTGATTTTGAGCGGGTGATGAGATCCTAAATTCGTATGGTAGGGACACTCTTACTGTAAGGTGACAGGCTGAATCTGAATTAGATTCGTTACACGATTCTCTCCTCCTGCATCCATTTGTATCTATGTATACAATAAAATCAGGCTGCTTCTAATTGTAGCTTACATTTTCTAATACAAAAAGAAAACCAACAGTAGCTATTAACATGAACACGGCTACTATAAACTATGAAATTCTGGTGCTATGTCATTCGACTCATTCACCATGGGCATGGGACACGTGTAATTATATGATTGTGATTAAACAAATAAAGATTGTCGCCGTAGATCTTACACTGAATATCCTATGATAGAGAAACCATGCCAATCATAATGCGAGCTCCATTTTTGCCCTCTCTTTTTCTTATTTTGTGTAAAACTAATCTACCCAGTCTATCATTTTACACCTTTAAAAGGGCCAATTTTTACAATCTTTGCCTGCCTAAAAGGATTTTAATGTCTATTACCAACTGTGCAAGGCAGATGGGCAAAGGCAACAGGCTTTTACAATGATAAATTGAGGTGTTTTCATTGATTGGTGCATTTCCATAATATATTGGAGCATATTATATACAATGGATGGACCATCCAAACGGCAGAACATAATATCAATTTTCAATTAATGTCGTTGGAGAGATATTGGTTTCTCTGGTTCATTTGAGATGAGAGATCCTGGGGCAGCAAAAATCTGAACAACCACAAAAACTCCAAAGGAGTTTGAAGAATCATATTCAGGTCTGCTCCTCAGATGCTGCTATTTGGAGGACAAAGCAAAGCCGACAGATCTTGGGAGCTCCATTTCATTTTAAATGAGATGAAGTCTCAAGTCACTTCACATAAATGTGAATGTGAAACTTAGACATGCTATGATAAGAAGCCAATAATGTAGTGGAAAGACTGATTTTAGGCAGGTATGACAACCGATAGACCCCTTGGCCAACAAGGTAGCAGATATGTCAAAGGAATTGATATGTAATCCCTAAAGTGGGCAATGCCTTGTGCCGTTGTTGTTGGTAATATACCAGTTTTTCATATATAGGGTTTTCATTTGACTTAACTTTTGCTAGCTGTAGCTATTATTGCTGTTCTGTATTCCTCCTTACTGAAATTACCACTACCTGTTACCCATATACACACAAAAGAAAAGGAAGAAGGAAAATAAAAAATAAAAAATTGGCGGTCCAAATTCACCAGGTTGCAGGTGGAGACTTGACAAAGGCACGTGCCAAGGCCTTAGTAATGAACACATTGACAGACCTCTGATCATCCAATCAGAACAGCCCCCCAACCTACCAGTCCAAATAATAGTTAGCAGGAAGATATGTTTCATTGAATATTCGGTGAAGCAACCTCACTGGATCCTTTCTTTTAGCTCATTCCTGCTAATAAATACCAAGCCCTTTTCAATTAAGAGGCTTGCTATAGTTGAGCTCCAATTAACTGATTAGTAATTGCAATTTATCTATGCCCGATATGATTTATTTACAATATTAAACAGAAGCTTTACAGGTGCCCCATGTGCCAGGTAAGAGAAACAGAGGGTCGGGGGATGGGGGCAATGTCATGTGTCTTGACATGATACCAGTAGACACACCCTTGCGGATATAATATAACACTATACAACCAACTAAATAGCAATTTAAAGTTTATGGAAGTTCAGGCTCACCGCAGAAAGCATCTGGCTCAAATGATCGAGCAGAATTGTCATTATAAACTCCAGGTATGGCTCTACCACCGGCCTCTTTTGATGAGATATAAGAAGAGCCCTTTGGGCTCTCAAGAATGAAGAAGAGGGAAGCGCACACAACTAACAACACAGCCAGACCTACCAGTGTGAGTTTCACCCTGCTTAGCACAGGCTTGACCTGAAATGAAAAGGATTAAAACAAGCCAATAGTGAGACTCAAAAAGTTGGTTCATCAAAGTAGAGATCATTCTGAAGGAAAGGCTTGTAGGTTACAAGTTTGTTGACTTATCATTCCGACGTGATATATGATAAGCTCAAGGGAAAAAGAAAACACCAGTAAGTAATAAGTTTATGTAGAAAACCCAGCTATATGAGAAAACAGGCTAAAAGATGGTTTAGACTTTTATCTGGATTTCTGGCACCAACATCATTTCTTCATCTACTTATTTGAGATTTTCTGCTAAAACCAACGCTATGTGCTAAGGTTGGTTGCCACCAAAAGCAGATTCCCTGTGACTAGGATACCCTCCTAACCTCTGTAATTTCACACGCACACACACATACAGACTAATAGAGTAATCCAGCAGCAATAGAAGAATCAGTAATTGAACCAAACAAGATTGAACAACTTACAGTAAATGAACCCAAAAGACGATCACGTGCTAAGACTTCAGGAGTCTTCACCCATATCTGCCAGGAATACAAATACAGATTACACTTCCTTCTCTATTTATGTAAATACAATTCCAATGGATGCACATGCACAGGTGACATTTTGACATAGAAGAAAAATAGTATGCATGGAGCTGACACTTGCTGCTCATCCACAATCAAGTGAAACTTTGAGGTTAAGGCCATATAGAGGCATTTTACTCTGGTAAAGAAATGGAGAAAGCACACTACCCAGAAATTCCCATGGAATGAACTTTGCCGATTACAGCCTTTCAATTAAAAAAGCTTCAAATAGAAGGCAGCTAGCAAACTTGGGATCTGCAACATTACTGATTGCAGCAGTTCAATTTCCAGTTCCTTTTACTAATTCTCTAGTTTTTGCAGGACTTTATACACTAAAATGAACATCAAAACCGATCTCACAATTACTTGTGTGTGAATGAAAAGGACTGGTCCTTGATAATGGCTGCAAAAAAAAATCCCACTTTCTTGATGCCAATTCCAAGATCAGAACTTTAACATAACAGTGTTTTAAGTTAAAAAAACTCTTATTCTGAGCATATCTATCACACTGCAGAGTCTATCTAAAGGAGGTGCGGACCCCTTCCATATTATGGTACAACGCAGAACCAAGGGGCTCTGGAAATCACCGTACGAAACCCGGCCGGGATTTTTGGAGCAAAGGTGAGCCGCTACACCCTAACGCTCCCAGCAAAACCACTCTTCCATTTCGCACCATGAATCTGGATATCCACTAATCAATAAGAAAATCTCTCCCAAGGATTCCTAAAAATTAGTGAAAACACCGTTTTGTTCTTCTCAAAGTCAAGATTAAAACCATTAAGACTTGTTAGTTAAATATCAGTTTCTAAACCACAGATCTCTGCAAAAAAATCTCTGAAAATTTTGTATCATTATGTTTTTTTTTTTTTTTTTTTTTTTTTCATCCTTTTTCTAAGGGAAAATGCTGAATCATATATATATATATATATAGGGAGATGCTCCTATCAGAGCATCTCTCACCTTATTATGAGAGATAGGGTAGGAGCCCCCACATTTAAGTTGTTGGCATTGGATATAGATGTGAGGGCCCACCCTAGCTCTCATAATAAGGTGAGAGATGCTCTCATACGAGCATCTCCTATATATATATATATATATAAATGGTACTTATACAAAATCTTCAGGACATCAAAATTAAAAAACACTTTCAAATGTAAAAATAAGATGTTCAGAACAAACAAAACTTCTTCAAATTCAATCATCTCATCATCAACATCTTTTCCTTATTCCCATAGATCTGAGATCAGCTTAAAAGGAATAGTCTCATTGAAGATCTTCATATTCAATGAGATATGCTTCTGTGTGTTTCTATGGGCATAGAAACTTTGCATCCAGGTGGGTTTCCCACTCACTGAAAATTTTCCTTTCAAATGTTGTAACCAAAATCTGTTGAGAATTCCAGATCACAAAGTAATAATTCTCCCCACAGAATGATCAAGGTTGAGAATGTACTGTGATCGATACATGGAGTCATCTGAGAAGATGCATAAAATACTGTTCTCTGACAACAAGAGACTGACCGGTCAAATAGTGGATTTTCATTAGTGTTGTGACCATTCTGGAACTGTTAATTCATGAACATATCTAGACTTTCAAATCACATAAAGAACATGGTTTCCAATAAAAGTTGTCCGCGACATCCCTTTCTAATAAGCTGTGCTATGTGTTGTCATCCAAACTTGTTGCACATGCTGCTCCACCAAAATTTCCAGGTCCTTTAAATTCTAAACCTTCATTTTTACAGATCAAGAAGATGGAAAGGCGAATAGGAGAAAAAAAAAATCACATGCACAAAATTATATGAGAGCAATGCATATGATATCAAAATCCTATATCTTCTCCACAGGACCACACCATCATCTTCAAAATGTCAATTCAAATACATTACACCTTGAACTTGTAATCTTATAGATCTTACTTTCATCTAATTTGGCTATAAAGTTAGGGTAATTGATGTCATTGCTTACTTTTACAGCCAATTAGTAAAACTCTCTAAACCAACCTTCAATTGACGGGACATCGCTAAGATGATGAAGATAAATATAAAGACTAACATCTCTTCCTTTCATACGCGACCTCAAATTCTAAACCTTTTTACATCAAAGTAACAAATGGCAGTTGAGATGGCCCAATTCCAAGCTGTCAATAGTGTTGCAAGAGATTGTAGGGTTAATGACACCAAGAAAATGAAAGAAAGGCCTCTAAACACTGGAAAGCTTTTCATTTGCGTTTCAGAGTCGAACTAGGAAATCAACAGCTCAGCTCGCGAATTCAAGTTGGAAGATCGAGTATTACCAACTGCCACTCACAATAATGAGTTCCATTCTTTTACCATTAGTGACTGTTACAGGAAGAGGGAGAAATGGGTGTTATGTGCAAGTGTGGATGAGATGTAGCTTTTGCCAGTTTTATAAACAAATACCCTAATCCACTCTTAACTATCTCTAATCTACTCTTACTATCTCTAATTATACGCATACTGGCCTAAATTTCTATCAAAATGCATTTTCTAAAAATGAATAAATTTGACAAGAAATTAAGGTACCTGGCCATCATACCATCCTGTCTCCTCATCTGCAGTCCAATTAAAAAAAAAAAAAAAAAAAAAAAACCTTTGTAAATATCCAATATAAAGAAGGATCAGACCACACAATCAGTGTACATCCATCTCCCGTGGGGGCCGCCTGGATGCATGGATTCCAAAGGGGCAGGGTGAAGATATGGATCAAATCAAATGATCCTAGCCCTTTATTTCAAAAATCATGATGAAATCAAGGTAACTAATACATGGATCAGTGCAAATTCATTCCCACTGACGGGGATAGGTGTCTCTTTTGAATTGTTCATGAAAATACTACATGTATCATAAAACTCAGAAATTAGATCTCTTTGAATTGTTCTATTCAAAAGTGAAAGAAAGGAACAGAGATTGAATTGATTACACTCCACAGTGGCGCTGAGCAGACGGTTGCCGACATAAGCCCAGCCGAGATAGATGCGGAGCACGGCAAAGGTGACGGCCAAGAGGCCAGCGGAGAGAGCGCCGAGACCACATTTGAGAGCCTCCTTATCGAGATCGACGACGCCGAAGGCTGCGATGGGGAGACCGACGAAGAGGGCGAAGGAGGCGCCGGTGAAGAGGAGGCGAGAGGAGTAGTGGCGGAGATCCGCTGCTGCCCAGGAGAAGGGGAAGGAGCTCGCTAGGGCTTGGTATTCGTTGAGAGGCTGCTGCTCTAACGGAACAGGACAGTCGGTCTCTGGAAGGGATGGAGAAGATGATGAAGATGAAGAAGAGAAGCGAACGAGAGAAGAAGATCTCTTGGGATTTCTAGGGTTAGGGTTTTGGGGTTTGGAGGATACAAAAGAGAGAGATGGACGGAGGGTTGTCGCAGCTACTCCAATCGCCGCTGCTGCTGCTGCTGCAGTGGCCATGCCCATTGGGGTTTAAAGGGGCGCGCTGCCCGTTTGCTAATTACGGATAACAGAGTTTCGTCTGCTACAGCTTCAACGGCCTCGCTATTTTGGTTGGTTGGCAGACGTGCACGGATGGTTCATCACGATGGGCCCCACCTGAAGATGACTAAAATAATTTGGAATTTTGGATTAATCTGATTCTATAATATTTTTCAAATATATTATATTAAGTTGAAGTTTTTTTCAAATCCTTTGGACTGATACAATCTTGAGTGGTCTCCTCTGTTATCCTCATAACTATCTACCTTTTATTTCATGCGACACCTATTCTTTCTCGTATGATTATTCTATTTCTACGGATCGTTTCATTTGTTTTACTACCTCACGTCTTATATTCTCTTTTCACTCTACCTATTTTTAACTGTAAAAACTAAGGAAAGCCCCTCATATTGAACACGGACAATATAATTAGTGGTAGTTATAATGTAAGGGTCTAAAATGAAAAAATCGATAGAAATAGTTTAAAGTATAACCCTAATAAAAAAATCAATAAGTTATTTATTAGAGAGGATGTAGAAGAGGAAAGGAATTGTGGCGTTTAAAGGTGGGAAATATAAAAACATGAATAGAAACACAAAGAGAAGAGGAAAAAGAACCTGTAATATTGGATTAGTAAAAAAAACATTATTAATAGGGTTAATATTAATAAGAGAATTAATGAGTGATATAAGAGGATTAATGAGTGATATTAGTAGGAGGTCAATATGAGAAGAGTAAAAATCAAATTTGAAATTGATAGTGAAATTGAAAATCAAATCCACTTCACTTCATATATAATAATAGGTACGGCCATATATTTCATTTTTTTTATTTTAATTTTAAAAATTTTTAATTGTGCTTCGCATTTGGAATGCCATTCAAGCCAATACTTATTTTCCACTTGTATAAATGTTGGATCTGTATTGTAGTGCTCGTCACCGATTACTATACTAGCATGTGGTCAAGTGAAATAAAGTTGCCAATGCGATTAAACCACGAGTGTATTGGCAAATATTTTTATGTTTACACATTAAGTTGAAATTTAGAAACTATTTGAAAAATCCCCCATCATTTTATTTTAGCAAGCTTGGAATTTGTTTGGTAGAAATTATAAAATTAAAGAGAGCCACACGTGCCGATCAACCTCTCAAGTCGCGATGGTTTCAGCGAGTTCTGTCAAGAGAGGGCCGAGGACAGTAACACATCTTCGGGTTATGGATCATACAACATAACATAAAAATATCTCCTACGAAGAAGAAACCGGGGAAGAAAGAAATCTTGCAAGCGCAAGAGCAAGAGCAGCAGCAGCGGCAGAAGAAGAAGAGAGAAGAGGAAAATGGCTGCTACTGGTTTTCTTTCGAACTGTACAGTGAGAGTGAGAAGCTCATACGATCTCTTTCCCAATCCAGTTACCATTCCCAGTCCCGGCACCTCCAAGAAAACCCTAACAAAGAAAAAACCCTCTCCAATCCCCCTCAAAACAACCCCACCTCCTCTTTCTGACCTTTTCAAAAAAATCAACGATCCTCTCACCTCTCCAGGTCTCTCTCTCTCTATCTCTACTCTCTCCTTCACTGCTCTTCCTTTTTACCATCTGTTTCTATCTAACCTGTTTTTTGGCAATTGTTTTCACAGTAGGCAAATCACAACAAGTAGAAGAACAATATCTGGGGTACCCCACATGGTTACCCGCGTCACCACCAAAAGTGAAGAAACCTCGATCCATTTACAATGCCGCATCTCTTGCATACATCGGAGATGGCGTATACGAGGTGGTTTTTTTTTTTTTATTTATATTATATATAATTGTGTTGAGATGAAAGAGAAATTTAGAAAAAAATCATGTTTTTTTGTGATTGACTTGCATGTGTTTGTCAAATTGTCCAGCTGTATGCTCGAAGGCACTTTCTGTTTCCTCCGCACAGTATTGAGGTATACAATGATCGGGTGAAGGCCGTAGTTCGCTGTGAGGCACAGGTATTATGTGTCCCTCTTTATATACTCTCCAAGATGATGTTAGTTCTTGAATGACAAATTTCCGTTGGATTTATCATTCAAAAATGAAATCTTTCGGTTTTTCAGTGTTAGATATTGTTTAGGGGACATGCATTGGATTTTATCAGTGTCCATTTGTTTGCATGGATTGGATACCTAGAAATTCATGGTAAAATGGGTTTAAATTAGGAAAAAAAAAAAAAAAAAAAAGGATTGTTAAAGAGGTGAGCCTTTGAGGGGTAAAGGATACATGGAGATGTAGATGGGACCCTCACCATCACTTTCCTAGGATTTGGTTTACTAGGGTGATGATTTGGCATTCATTTTCCGTCTATCCTTGTTTCATTTTCCTTTAAAAGGGAGATTGTTTGATGGCCACTTACTGTTCTTCATGTTTGTTTCTTCAATTTTAGCCATTTTATGAATGCATTTCTTAGAATTTCTAGGAATTCAATTCCATGAAACTAAAGGTCTGCAAACGATTACTTTCTGTTAAAGTGGTTATCGTGGAGGATTAAAGGTGAAGATCTGCAAGAGGCTATTCGAATATATTCCCTTTGATAGGAAGTGATGACCTACCATCACCTGGTAAATTAAATCCTTTGATAGGGATGGTCCCATCTAGATGTCCATCTTGTTTCCTGTAATTGTCACCTGTTTAATATTTCTCTGGAAAAACTCCTTTACTATGAATTACTAGGAACTCAATACGAAGTAAGCAGCCGGACCCTTACTTGGGCCATGTGCTGAGCAGGGTTTTCTGCTTTGATTGTTTCGACGTGGGTGCAGTTTTTATATGAAGAATGTTCTTATTATCAGTTAACTGTCTAGGCATCCTAACAGCTTTTATTTGCTTGTGTTGTAGGATGCATTGCTCAGGAGACTTCTTGAAGATGACTACTTAACCGAAGAAGAAAGGTTAGTACAAATTTTGACCTGACCCTCTAGTCGAGCATCTTTATGAGTCCTGCTTTAGATTTTAATTGAATTTTAAGAGATAGGTGGTGTTAAGATGTAATATTCCTGTATCAGAATGGGCAGTCATAATACTGTTACAAGTTGGGATCTTGCCTTGATCTCACCCACTATTAGAATCATGTATATATTTGGAGTTGTTGCCCTGAGGATACAACTTCTTTGATTAAGAGAAGAGTACTTACATTTGTTGGTTGCCAATTTATCAATCAAATGGCCATCTAAAAGAAAGAAAGTAGGTCTGCATCAATGCACTGTACAGTCTTCTCTGCTTGCCTTCACTCAACCACTTATGAACCACATGCGATTATTATCTTTGTTTGTGATAATTGATGTCTGTTAAATTGTACATAGCTGGTATCTGTTCTATGTAATTCTTAAATAGGTGTTCCAGTCAGTCATTGGAACACTGTTTGAAAATGTTTGGCCACATCAGCATATGGACACTCAAAGCTTTGACTAAACTTTGCTGTAGGGACGTTCTTCGGTGGGGGAAAAACATTATTTCAGGGAAGACACGGACTAAAAAGCGTGCTGGTGTGGCAGTCTACAGTAGAGCATCATCACTCGAAACACTAGTAAGCTTCTTTAAGCATTTGGAAATCATAGTTGTAGGTGTTCAGCATTCATGACCATCATTATGCTTTTTCTAAGTGGTTCATCATGCACTGATATAGTGTTTATTTAGATCAGGGTGTGGAATTGAAACTATGTGAACCCTGTCAAATTTTATGTTCAACGCATTTGTTTTTGTTGGTATATGTCATCATATGTTGATATCGTCCATGCCGGGGTTTTTCTCGAATTTCAGTTTTTTCTCCTCTTTTGCCTTTGCTTTTCCATTATTTAGTAACTGTTCATATTCTTTATTTATGTTTAATGATATACTTATTGTCTACTTTTCATTGACCTTCCATATTGATGTCATATTGATGTCCTTGGCTGCAACTGCTCATTTAACATGGAATTGGAGGGTTTTTTTTTTTGCATAAAATGATTTGTCAAAGTTCTCATTCTCTGTTTCCTTGTTTCTGTTTTGTATCTTGCCATTTGAGACAACTAGCTATATTTTATTGTCAAACATCCTCTTTATATATCTTTAGATTAACATGGACTTGAATCCATGGTTCAAAATAGCGACGTAGCTGCCGCATTATTGGCCGTTGCTGTCAAGGTCGCTACACTATTTTGAAAATAGCGGCGCTACAGTTTAAGACCCTAGTAGAACGAAGCAATTTTAATTTTAACATTGTTTTTCCTATTTTGCCTCCTCAATAGCCTTTCCTAAAATTGTCTCAAATCACTAAAAACACACAAGATTAGCTGCTATACAAGATTCAAAATTTTTTGTCCACTAAAAAAATTCACACCGCTACGTAGCGTTTTAGCCATTGGCTGCTATGCCCGCCACAACCACTATTTTGATTCTTGCTTGAATCTTTTTCCCTCCATGCATTTATTCTTTTGTCTGGAGCTTAAGGTAATATAGGATCTTACTTTTGCTTTTAGTGCCTTTTTGTTTGCATTAGAATAGATAGGAATTCTTGGTCAAATGAGCTCCGCTGAAGGATTATTAAAGTGATGAAGTGTGAATGATATGAGGTAAGGGGTGAAGGATATAAGGTAGCAATGAAGATGAGACCTTTGACTTTCCTGGGATTTGATGGTCATTTTTGTACATACACCTTGGATCTTCATTTTGAACCACGTATGGAATGCATTCCTATGTATTCTATGCAAATAAACAAGCCCTTAGGTTACATTTCATTTCTCTTGAATGGTGGGCCAAGAGTGTAGAAGATAACAGGCCTTAAGAAGGCCCAGCTCATCAAGGCCCGTATACAGTTGTATATAAAATCCCACGTAGGATTCAATATGTAATTATGTTGCTGATTTCTCTCATAGTACTTCCTGTATAGACTAGGAGATTGATTTATTTCTGATTCTGATTGTATTAATTGATATGTATAAATCCCTTGATGAGAAAGGGCCCAGCTCATCAAGGCCCATATACAGACTGAATTCCACACGTGGGATTTTATACACAACTGAATCCCACACGTGGGATTTTATATACAACTGTATACGGGCCTTGATGAGCTGGGCCTTCTTAAGGCCTGTTATCTTCTACAAAGAGGATACTTTCTTGCCAATTAATATTTGTTGGAAATGTGATGCAACCCAAAATTGCTTTGATATGAGCTTGATGTAAACCCTGAAACGCCAGTCTTCTACCTTTAAAATCCCTTTTTTCCTCGAGCCCAAAAGGGTCAGTGACTGCACAGAGACAGCCCTTGTAAGCACAGAAACACAACCTCTAGCAATCTTCAAAGGGAATAAGCAACAAAAGGCCTCTTAAAAGAGGTTCTTAATATATGAACCACAGGGATTGGGTAAAAGAGATTCAATAGAATAAGTGAAATGATTAAGAATATCAATCAAGAATTGCAATGTCGTGGAAGATTGAAAGAGAGGGGACCATGCCCAAGTTATCAAGGATGCTGGAAAGTGCTCAATCGAACCAGAAAATTCAAGTTCCAATGTAGGTGATTGGAGTTTTAATGAAAACTACAAATCCCCTTGTGAGGAGAAATTTGCATACACCAAATGTAACTTGAATTTTTGTTGTAAAAATTAGGAATACCTTTGCAAGTAGCCGACTGACACTTTATTTCTACTAAACTACTCTATTTTGCTATGATCAAACATCTTAATGAGTCATTCCTATCCTAGTTGCACCAATACTTTAAATAAACATAAATAAGACTGACATAATGAAATTAAAACACGTCTGTGATTGTTACATGGATATCTGAAACTGTGGTATGGATCCTTTGCTGAATCAAATGTCGGTCCCACTGCTGTCATGTGACCCCAAAGGCTCCATGCCCCAGTTTGCTGTCCATTAAGGCTTCATAGGGCCTGTAATGCTCAGCTGATAGTGGGCCAGCCACTGTTGGCTAGGGTTGGCAGGACTGGGCTCATGTAGGCCTGGTGGGCCTATGCTAGGGGTTGACGATATATGGTCTTGACGTGGTTGGAGTGGGCTTGGCATCCTCAAATCTAGCTTCTCAAGGGCCTTATGGGCAAATATTTGGACCAGGCGGGGGTCTGGGTCATCTTCAAGGACTGGGGATGAAAATGGACAGGGTGGGTCCACAATGGGCTCAAACAGAGTTAAAGCACACAACCAAGCCTGAGCCTGAACCCGAACTCATACATGTACAATCCACCAACTTGCTCCCCTGCGGTTCCTGAATTTGAACCTTAAAGTGCCAACCTCTCTCTTCTCTGCCATTTCCACATTTCAGTCTGCTTCCAAACCTAAACCTCTCGAGCGAGGGAGGGAGGGAGTACCATCAACACCTCACCTGCAAGGATGCAACTGGGTACTGACTACTGAAGGGCCTGTTTTTTAGTTTGGTTTCGGGTTTGTTTTTTATTCAGGCCAAACCCATGGACCAATGGTCGACCAAGCTTAACTGGCACAAGCCCACTAAAAGCCCATACAGAGAAGATTTTCAGATCGTGCAAGACTTTCCTATTTCAGTAGTAGCTAAAATATAGAAAAATTAGAAAGTTTTCCTTTATTGCCTTTAGAATTATATTTGCCTTCGAGATTTATTATGAATGGAATTGTTTCCAAGAATAGATTTGGGTTAGTCTTTATAAAGAGATGTAATTCCACTCATTCGAAAAGTAGATTGATTAATAAAATCTCTTTGTTGAGAATTACTTTCAATTGTGTGTTTGGTGTGAGACCAAGATGGTTTTGATCCCGATGGATCCTCTATCCCTAAGCTTCAGCTTGGTGAGTAGTCATTGGCTACTCTTCCCTTACTTGCGCTGCATCAATGTTAAACCTGGATAAAGTTCAGCTCTTGGTTAGGGCCATGGATTTCATCTATGGTGTTTGGATATGGATTCAAGGATAGGGGATGCGACTCTACACTCTTGGAGATTTAGCCTTGAGGACGCTGATATGGAAACAACTGTCCTAATCTTTTCTCTAGAACTTTTCTAAATCAATGAAAATATCATTCTTTACATATATTTCTCACATGTTTCTTTTTATGTTGAGAAGTAAGAGAGTTTTTTTTTTTTTTTTTTTTTTTTTTTTTTTAAGAATAAAAAAACTACTTGGAATAATGGACTTGGTATTTAGGATGTGTTGAACTTGCTCCCTAGAAGTATTAGTGTAGTATCAGGTACCAATATGAGGGTTGTGTATATGAGGGTTGCCTCAGTCTGACACGGATACGCTGAGCATGTATAAGTATCTGGGTATCATAGGGTTTCATAACTGAGGACCACCGTGATACCCTGCCATAACCAATTTATGATATCATGCGATTTTGATATATAGAAATATTATATTGGTACATAAATAACTTGACCTTGAGGACAGAATTCAAGCTCTTTTTTTAGTCTGGGTCTAGTACTTTAACTTGAATTTGGGTACAGTTATGGTTACTGTCCTGTTTTGAGGTAGTGTGTGAGGGAGAAAGTTGACCATGGATGGTCCACCTGGACCCCAAAAATTGGGCCAGACTGCACATAAGAACTGTGCAAACAGTTCTCATCTTTCTTTCATTTTTTCTTTTTTGGGTGTGTGTGCACGCGTGTGCATGAAATTCAAATTGCTTGACAGTTACTAGAAAAGGGCAATGTTACCATTTCCGTTGTCCTCACCGAAATGGTAACCTGGTTCTTATTTCGAGTTATTTATAGAGTTTGACATCTCCTTTCTAGTTTCACCGCCATCCTATTACCCCCCATGATTGCTCAATTACTGAAGAAAGAATAAATGTAACATTTTCTTGCTGATGTTGTGTAACATCCTTTTCATTTAAAAAAAAAAAAAAATGTTAACATTTTCTTGCTGATGTTGTGTGACATCTTTCACCTTGTAGATTGGATTTCTTTACCTGACTGATATGGGACGCTTGGAAGATGTCATGCTGAAGTTGGGCTTCACCACTGGTGCTTCAGATGAACCAATTGTGACAAGGCATAGAGAATCCAAATGAGAATATGGTCTTCTTCTTTCAATCTTCAAGATGTCCATACTGCTGGATGCCTTTTTGTATCAAACATCGTATATGCCAGCCGAGTTCATACCAATTCTGATTATCAGGTTCTAAAAGGTCCATCTCCAATTATCAGGCTGCAGTTGGGTCAAGCTGATGTGTTCATCCTGTCATGTTTGCCTCGGGCCATTGGCTTGTAATAAAATGGTAAATGCTTGTAGGAAATGATTCAAGATGCCTATTCTACTTAAATTGATATTGAATCTCAAAAACACCAAAGAGAAAATCTTCTACATCATGATTTAATGCTTAGCTTAGCTTTTTTCATTTTAGTCTGCACACAGATTATTAACATTACTTTTGGCAAGATACTGGAGATTGTAGGGATGGATGGGACTCCTGTTTTTGGGGTACTCTGCAGGCATATGGGTAACATCGGTCCTAAGCCCAATGCTTAAGTTGTCAATGTGATCGTGTTGAATACAGTATATGTAGCAAGGAAGTGTGACCCAATGGCCCTATCATAAAATAGAGAGGTTGTTGGATAAGCTCTTTTCCCTACTCTTTTGTGAAGAAAAATGGTCGTCATTGAACGTTCAAACTGTACCCTGGCCATTCAATTAAAGGTCATGAGACATTGAGACTGTTCACTGCTACAATATTCATTGTCTACTTTTCTATCTTTTGACTGAACAGTTGGTAATCTTTGATGCAACTGTTACTTTTGATTCAAGAGTTGGTAATCTTTGATGAAGCTTATTCTTTATACAAATCTAATCTAATAAACCTTTTTTTTTATTTTTTTTCAATAGTAGGTTCACTGACTCCACCTCCGTTGCACATCTTATATTCAACCTGGCTCAGTTATACCCGTGCATGCTAAACGTCTCAATTATAAGAAACCCAGATTCTCTCTCTCCCTTTTAAGTTACGACACTCGATTAGATCCACGAGGGCGATCCCAATTCTTAAAAGAGTCATGCTCAACCTCCTGTTATATGAGGAAATTCAGCAGTGCGCTAGGAAGATCCAGACTAATGAGATATTAGGATCTGTCAGATGGATTCCCTACACAAGCAGAGGCTTGATGATTGTACTTGCACATGCGTGGGCTATCCACATCTGGGACGTGGATTGTCCAAAACTCAGAAAGCCTTACTCAAATCTATGCCCACTTCAACTCCCTATGTATTGGCAGAATTTCAGTCAAATAGTTGGTCTCCTCTTCAGATTGATCATGTGTTCATGAAGCAGGAAGCAGGAAAAAAAATGAAAAGAAAAAAAACACGGAAGAAGTTGGAATCATGTGTAATCATGTGTTTTACTCGTGATCAAAATGTGATGATCGGATCAATTTCATTTAGAGAGAAATTTGGCCCAGCGCAGCGACTGGGAGCCTGTGATCGAGTTGTTTGGATCTAATAAGATGTTGGGTGCCTGTGCTTTAAGCCTTTTATCAAACCTGCCTAGCTGCAAGAAGATCAACATGCACATTGTTGAATGACCGAATGCATCCCAATAAGCATAATAATCATGAAATCCTGAGCATCTATGCAGCGGTGTCATCAGATAACATGAAAATTATCGCTGGCTCAAATCTTGTTCTATAGTTTAACGTTCTGGGCCTTACCATCCATAATAGAGTCCACAATGTTGGTTGATTAGATTGGCAATTTATACATATCCAGGTGAAAGGGTTCTGAGTGGAGAAATCTATCCCTGGTTATATGTAGGACAGAGCAGAGGCAAGGAGGTTCATGGTTAGGGATCAGTATCAAATGACAGAGATATAAGGAGCATCCAGTCACTAATCAAAACCCTTTTTTTACCCTTGATAGAGATGCACTGTCTACTGCTGTATATACTGATACACTTATATGAAGGTTTTTCCCATTTTTTTTTTGATACTGTCTAAATTACTGGTGGCCAGGCCTGTTCAAAAGTCAAGTGTCCAAAGCTCGTGCCAGGCCCATTGACAGCCCCATCAATCAAGCTCCTAGTTGGAAACCTAAATGAAATCACTAGTTAGCTACACAAGTCGAAAATTCTCATTCATCTGCTCTAATTTTTAATCATACTCATTCTTAACCTTTTTTTAATCAAGTTTTTTCGCATTGATTTCCTTCCACTACTGGCTACCCTTTTTTTTTTTTAATGAACAGATAATACAAGTGGGTTTGGGGCACAAAATGTTGAGAGTCAACCCTGTCCTGTTGCTCCTTATTAAAATGAAAGTGCACCTTATCTTACCAAAAAGAAAAAAAAAGTGCACCTTACTTAGTGACAAGTGTCATCTATTTCATCATTCATTAGGTTCCTTGGTCTTTACAAGTCAATTTATAGTGTTTGGGAATCCCCAAAATACTGGTTCAAAACAACCACCAAGGACGCATGGCAATCTATAGTAGTCATAAAGAAATAAAGTTGTCTTTGCATGCTAACAAAATCTACATCATAGAACTATAGTTTAATTGCAAATCACATCCTTTCATGTGGGGTTCATGACTTGGTTATGCAAACTTTCTCATTTTCACACTCATCCAACTAATTTATCAATAGAACTTTGCACACAAGCTATATTATAGGTAATCTAAAATTCTATAGAACAATGTTTGAACAAAGTAGAGAGTGTAATGCCAACAAAGTAACTATAAATCCTTTGAATACATTTCTTAACAGACTGCTTCCACTGCAAGTCTCTTGCTAACACCATCACCACACTTGCTTGCCCCCAACGTACTTTCAGATACATTGATAGAACAGCTGGTTTTCCCTACGCACGCCTATGATAATAAAACCGTTTAAAAAATTATGAGTAATTAATCAAGTAAAAACTGCTTAAGCACTAACTATAAAAACATAGTTTTGATGGATGAAACAAAACGGAGGTTGGTCAGAGATGAGAAATTTTACCTTTTGCACAGCTGCTAAGGCATTGTCAGCCTCACAGGTTCCTTTCTTGAAAGATTTGCAAGAGCCTTGTGGGTCCCCATAGCTAGCAAATTGGATCTGTGAGATGGGACGGTCACCTTGGCATGCCAGTTCCATTGTGCTGCCTTCATTGACATTTGCACACAGAGTCCCAACAGTGACTGTTCGGAAGTTCACTTGCAGGGGATTGCCACCCATTTCTTCAAATAAGACCAATGTATTCTGGTCATCCTTTAGAAATGATCTAGGCACATGGTACCTATTGCAATTGCATTATTTTAGATTTTTCATAATCTTTGTCAGAAAGTGTTGCAATCAGATGGTGCAGATAGGTGCAGTTTGTGCTCACCATCTCTGCGTAGGCTGGTCACAGCCATCGAGACAGCGGTCCGACTTGTATGCACCACGGTAATCACATCCACCACCACCACCACCACAGTCATTAGGGGGCATGAACGCGGGCCAGTAACGCCCAAGACTCTGACCATTCACCCATGCTTGACCCTTCCCTAGGCCTTGCAAATCCACCACCACAGGCTCTTCTCCTAGAGGTGCCTTGAAAGTTGTCTTGAACATGCAAAAAGCCCAAAAAAAAAAAATTAACTCAGAAAACAAAGATAGGTAGATGGGAGCCCAAAAAAAACATAAAGACAAGAGTGTAGGTACTGTATATGACTTATTGCTAGGAAATGATCAAATGGTCATGGTAAGTTTGGCCATCTAGATCATCAGTCATTACTAGGATGGTTATTGTTCTGTGGGCATTGCAATCTGTTTAGAGTTGCTTTCCTCATTAGTACATCAAAATCTAGATGGCATATGACTAGGAAGATTTCAGAGAGACTACCTTGTACCAAGTCATGCCCCTTTTTACTTGAAGGGAATCTGATAGCCATTTGGAATCATCAATACTAGCCCAAATTTGTTCATCCTCACCATTCAAACCAATCTATGGGTGCATAACAATATGGTCAAAGTCACATCATAGAAGGGCCCACATGAGCAAAAAAGGGCAAAAAAAAAAGGTAATGAAAGAATTGTTCAAACCCTATATATCCAAGTGTTTGCAGATAGGTCCTTGGTTTGATTTCCATTTCCAATCAACTTAACTGGGCCGCCTACTATACCAGTGGGAGCTAATTCGAAATATGCACCATAATTCTGTTCGTTCAAAAGCAGAAAGGAAAAAAAGGATCAAATAATGAATCTTCAACCATCTAAGATGATTAATGTCAAAATCCCATCTTAGCCAAAATCGCATCACTTGTTTAAACCCATGAGATTAGGAATCAGCTTACTTACAGGGAGGCCAACAGTAGCACTCAGTAAGGCTATTACATTTCTCTCTGGTCTAACGTTAACCGGCACTTCCAAATTTAAACCATATCTTCCAGATCCTGATAATATGCAAGAGAAGTTCATATTCGCTAAATGAGAACACATGTACAGGTAGGTACCAGTTACACATTTCAAGAGCACAATGCATCTTATGCTTCTACATTTTAATATACTGTTTTCTCTTAACCTGGTTGCTTACATTAAAATACATAAGAATTGAATATATAGAATTCGTACTATTACTAATAAACAAAATGAAGATCAAAGGTGCATTTTAAAAAATGAGCATCAATTTGATCTTCATTTTTAACCACTTATGATATGAATTATATGTATTCAATTTCTAAATATTATAATGCAAACAAACATACCCTTATAGTGCCAATTTGTTTCATGTAATTGAATTCCCAGAAATTCAAGTCTTTGTATTTTTACTAGTGGTTAAGCATGAATAATTAAGGGCATGTTTGTTTACATCAAAATACATAAGAATTGAATAAACATATATATATATATATATATAGGAATTCATGGAAAAATAGAGATGTAGATAGGACCTTTAGGGTATTCAATTCCCATCTTGCTTTGATTCTATTTCCCTAAAAGGGAAGGTTATTTGATGCTTGTTTTTGGAAATTCACCCTCTAATACAAATAAACAGGCTCAAAAGGAAAATATCAAGAAATGACCATAAAAAACCACTCCTTTAATGGAAACTAAATTAAGGGAAAGATGAGAAATGAAGCCCAACCATCAAATCCTAGAAAAGTCAATGTCCAATCTACATTGCTATCTTATATCCTTCATCAATCATCACCTTCATCCCTCACATCCTTCATCAATCATCACCTTCATCCCTCGCATCTTTTATATTCCTTCGGTGGAGCTCCTTTGACTATGAATTTCTGTGTATTCCAGTCCTATGTATTCCATGCAAACACAGAGGCCCTTAGTTTGAGGGTTGTTTGTTTAAACGGTGTTGCATTTCTAGAACTTCTAACCACTGCCTTTTTGGTGAAGGGGCTAAAAGTAAGAATTAAGGGTGAAGGTCCACTAGGGGTCATCAAATACTCCTCTCTAGTAGAAAGTGACTATCCAATCCACCGTGAGGGATCATCCACCACGTAGATCTCCATCTTAAACCCTTCGGCCCTCGTTGGTTTGGTACTCCTTCAATAGAAGCCCCATTTACTATGAATTCCTAGAAATTCATTATGAAATAGACAAACGGGTCCTAAGCATATAATTGAAATGGCTACTAATCCCGAAAGAAAGAACTTTAATCCTTACTGTAGAAAATGTAATCAATACTTAGATGATGATGATGATTTTTAGTCGATACTTACCTACAAGCATTCCATTAAAGAAAGCATACAAAATATGGCCTGTTGTATTGACACTTAGAATCATCTCCTTACTATAGAAAGGATCCGTCTCGTTGATTTCTACACTGTTGATACATAAAAATCCAATGAAGATGTAATCAATAGTTTTTGTTATTAATTAACATTTATGTTTTCACAAACACTTGTAAGGAAAGAGGAAAGCTAAGTAATAAATAAGAAAAATTACCTGGTGGTGTACCACAAGTAGTCAGTAACATCGCCAGTCACATTTTTCTGTTCAAGAAGTTTTGTCGCGGTGAAGACATTCTTTCCTGTGCTTTCCCCTCTGAGGATGTCCTCCACATTTTCAGGCCTCCAAGACCATTCAAGCTGTTCTGGTTCACTTTCAGCCTTGTTTGGTTTGTTCTCCATTATAGAAGTTTGAGCACTAACCTGTATCAATGGACGCAAAATATTCTAAATGCCCAAGTTACCAATAACAAAACAAAACAAAAAAGTAGAAGAAGAAATCTCGAATCAAAACTTTTTTCATTATACACACACAATTGACATAAGGAAATCCGGGTATTAAACGTAAGTGTAAAAATGTTAGTATTTAGAAAATGTAAATGCAACTATGTGATGCGACTTATGGATGCAATTGGTGATGATTTAACTAGTAACAGAAGGTGGTGAAAGGGGACTTTGGACCATGCATGCGTGTATAAAACAGAAGAGCAATGCATTTACGCCAATGTTCTGATGGCATTAGAGGTCTTACAATGGCAGTATTGTAGGTTACATTCTTGCAATCAGGAAGGATGCTAACAGACCAAGCAGGAATAGAGTATTTGTTCCCTTGGAAGGTGACCGAAGCTTCACTGTTAGCATTGTTGTTGCTCAAGAAGCATGCTGATGTTCCATTAACAGTGTACATTGTTGCCTGAAAGTGACATTGAGCATTAGCAATTGACATACATAAAGAAGAGAGAAGAGAGAAAGAAAGAAAGAAACAAGGTGACGCACTACTGCTCCGCCACCGAGATCAGTTGTTGTTACATCTCCATGAGTGAGAATCTCCTCCATTGATATAAGCAAAGCATGTAGTTGCTTCAAATGTCCCCACTTGGGTTGCCTCAAATTACCTAAGTGAAGTTAGATTCACAGGCACTTTTAGAAAACATTCAATTTTTACCATCTAGATCACTGGCTCCACTAATGAATAATATGACCCTAAATGGGATAAGGCTTTATTGATGATGAAGATGGTGATAGAAACCATGGCTGTTACACCCCGACCAAATTTAACCCTGATTAATGCTAATTAAGTATAATTTAATTAAATTCATTGTGCTTAGTTGATAATTATAGTAATTTGTGTTTATTAGCCTCTATAGGCTGAGTTAGTTGAGCCTCCAATCTCGAATAGGTGAGTGAGAAGCGATTTGACTTGGTTGAGTAGAGTCAAAGGTTTTTTTCGTAATTAGTGATTTTCTCATTTTTGCATCATTTGCACGTCATCTTGGCGTCATCGCGTGTGTTTCGACGAGTACGTCAACTTTCGTATTGAACCCTACTTCATTTGAGCACATATTGAGTATGTGGGCCCTCATTTGACTTAAAATGGAAATACACAAACTTAGTGGACTTTTGTGCAAAAGGCACATCCTTATCACTTTAAAACAACTCAACCCCATTTCACTCCATTCGGTTGGTGTATGTAGAGAGTGGAGAGAGTGAGAGAACCTCCTTTGTCCTTTTTCCTTTCAATTTCTCTTCCTTTCTCCAATCACTTTAGTATTTGTACAAGTGAAGGCAAGTGTGGAGGTCTTCTTCTTCATCTTCTTCATCTTAATTATCCTCTTCATCTCTTGTTTCCAAGAACCCATTTCTTCTCCAACTCCAAATTTCGGATTTCTTCATAGGTAAGAATCAAACCCCATTCTTTTTATGCTTTTGAGTTGAAATGGAGTCAAGAGACTCATTTATAGTCATACATAATCATTCATGGTATTTTTTTCATTTGGATTTTTTATTAGGGTTTGTTATTTAAGGTTTTTGAATCTTTTGGGCAAAATTTAGAGAAAAGGGCTTAAAAGCTAATTTGAGACAAGTATAAGCTTTAATGATTAATGCATGTGGTTTTATTCTTTGATTGGATTATCAAATTCTATTATTTTCCTTTTTACTATAATTAGCCTCTTTGACCATAAATTAAGAATGATTATGGATTTGAGTTTTGGGTGTTAGTAGTCTTAATTTGGTAAGGTAAAGAACAGATGGGATTAGTTATGAAATAGTGTAATTAAATAATCATAAAAGGCATGTGGGTGTACATGTAATTATGTGCCAGGGGAGCATTTTATTTTGTGCATTATATGGATGGAAAAGGTGTGAAATAGTATAGGTGGAATAGTGCCTATGCATGTGCACGGGAGGTTGAAATGGATGGAATAATTTATCTAAAAACATGTCCATGTGGAATCTTATATATATATATATATATATATAAATGCATGTGAGATGGTGAAATGGGTAGTTTGGTTGATGACATGTGTTATGTCTTGTTGATAATGTAAGTGGAAAGATAACCATGTGAAAGCAGGTGAAAGATGAATTGGGCACAGACGTGCTCCTCGCTATAGTGAGGTGGGTTCTGTGTTGGGCCTGGATTTTGATCCAAAAATTCTTCTTTTTGCATACTGAAGTTGACGAACACCTTACAGTGTGTAATTATGAAATTAATTAGGATTTTTGGACTCTGAGAGATTTATAGGACCCTAGAAAATGACACCTTTAACGAGATCAACGGACCAATATTAATTAATCACGTGAGAGATTATTGAGGCTAAGATCATCTCATGTGAATTTTATCTTTCGTCTAACACTTTGTCATGGATGAAGCTTGGAGAACCCGGTACACTACTCTCATATAAAGTGACACCAAATTAAAGATAGCCATACACCGGATCTCCAAACTTCATCGCGTGAGAATGTGAAGGACGAGAGCCTAGTAAAGGATCCTTGATTCTTCTTAATCAATGCATGTGCATATTGAGATTTATTTTCATTCACCTTCCAAACTCTAAATAATGATTTATATGCATACATTGTTTCATTTCTATTCGTTATACTTGTATGGTAATACGATATTCAATTGAAATTCGAAATGAGTAAGTTTATGTGTGAAATATTCTGAATATTAATGATTCGATTCGATTCAAGTAAAAATAATCCTACTCATGTGTGTATTTATTTGATTCAATTGGTCTGGCACTACTAAACTTCGACCTTGTGATACCTGACGGGGTTAAACTTGGTTTAGTTATTTGAGATTACTGCAGTAGATCAACTGGAGCACCGGAACTCCAGAACCGGGTAGCCAGCTAGCCTTTGGCCGGGCCGCTGGTGACATCCCAACTAGATTCGCTCTCTATTTGAGAGGATGAGCTTAATGTAGAAGCCAACTAGTTGTTTTATTCCCCATTGATTCGTAAAGCATGAATTATCCGATTTTGGCACAATTGCCTAGTTATCACTTGATATTGACATCTTTTAAATCAATTATCTATAAATTCGATTTGATACATCATGTGAATTATTATTAATGCTTATACTTGCCAAATCGTCGTATTCATAATGTTATTCTTGGTGTCACAGTCACATGTACAGCCTCCAGCCTTGAGGAGGCCAAAGAGGGAAAGAAGGCTATCCAGGAGGTACCTTCAGAATTAGAAGAGTGGCCAGAGCTAGGGCCAGCATAGACTTCTCCTTCCTCGGAGTGCTGCGTAATGAATATTTTGGATTTTGTGGATAATTCGTGTGGCTAGCCCCTTTTTGTATGGGCCACACTAATGTAGTTATTCTTTTGTTTATACTTTTGGTATTGTTGTATAAGGTTCTTTTATATACGCTCTTGTGTAAAACAATGTTTATATTTGTATAATTCTTTTGTATTAAACTTGAAATATTAAATAGGCTGAATCAGAACTGATATCCTCACATGAATGAATACAGCTTCCGCCATGAATAATTGCTTTTGATAAGTTCTAATGAGTCATAACTCACGTGTATGGAAAGTTATTTTCTTTCCTTCGTGTGTTGTATTTGACTCGAGACAAGTACAACATGTGGGAGTACGTGTGACACACTTCGAAAATTACCCTAGGCCAGGGTGATTTGGGGCCGGGATGTGACAATGGCCCTAATAATAAAATATTTTTATAGGGTACAGCTGCCTCATGCAACTCTGTAGCCCTTGTTATTTGGCCTGGTGTTGGATTCTTCATCTCTGACTTCAAATCTAAGAGCAGATGAGCGTTAAATATTACCGTATTCATCAAGCGGTGCATCATAATCATAAGAGGTTGTGATGAATGGTCCACCCGACGTGCGGCCATAGTTGGTTCCACCATGGTACTGAAATCATGCAAAATAAAAATGTTAGAGGGAATGTAGGAAAAGGATAAAACTATATACATTAACAGATAAAGATATAAACGATTTGTACCATTATTTACATCACTAATGTGGTACGCACAAATGACCTGAACTTAAACTCCAAGGGGTTGGCCGAGTAGTTAGGACCACGGTTTCTCCTTATTTCGGAGCTAGAGGTCTTGATATCGACCCCCGGTTCCCCCTTTTTCAGGAATTGAAGGTTGAGTCCACTAGTGCTACCACCTTGGGGCTACAGGGATTAGTTCAGCCCAAAGGGTTGGAAACCCTTCGATAGCAAAAAAAAAAAATGACCTGAACTTAGGTTATAATCCATATTTGTATATATGTAACTTTTTTTATAACGGAGGGTGTCGCAACCCTTTGGGCAATAATAATTCCTAACGCCCCAGGGAGAGCCGGGTAAATTCCATGTCGCCCCAGTGTCATAGAGCAGTTTTAAACCCTCAACCTCCTGGTGCGAACCGTGGTCCTAAGCTAATTGAACTACCCACTGAAAAAGCAACACACAAAAAACTGATTTACATACAAAAAACAAATTAAAAAACAACTGTGCATTTGTGCAAGTGTATGAGTGTGAATGACAAACCATGTAGTAGTTAACTAAAGTGCCACCCGTTTGGAAGAAACGCGCTACTGAAAAGGCAACATCTTCAGCCATTCTGTGTGGAGTTTTCTGACCCCATTTTTTAAACCTAAAATTAACAACAGTCATGTCAAAACTCAAAATTCTGTGATAGAAGAGACTGGAGAACAAAAGATAAAAGGAAAAGATAACAATATAAACTCACCAGCCAGTCCAGTTCTCAGTCCACATCTTAGGACTGTTGGGATTGTTCGGTGTGAACTCGTCGCAATAAAATCCATTGCAAGTGTTGATCTACTTGAAAAGTTAAAAAAAAAAAACAAAAGAAAGAAAGAACTTATGTATGTAAGGATTGTGATGTAACCATGATGTTATTCTCCGGAAAATGAAATATACCATTGGTTGTGGTGCATCATTTTGCTGACACATGATCCATGGGACACCAACTTTGAGGGACTCTGCTGTGTTCGCACACCATTGAACATATTTTTTACCTGCTTCTCCATATGGGCCCATGATATTTCCATATTCATTTTCAATCTGTCATAAAGAGATTTGCCAAACATTAGAAACAAACCTAAAGAACTTCATAAAAAATTATAATAATAAGAAATAAGAAATCTTAAATGTCAAATGCACATGTTGAAGGCTAACTAAAAGACTATTTGGATAGTTTCCTTGTATAGTGTTGTAAAGTAAATGGTCAATAAAAGAGAGGTAAAAAAAGAGGGACTCAAATAAAAAAATATTAAATGAAAAAAACCATATTATGACATTTTATTGTAAGTGGTTGGAGAGAATAACTTTTTGACTACTTTAGTCTTAATAAAAGGGCTTTTTATCATTGAGTGTCATGAGAAAATAATTTATTTTTATTTTTTATTTTTACTTTTTTGGTAAAAAGAAGCGAGCTTTTTGAAATTTAATACATTTTGACACAATCCCCTTTTCTTCTCTTGTATGTTGAATTTAATTACTACTCACTTCAATTCACTTCACTCGTTAATTAATTTTACCAAATATGCTTGTGGTATAAATCACAAAATGAGTTAAAGTAGATAGGATAAGACTTAACAATAGAGATGATGAATCATATATATCACCATCATCACAATCTTGTCCTATCAAATTATTAGTAAGTGTGATCTTCAGAGTCTTGTACCATCAACAATTATTAGTAATTGTTTTATACGATGAATCATATAAATCTTTTAAATCTACCTGAGTAAGGATTATAGGTCCTCCTTGAGGTGCCAAGAGATTTTCTTTCTTAACCTTATCCACTATAAGGGTAGTGAAGTTTTGCATCTCATTCTGCAAGATAGTAGTAGTGATAAAATAAATAAAACAATATTATTTATGTAAAACACATATAAAACAACTTAAGACAGAATAAATGCAAATAAAAGATAAACTAAGAAAAATGACCCGGCAAAGTGAGAAAAAATAAACTAAAAAAATATAGGACCTTGTAAACATCATTATCAGTTCTTAGTTGCACTCCTGGCAATTGTTGTAGCCACATAGGAAACCCACTAATAAGAAGAAAAAAAAAAATGCAATAAGTGAGTGACTCATAAGTTTTAAAAGATAAGAATATGTTAGGTGATTTAGCCAATTTGAATTTTGCATTGAGGGTACACCTTCAGCGGTGAAGTTTGTTGAAAATTACTATTTTTTTTTTTTGTAGGACTGGTTAGTAGAGGAAATTTAATATGACATCAAAGCAAATCAGTAGTGAATTCGAGGCCTAGGAGGAACGACTCGGCTCTGAAATATGCTTGTCACCAAAAGTGTGCCAACCGGATTCCACTTGAAGGGGAGTTTTGAAAAGTATTTCTAACACATGAGGTTTTGATATAATTGCTTAGAAGAAGAAATTTAATAAAGTCCAATGACCTCAATCAAAACTCTCCTTTAGCTTGTTATGTTCTCATTTTTCCACAGTTTGAATCCATGGGTAGAAGAAGGAGATTCTGTTAGACTTAAATAAAATTTACTTCTATGAATACAATAGAAAGCACCACTAGAAATGAGTGATAATTGAGCACATATCAACTGGTGGAGTGGGTTTGGATTATGAGTACAGTTTATCAAAATAGCATACTGCATACCCCCATGGTAGTAATTCTTAAAATTTGCTACCTGGGAATGATCACAATTTATAGAAATCTAATTACTAATAAACTTACATAAATATATTTTGTTGATCTAATTTGAATTCTTAGAATATTTACCCATAGTTCCATTCAGCGCATGCATAAGGCCCAATCCTAAGGATGGCATAAAGTCCAGCCTGTTGAATTGTCTTGAGAAATCTAATGAGGTCATAATTTCCTTGAAAATTATACTGCAAACAGAATAGAAACAAACATTAGCCCCCCTTTGTTTACTAACATATTCTTAATCAAATGAATAAAGATTAGAAACTAATAAAACCTCGCGGCGTCGAGGCTCATGGATGTTCCAGAAGACATAGGTCTCAATAGCATTAAGACCACCTTCCTTCCCCTTTCTAATTAGATCTGGCCACATCTAAAACACAAACACAGAGAAATTCTTTTTATACAAACAGTACAAAAAAAAAAAAAAACCTTTCATATTAAGAACAATGCAATGCATCTCTTCCATTAGATGATGAGAATTTTAAGATAAAAACTAAAGACAGAGATCTGTAACATCACCTCTGCAGTGCTTCGTGGGTAATGAATTGACCCTGATATTATAACCCGTCTCATGCCATTGATTAGAAGGGCACGGCCATCATGAGAAACTTCAGTTGGTGAGGTTAAAGAACAAAGGAGTAGCAGAGACAGAACAAGACCAAAGGCTCTTTGAAAATCCATATTGGATAACTTCATCACCGGTCTTTTGATTGTGTTTGTTATATAGTAGAGAAGTTTTTGGTTATTATAACATTAGAGATTTTCCCTTTGATTGTGTTTGTACTGAAGTAGAGAAGTCTTTGGTACTTATAGCATAAGAGATTTTCGATCAACAGAAAGCTAGTAAAAGGCCACCTATATGGAAGAGGTAAATAAAAACACTCTATATCTAATGTGATAAGAACGTCTTTATGCCACGTATGTGATGACATGGTCATAGGTTCCTGTCCTTGACTTGCAAAATATATATATATATGGAAGCCGGATCCGCTCTTTCGCAGAAACAAAGAGATACTGTTTCGCCCAATCAAAACATGACAATTGTGTAAAATCTTTTCTTTTTTCTTTTTTCATTTAAAAAAGAGTGCATTAGCTTGCATGGAATTTTACAAAATTGGCATGATTTGATTAGTTGAAACAGTATCTCCAAAAACAAGGGATCCAGATTGCCATTCCCTGATGTGGCCCATCATAGATGTACTATGAAAAGCCACGGGTAACATGATGGGAGCACGATTCCCTTTGAAATGTTTGACGTATTTGTGGGGTTGCATGCATGGTTGGTGATGGAATTTTCCATAGTGCTGTCACTGGAGAAATGGAAACGGATTGCCCTATTAATTGTATTCAATAGCAGGCTCATACCTTCTAGAGTTCAAACCGCTCAAATATAAAAGTTCTTTATGAGTTCTTCATTTGCATTGTATGTGATCAACCTGATAGTGAAACCGACATTGAAAAATGGAAAATTTATTTTGACCGATTTGGATTTGGAATTGCATGCCTAATGTTTGGAGATTAATAGAGGACATGGATAAATAAATGTTTGCTGAAGCTGAAGAGTTACTTAATTTAGGGGGTGTTTATGTATTAGTGCGTGAGAAACGTGGGAAGATTTATATGTATAGTGCATGAGAAACGTGGGAAGATTTATACACCCATAAATTCTCTTAAATTAGGCACAGCTAGGATTTGCAATAGAGATAGGAAGAAAGTCATATATTACAGAGAAAGGGGATTTTCAGTTCACTACTTCGTGTTTCCTAAGCTGGACTATTGGTTTAGGAGTGATACTTCCACTTGAGGACCCAAGGATCCATCCTAAGACGTGTGTGTGACTAAGGTGCCAATACCACTCAACTGTGAGTGTGGCGTTTTTTCCTCATTCGGGAGATAGCAGAGAGTTAGATCAATCAAAGAATAAGCCTACAAGTGCATTAGTGGGTCAACTTCTAAAACTCAAAACTGTTCAAGGTAAATGTACCTCCATGTATTTGACAGGACTAATTGGGCCGGTGAGACCTGATAAGGAAGACCACAAGTTGGTGGGCCATCAAAATGATCACCACATAACAGTGGGTCATTCCATTAGTCATCACATGCAATTTCTACATGAGAAGATTGGCGAGCCATCTCAGCAAGAGAATCCTCAAGATATCAAACGGACACGTCATGCGTATCATGATCTATCATAATGATCGTTAGACAACCTGTTTCAAGGATATGAAGGGTGTACAAATGAGCTGGCCTGGGATATGAAGATCTTATTGTATACTATTCAATTGCTTTAAATGTATTTTAATATATTTTCAAAATTAATCCATGTGCAATGAAATTAATCCATGTGTAAGGAAGCTACACATCTATATAATGAAATGATGAGGGTAGGCTAGGCAAGTTGGGAAGCTAACAGCCAAACCTCTTTTCACAATCTGTCTTTTAATTTTCTCAAGACCAACTCCATGTAAAAATGTTGCTAAAATAGACAAAACAAAGTCGTTGATGATTGTTAAAGGCCGTGAAATCACACATTTTATATGTGGCCAATCTAACGGCGGCTCAATTTTTACAAGGTGGAATTTTTTTCCCAAAGCTACTGTTATGCCCTTATTAGTGGATTCATGGACCTATTTTTAGGGTTTCTTTTGCAATTAATCAGGTTGTATTGGGTGCAGTTCAGGTTGGTCCGTCGGTCAAATGTCAGTAATAGAATATACCTAAATTCAACCCATCTGTTAAAAATGGGTGATAATGTAAACCCAATGTGATCTGTTTGGGTTGGCACCGTGGGTTGGCTCAAGAATTGCTACTCCTAACAAGAAGTTGAGACTCCTGGAATCGGGTCTGAAATCTGAGTCCTCGTGAATTGGAAATCAGAAAAATCATGTGGCCAGATCCATAAATCATCCAGAAGGCTCACTCACAAAAAAAAATCGAACTCCGCTTATATAATCCATACCGCCCAAATAAATGTCTCTATTTGTATTAGTAGTTCTGGATCGAGTTTCATAACAACAGAAGTTTGGTGCACCACAAAATCAATACGGCACATTAATAAAATACTAGTGGGGCCTTGCACGAGCACCGAACATATAGTTTTATTAAGAAAATTTAAAAAAATAAAATTTTTAAAAAATTCAGTGGAAGTTTCAATACATTTAAAAATTAAATTTCAATAGAAAATGAGTGATTGTAAATTGCAAGGCCCGTGCAATGTCCAAATACAGCTGACACTACTTTTTTTCTATACATTTGAAAATAATAAAACAATAATATAGTGAGAAAAATGAGATCTCAAAAAACAATCGATATGAAATTTATATAACTTTTTGAGGATATAAATCACATATTTCTAGATATTTTATCATGAATGTGTACAAAGAAAATTAAATTTACTTTATTTAACATATCAGGTTGACTTATCAGTTTCCTAATAGACTTGACCTGCTAAAGTTGGAGTCCAATCGAAAGCATAGTCAAAGTGATAACCTGCAATTTTATAAAAAAAAATAAAAATAAAAACTAAGAACCAATTTAGCTTACTATTCTAACCAATTACCATGAACATTATATGTTCATTACAAAATCAGATTCTATTAAGAAAAAAAATTAATTATATCCTACCTAAGGACATCAAAATAAAAAAATTAAGATAGTGATTTTAATCGTAACTTACAAAGATGAATAACATCTCACACCGACCGTCATGAATAATGAAATAATCTGGCTTGTCCTCAAGCAACAGGGATCAACAATGGTGGAACTATGATATGAACTCCGACGGGTAAGATTTGCAGAGCACCTGTTGATCAATATTAGTATTTAACATGTGCTTTGTTTTATTTTATAAGACGGACCACTATAAGTTTAAAAGAAGCAATACCTCTCTAAGAGTCAGCATCTTCTTTTGCTTGATATAAAGTGCTATATTTTATACCCTGTAAGAAAAGGA
Source organism: Camphora micrantha (assembly GCA_003546025.1). Classification (NCBI taxonomy): domain Eukaryota; kingdom Viridiplantae; phylum Streptophyta; class Magnoliopsida; order Laurales; family Lauraceae; genus Camphora; species Camphora micrantha. The sequence continues at coordinate 67,738,098 of QPKB01000002.1, forward strand.
TAATACAAAATAATCATAAAAGTTCAGTTAAATGGAAGATCACAAATAGAGATATCCATAGAGAAAAAATACTAAAAAAATAAAAAACTACAAATATAAATTTGTCAAAAGAATTGGACCTTCCTCTTAAAAAATACAGAAGAATGTAACCTAGGTATTCTAGATTAACTCTTACTTTTTTCTGTATAGAGGATGAGAGTGCTTTTCAAAATAAGAAAAACTCGAAACGAACAAAGACAAACTGAATTTGTTTAAGCTCAGTATCAAATACTTATTTTAGTTGTTTACACTTAAAACGATCACTTCATTTACTGACTCTGAAGTTAGTAGTAACGCAAGTATAACAAGCAGTTTCTATGAGATTCTTGTTTTTCCTTTAAAGAAAGGCATGACGCTTCATTGAAATATGTGAAAAGAAGAAGAAGAACAACAACAACAACAACAGGAAGCTTGCAATGATGAAAGAAATAAATGTGTAAGAAAATTATCAAAGTTTTTCAATTTAAGCCTTACGAGTAAGAGCAATAATAAATAAATATATTCATACCCTTGAAATGCCCTTTTATAATAAAAAATTTTACAAAAGTTGTATATTAAAAAAGTAAAAATTATACAGAACAACAACAATTTTACGATAGCAATCTATAAGACCTACCACTAAATAACATTTATGGAATTATCTTTAGCAATTACTAATATCAGAAGAGAACCAATATTTAGTAGTAGTTATCACATTATCCAACTTGTGATTATTCTTCCATCAGGGATATAAATCAAGATCAATACAACTATTATGTCAGATTGAAAACTCAATTATTATCACTAAATAAAATACAAACACTGACGCAAAAGGGAAAAGAATATTTAATTTTTTTTTCATGGTAAATTTCATTAAAAAAGAGAAAAAAATAGGGTGGATATAAAATGAGTTTAAGTTTGTACATTTCACTTTCTTATTTATGATATTTTATCAGTTGCTGCTTTTTTCTAAAAAAAAAAACACTAAACATAAAGCAATAATGCAAACGAAGTACTTGGAAAACAGATTCTGATAGATAATGGAAAGCTTTTCCATGCCTCATAGCATCGTCATTTTAGTTATTGTCTACTTTGCTTTTCTCAACCAAGACACTTTCTGTTTGAGTTTTCCATTTTCCTATCTCACATAACAAAACAATATCAATTGTACATTTTAAATGATATGCACAAATTCATATTTAAAACATAGAGTGAAAACAAAATACAAAGTTCTACCATAAGGCACGCATAATTTGGAAGCCTGCAGTTAAGATTCAAGAAATAAAATAGACATATAATTAAAATTATTAGAGCACGAAGGCTATCAATGGGCCTAACTTTGGCCCAAACAGGAATAAGAAAGAAAAAACCAATTCTTCATCATCATTTTCTTAACTCTAGTTGCATCCATTTTTCTTAGAATGAAGATTTTATTGCAACATTAAAAAAAATTAAAGAAGAAGACACAATCAAACGATAATAATTTCAATAAACAGTGCTCACTTCCATGTATGAAAACTCCCTTCATTCTAAAAGAAGCTAAAAGTCAATGAAGAATCTCTTAAAATGTCATGTTCTTCCTTACACAATTACTCACAGAGGATAAACCTCTTACCCACAAAACTCCCTGCATTGAAAACCTTCTTGTATCTAAATAAGAAGAATGTTAAAAGAAAATTGAAAAAAGAAGAATTTTTTTTTTTTAAGATATTGATTTGAGATAGATTCAAATCTTATCCACATTTTCTTTTTCTTTTCTCCACCACCTAAAAAAAAAAAAAAAAACAAAGAAACCAAAAAAAAATAAAAAATACTCGATTTATTGGAATGTATTAAAACGAAATTTTACTATATTTAAAATATCAGCATCTACTCAATAGAAGAGATTAAAAAAATTATTAAGATCGTGTGTTCCAAGTTTGGTCTAGATCCGGGTTCATTTGGGAATAGTATGGGGGTAGTTAGCAATTTTCCAGAGAATTTAGGGGGCTTTTCGTAATTTTAGATTTTTGACATTATGGTCCGTTGGGTATATATTTTTAATTCCTAAACTTTAGTCTTCTAGCTCATCTTGATCTGGATCCTCAAAACCCCTCTGAATCCAAGCCTGACCCAAAGTCTATTTTGAAAAAATCTTGTAGTATCTTAATAAGAAGAATGTTAAAAGAAAATTGAACAAACAACATTTGAGATATTGATTTGAGATGGATTCAAATCTTATCCACATTTTTCTTTTCTTTTCTCCACCACCTTAAAAAAATAAATAAAGAAACCGAAAAAAAATTACTTGATTTATTGGAATGTATTAAAATGAGATTTTATTACGTTTAAAATATCAACATCTACTCAATAGAAGAGATTAAATAAATTCTTAGGATTGTGTGTGCCAAGTTTGGTCTAGATCCGGGTTCATTTGGGTATAACAGGGGGTAATTAGCAATTTTCCAAATAATTTAGGGCTTTTTTGTAATTTTAGATTTTTGACATTATAGTACCATTAGGTAAATATTTTTAATTCCTAAATTTTAGTCTTCTAACTCATCTTGATCCGGATCCTCAAAACCCATCTAAATCCAAGCCTAACCTAAAGTCTATTTTAGACAAATTGAAAAATTCTCATTATGTCCCCATCTTTATCCATCTTTATCTATAAATATATATATACTATATATATCTATTATAATACTGAGTGGGGCCCACATCTTGCATTTGATTGGGCATGTGTGTAGTGAAAAAGTACTACACTTTCCTCTCTTTTATATAAGGATAAGGATATAGATATAGATATAGATATAGATATAGATATAGATATATAATAAGGGTGGGCCCCACAACTTGACTACAATCTTTCTCTCTTTTATAAGGGTATAGATATAGATTTATTATATAATAAGGGTGGGTCCCACAACTTGCATTTCATTGGGCATGTATTGAGTGGAAAAAGTATATTTTAAAATATATATATAATAAGGGTAGGCCCCGCAGCTTAACTACATCTTTCTCTCTTTTATAAGGGTATATAAATTTATGATATAATAAGGGTGGACCCCATAACTTGCATTTCATTGGACATGTGTGGAGTGAAAACAGTACAACATATCAGATAGATATATACAAACGGGTCAATTCTTCTAATGGGCCACATAGTGGTGCAGATAAAATATAGAGCAGGTCATTTCTGCTTTTTTATGAGGGTAGTTGATAAATACAGTAAGTTTGACATGACATGCAGCAAGTGGCCCCACGGTGGTGTAGATGAACTACCCTTGTAAAAGGGAAGATAAGAAGGTCAAGGTCAAGCAGGTTATTTCTTCTCTTTCATTAAAAAAAAAACAGGTCATTTCTTCAAGTGGGCCCCATAGTGGTGTAGTGAAAAAATTGAGCAACTTCTTCTCTTTTATAAGGGTAGATAGATAGATAGATAGAGATAGATATAGTTAGAAAAATAGTTCATTTCTTCAACTGGGCCCCATAGTGCTGTTTTGAGAAAATTGAGCAACTTTTTCTCTTTTATAAGAGTAGATAGATAGAAATAGATAAATAAATATATCTATATATATATATAGATATGGATAGATTATTATATTATATTATAATATTTGGGGGTGGGCCCTACAATGGTGTAGTGAAAAAAGTTTAAAACTTTCCCTCTTTTATAATAGTAGTAAATAGTAGATAGTAGATATTTTGGAGTGGGCCACACAATGGTGTAGTGAAAAAGGTTGCAATTTCTCAAAATAATATATTATTATATTATATTATAATATTTGGGGGTGGGCCCATAATGGTGTAGTGAAAAAATTTGTATAAGATAGATAGATAATAAGGGTATTGATATTATATTATTATTATTATTATTATTATTATTATTATTATATAATATATTATTATATTTTATTATAATATTTTGGGTGGGCCCCACAATGGTGTAGTGAAAAAACTATGCAACATTGCATCTTTTATAATAGTAGATGAAAAAGTTTGCAATTTCTCAAAATAATATATTATTATTTTAATATTATGATATTTGGGGGTGGGCCCCACAATGGTGTAGTGAAAAAACTATGCAACATTGCCTCGTTTATAATAGTAGATAGAAATAGATAAATAGATAGATAGAGATAGATATAGATAGAAAAATAGGTCATTTCTTCAACTAGGCCCTAAAGTGGTGTTTCTTCAACAAGGCCCCATAGTGGTGTAGTGGAAAAATTGAGCAACTTCTTCTCTTTTATAAGGGTAGATAGATAGAAATAGATAAATAGATATAGATATAGATAGATTATTATATTATATTATAATATTTGGGGGTGGGCCCCACAATGGTATAGTGAAAAAAGTTTGGAACTTTCTCTCTTTTATAATAGTAGTAGATAGTAGATATTTGGGAGTGGGCCACACAATGGTGTAGTGAAAAAGTTTGCATTATAATATTTTAGGGTGGGCCCCACAAAAGTATAGTGAAAAAGTTTGCAATTTCTCAAAATAATATATTATTATATTATATTATAATATTTGGGGATGGCCCCCACAATGGTGTAGTGAAAAAGTTTGTATGAGATAGATAGATAATATATTATTATTATTATTATTATTATATAATATACTATTATATTTTATTATAATATTTTGGGTGGGCCCCACAATGGTGTAGTAAAAAAACTATGCAACATTGCCTCTTTTATGATAGTAGATAGATATATAAAAATCATGCCGACTTTTAGGATCCCTTGTTTCATGTAAATTGGATTTTGAAGTATTTTAAGACTTGAATATCCAGGAATTGAAGAAAAAACACATATAACATAAGTTGCATCATGGTCAAAATTCAAGGAAAATACATGATATCCAAAAAGTCATCATCAAATAATATATCCTTCACGATATTAAAAAAAGATCAAAAATGAATATCCAGCCATCAACCAAATGAGAAACTCAAATCAAAGTCAAGGGAGTTGAGACCCCTAAGATACCTTAGCCATATTAAAAAAAAAAAAGTCTTGGCCAGGGAAACGAAGCCTATGACTACAACAAGAGGGACACATGGATCAAATTCTTTAATGATATTTTTCACCCCTCACTTCCTTAATAATGGAATGTTGGAGCCAATTTGTCGACCATAAATGTATTCAATTCCATGAAAATAAAGGGACCCCGAAGAAAAGAACATAGTTTTTTTCTCGAACCCCAAAGAAAAGAGCCTAATTTTTTTCTTTCTTTCTTTCTTTCTTTCTTCTATAGATAGAAAGAGCAGCATAGTCATGCCATAAGAATGCAAAACAAGTATTACCAGTAGGTAAGGGTCTTGAAAAGCGACCCACTCAATGTTTAACCCATCCATTTGAGTCCATCTTCGATTTCCATTCACAAGTGTTTCCACCAATTGGCTTCCATACAATATTAGTTAACACCAAAATTGTTTGTAGTCTTGAGAGTCACCAAACCAACAAGTACAATATTCTAACAGTCGGGATAAATCTCATCCAGACATGAGATGGGGTTGCTGAAGATGGGGGAGTCGTGTGTTGAAGGTGGATTTCATTTATTGGGCTGAAATGGATCATAGCTTGAAACTCTTACATGGAACCTGATTGATGTTTTTCTCATCGAAATTTGGTTGTTTGATTTCTGTATTGTCATTTATCTGATTCTAAAAGTATGTTTAGATTCTTATCACTACATTCATTAAGATTTTGTTGTTCTTCTTTTTTAATAACACGAGTATTTTCTAAGGTTTTTGACCCAACAAAATTATTCCCTTGGGTGGCAACCACTAAGCTCACACGTACAAATGCACATCAACCAAATTTGGGGCGGTTTTAAACACAAAATGTGGGAAGCAAACCTACCCTCATGCTACTCCACCAACTCTTATGTGGGTCAACAAGATCATAAATAATTATCAAACAATTTAGCTATGAATTTATGGTATTGTTCAAGAATTGCCAAACATCATAAATACCACATTATTGTAATATTACAACTTCGATCAAGAGTTTTAAAATGTAAACATCTCATTTTACTTGAGTTCAAAATCTCATAGACTTCAACTCTCATTGATGAAAAGCACCATAAAACATGACACAAACAGACAAGAAAGAAGAAGACCCATTTTCAAAATTATTTGCTTCTGTAAAGAATCTTTTACTAGTATGTAGATTTGCCATCCTATAACAGTATTTTTACAAGTTACAGACAAACAAACCCATTTCTTTCTTCTTCTTTTTTTTTTTGTTAACCAAACCCATTTCTTAAAGACCGTTAATTCTCTACAACCTCAGAAGTGGAGAATAATTGTATACCCAAAGTACAATGAAATACCAAGGTATCTACAGGGAAGGATATTGGTGTGATGGGCAATGGATGTAGAGAGCAGGTGGGTAAAGTTTCACTCTCATCCAACTAGTATTTGCATTGGATTTTCTATAAGAAAAAACACTATTTACATTGGCGTCAATCTATCAAGCTCAATTTATTAGGACAATTGATCTAAATATGCAGATGTTTTTGAGCAACATTCCAACCATTCAACCAACATCTACCATTTAGATTTTCACGAGAAAAATCAACACCTGTAAATAGATAAAAAGTCTACTAGCATTTTATGACACACTTTTAATGGGTATTTTAGATAAAAACTCCAAAATACAAAAGTTTATAAGAATCCTGCAGGCGCGGGCATTTAAACCACGTTTCCTATTGAGGAAATAGAATCATATGTAGAGGGAAATGAATACCCAATCATCAATTTAGTAATACAACCACAGAAAAATAATGTATAGCTCCACCTTACATATCCTTCATCCCTCAACTACATACCTCTCACACCTCACTTCTTTATTAATCCTTCCACAGAGTTCATTTTAACGTAAATTCTTGACCAATCTTAATTCAAACAGCTATGCCCTGAGCAATTCAGTTGAGAGGGAGGAAAAAAAGAATACTAAAGGATAAGACCCCCCCAACCCAAGAAGAAGCAAAATAGTGGTCCACATTCTAAGCACATTTGCTTGGGGAGAGTTCGTGTGGTTTCAAAAGGGAACATTCTGAGACTCTTTTCTCTCCCTTTTTCCTCATGGGATGGAAACTCATGTCATGATTGTTCTTAGACATGTGATAAATGAGCACTCGATTTTGTCTTTTTGCTCCTGCATATTGAAACTTGCGCCTATTTATTTTGGAACAAAAAATCTGCTTGGACAAACTTTTTTGGACAGAATCTTGGACAAACCCTGTCCAAAAAAGTTTGTCCAAGGTAGCACTGCTCATTTTGGAATTACTTCACATTCTTTGTTTTTGGGATAAAATCCTCTTCAAGTTTGATTTTCATGCAACCGCCTAAATGAGCAAAGAAGTGGAGATTAATGATCTGATTGCTAATATCTTAAATTATGACTAGATCTTGGCAAAAATATCTTACACATATAGTTGTTGGCATCTCAATAATCATATGTTCGGACACAGATGTAAGTATTTCTGCAATTATCAATAGTATTTAATGCTAGGTTTTTTTTTTTAAGCTGCACATACTTCATTAAGCAACATGATGCTTGCCAACCTCAGAAAGCTAGTGCTACACAGGGCTCTGCTGTTCATTAGGAGTTTTGTGGGTCAGGCCCCATTCTAAGGGTGCTCACAGCCGGGCAGTGTTGAGTCCGGGTCGAAATAGGAAAATACCGTTTCGGTCTATTCTCGAGTGTCATCTTTGCTTTTTTTCATTTCAAAAAAGCAATTAAACGTGTGCGATTAGCTGTCATCACATTTTATATAAGTGGCGTTCGGAGATAGGCCGAAACATTATTTTCCTGTTTTATTGAAACATGGGATCCAAACTTGGGGCAGTGTCAGCTCCTTACATACTTGAGCTGGGTTACTATATTTTGCTTAAGCTTTTAGTAGGCTTGGGCAAACATATTGCAAAGGCCTAGCTCGGCTTGACAGATTCAATACAAAAGTGTGGGCCCCTTAACATTAAGGCGTACGATGAGACTAAACGAGCCTTGCACTAGATTTCACTCAGCCCAGAAGACCCCCCACTTGTTCTTCTACTACTTAAAGTACACTTGTTTGGAATTCTTTTAAAGCCGGTCTGTTTGGATAAAATAAATAAGAATTGAATACATAGGAATTCCCATGAGATCATGGGCTCTATTAAGATTATTAGGAAGGTGAAGAGTGAATGATATAATGTGAGATGAGCTCTACTAAGCTCTACTTGAGCACCCCTTGTGGGGGCCATCTAGGGCCAATGATGGTGACAAGTTGAAATATTTTAAGGATACCTATGGGTATACAAAATATCGGTATTGCTATATTATTTTAATTGTTTAATTTATAATCCTCAAATTTAATGAAATCAGAAGTCAGAGTCCTCCAGTTTCATATGTGGTTTTGACTCATCTTCTAATGTCTTTATACTAAAAAGTATATTTTTCACTCTTGTGCACTATGTCATGAAGCCAAAGGCTTATGACGCGCTATGGTGTCCTCGAGACTCTTAGGCTATCACGATCATTCAAGGGGTGGGATAAATGTGTGATTGAAAGGACAAAGGAGTTGTAATGGTAATTAGTTCGAGATTTTAGAGCATCTCAAAGGGACTTCAAATTATATGCCTTTTTTAAAATAAAGGTTTATATGGTAAATATAGGCATAATGTGTAAATTTGGCATCTTATTTAGACAACTCAAAAAGAGATGTTAAATTATTATTTTATTATTTAACCCTCATTTACTTTCTTATATATATCTTATTTATATTTAATGAGATTTGGTATAATTTAAACGTTACAAAAGTAATAAATTATTTTAAAAAATAAAAAAAAATTTAAAAATGGTACTTAAAACCCATATTTCACTGAAAAAGTAAAATCAAATTACATTTAAATTACCTCACCGAAAAATTGTGAATATTGGATAGAAAAATTAGAAAATTAAGAGAATTGAGAATCCATAATATGAATGAGGATAAAAAAAGGACTTCAAACACTCATAATTTATAGATATCCTAACTCCAAAGATTTGTTAAATTAACATAATCAAAATTTTCAAACGATAAAAATAAAATGCAACGGTTGAAAAATCTATGTAACCGTTGAAGTCCCCGACCATTATTTAGTTCAAATGGTCTAAAAAAACTGTCCAACGGCTCTCTCATTCAAGTTTCCAACCATTATTTAATTTTAAAAAAATTATTTAGCATATCACTTTATCACATATCAAATTTGGCATATGAGATGGAACACTAAATACCAGCACACCTTTGGCGGTTCTCTTGGAGCATGATTGGCCTGCCTTTTCTACCCGTTGGAGAGTGAGGTGGCACAGTGTTGCTCTTTAAAGGCCCGAGTGATCATGAAAAGACTTTCTTATAAGCGTTGCTCTTAAAAAGCCCAGGTCAACATGAAAAGACTTTAAAATTATCTTGAATTATATGGAAATGTAAGTTTTCATTGTAAATGATTTAAAATTTTTGTAGTTTAACTAGAAGTTTCTTATTTCTTAGATGAATGACCAGTGATATAATCCCGGGCATTGGTTACATAGAGGATATAACTATAGCCTGTAGGGTCTTTGAATTCATTTGCCACAAATCAAAGTTAAAAGAAGCAGAGTTGATTGTTGACTGCATGACATAATCCCAGACACGTTGCTGTTTGTACATTTTTGCACGTAAGGATTGCTTTCTTATTTTAATAGTAGTTACTTAGTTTAAAGAAACAAAACCCAATTATAGTTGTTTCTATATTTGTCGGTCGTGGTTTTGATATCTACATGCAAATAAGCATACATACATCACTGTTGGTAAACTACCACATTCTCTGCATTAACTATTATTAGTATTTTGTCTCTCACAATCACAACCATGATAAAGAAAGGTCACATTCACATCAAAACAAAACATGTAAGCCTAATAAAATCCAATCTGGTGCCCACCTCCCATGTCCCAATATCATCCCATAGATGATTGGAAAAGGCCACAAAACTCAACCAGCTTTCCATAAAAACACCCACTTCAGATCAATACAAATTTTTAGCATATGGCCCATTTATGTGATAGTGGCATTAGATGAACGGTTGAGATGTGATATTGGATGATGAGGCCCTCTGCTCAACTTGAATTCTCTGTAGTCCCTCCATCACACGTATTCCAAGAGTGACAAAGGAAAGATACTCTTGGAGTGAAGAAAAGAGGAGAGAGAAAATCCATTGCTTTCATTCTCTCTCTCTTTATCTTTCTCTCTGTGCACTTTCCTCAGTCGCCTTCTTTCTCCCATGACGCGCTTTCATGGCGACCTCTCCCTCTTCATCATCATCTCCTCACCAGCAACGTTTCTCAGACTCCAACGTCAACAATTCCTTCATCTCTCCAATGCAAACATACCACCTACAGCTCTTCCTCTCTTTCCTGCTTTTTGCCTTCTCTCTCTCCTCCTTCTCCTTCATCCTCATCTCTCTGTATAGAAAGAAGAAGAAGAAAAACCCTTCAAATCCTCTCTCTCTCTTCAGATTATCTCTCTCTAAAACCAGCAAAAAGGGCAATCAAAACCAGCCCCACCCTCTTTTTGTAGAGATCCTCACCTCCAATCACCCACCCAAATGGGCGTCTCTCGAAAGATCATCTTTTTCTTCTTCTCTGCCGCTGATCGGTGCTGATGAGCTTGATGGGTCGATGGATGATCGCTCGAACCAAAATGGGTCGGAGGTGGACTTGGATTTCTGTGGTGAGGATTGCGATAAGAGCGTGGAATTGAAGGGGAAGAAGAAGAAAAAGAGGGGTAAGAAGAAGAGGCAGAGCTCTCAGGTGGAGGAGGGCGGGAGGGAAGAAGAAGGGTGTGGAACTGAGAGCCGGGCGGGGGTGGCGGCGAAGCAGGGTGCAGATTGTCTGTATCCATTCACGTCGGCGGCGAGCGCGACGCAGAGGAAGATTAAGCAGCATTATGATCAGCTCGTGAAGTCGAACGATGCCAAGGCGCTGACTATGGCACAGGTAGTGTTTTTTATGGTTACTTTCTAAATGCTCTTTTTTGGTTTTTTTTTTTTTTTTTTTCTTTTGTCTACATGATTATGGTTTTAATTCAAGGAAATTAGGGCTTATTTCCTTATGAATCAAAATCTCTGGAGGGTTACAATATTTTTGTGGAACTTTCATCAAGGGTTTGTGAGTGGGATGGGAATTGTAAAAGTTTGTTTTTTTTTTTTGGCTGCAAATCGCTGCTAACCATTATCATATACAGAGGAGAAATTTTTGTGGAGGTCTGAAAACTCCAGAATAAAAAGGATAGGATCAACGTTTTTTTCTTCCAAGGTTTGGGGTATAACAAAGGACACCATATATGCTTACACAATTTGATTGGATGTGGCGGGAAATCTTTTGGGATTTTGTTCTAAGAGGGATGTGGGCTTCCACAATTATGTTTGCAGGAAATTCTTTGATGTTGTAATTTGGTTCCATCACTCTTATTTAAAGACTGTAACTGTAGTTCAAAACTGAGGATGGGACAAGAACCCCCCATTCCAAAACCGAGTTAAATAGAATATAGATATCAGCCTTGGAGAAATGAGAATCCTATCAGAAGAACCAATTCTATGACCTGTTTGGATAACCTTTCACAAGGCAAATCAGATGTTTTTCTCTCAAGACAACATCTTTGATGCAACCATCATATCAAGTTCAAAAGCCATGCCCGCGGTTTTAGACAAAAAATCTAGACAGATTTTCTTTCTTTAAAAGGCTTGTTTTGATAGACCTAGTGTCGAAATGGTTATGAGATGGATGAAGTGAAGTTTAACCCATTTACTTAGCATGCTCGGTGTTGAAGAGCCACCACACTGCGACAGTTATATTTCCGAGAGTACAGTGACTAAGGGTTTTTTTATTGGTAGATGTGTATCCATTCATCCATGATTATTCTTGCAAAGACAATGATGACAAAATTATTTGGAATGATCAAGGAGAGCTAGTGGCCGATTGATAAGGGGACAGTGTGTTTGACATAGTAGAATCTGAGATTTTGATATCTGCTATTTCTTTCTTTCTTTTGTGATGGTAACAACATTGTATTAAAAGAAGCAGGCGAATGAGAGGCAAATTCAAAGCTCATGACTAGTAAAGTCAAGGAAAGAAACAAAAATTGAAAAAAATGCCAGACACCTCACCTAATTAGAGACAAACTCTTTTGAAGCCATTGCTGAAGTGAGCCCTGAGCAGCATCACATGCAGTAGTCACCTTATGTTGAAATATTAACTTATTTCTTTCTAGCCATAGACCAAAGAACAGCCACAGAAGTGTGATTCCATAGAATTATTCCTTTATGAGTAGGATTTCCAAATCTCCAATTCTCCACAAGAGCTTTCAATCAGATTAGGCATGACTCAATGCAGATCAAATAGATGGAAGGAGTGATTTCTGATTACTTGTGCAAGATAACATGATAAGAGCAAATGAGAAATATTCTCTGCATCTTATGGGCATAAAATGCCACTATTTAGCATGTGCACAACTTCTTGTTTGCCGACAAAGGTTTGTCAATAGTCAAAATCTTACCAGATGTAGCTGTCCAACAGAATGCAGTAACTCTTGGAGAAGCTTTTATGGACCATAGATAAGCAATGGAACATATCCCTATTATCTTGATAATCATCATATTTTGGGTTCAGCTGCATGAATTCCTTTTTGCCATTCTAGTCTATTTTGCACTTCTTCATAGGGGCGGACCTAAGTCTAACGACACAGGTGCGATTTGAGAAACGACTTAAATAATATCTTAAAAAAATTTATTTTATTATTTGACTTCTTAACTTGACCATTGCCCTCACCACCCAAATAAAAATCCTAGTCCGCCATTGCAGTTCTTCAGAACTATTCTAACTACTTCCATCCATGTTCCTTCAGTCTACCCCTTTTCCTTGAGGGGCAAACAACTTGTGCATAGAAAAATTTTCTTCACCACTGCCATTGTTGGCTTGTGTTGGACATGTCCAAACTCCAAACCATCTCAATGAGTCTCTTTTGGCCTGCATTTATTACCCATTGGTACTGCCCATAAATGCCTCCGAATGCACTCATTTGTTATTCTATCTATCCTAGTTTTACCACTCATCCATCTTAACATTCTCATTTTTGCTACACTTATTTGTTGCATGTGTTGTTTCATAATTGGCTAACATTTTGCACCGTAGGTCATAGTTGGCCTAATTGTTGTCATAGAGTCGTTATTATTTGCCTCATAGACCTGATAGTCGTTACCTTTGCCTAGATTGTGTACAATACATAATCACAATACGAGGTCAGCCAAAGACTATCCCTTTGTCATGAGGACTTTGGGACCCAAACATAAATGCCTCCCTTTAATTTCAAAATAATTGATATCTGATGAAAGTTTTAAGGATAGGCAGGCGCTGGCATCCTGAATTGTTGGTTAAATGTGGTTCTGACTTTTAAATAGTTTGTATTTTGTAATGAAGCAGTCTTTGATGCAAAATGCTCAACATGGGATGCATATAGGGCCTAGAGTGATATTGCAAGATAATATTTTATATCAATAATAGGTTGATCCATTCTTTAAAGGAGAACTTTTTAACCTGACATTGTCCAGATAAATATAATTTGTCAGTTCCATTCCATTCGGGAGTACATAAAGGAATAGGACAGGACACCCCCTTTGAGAAATTCCTGCCAGAATTTCGCCTTGTTCTGGCCCGCTTTGCCCTGATCGTCTCAATCATTAAGCTTTTTTGGTTTTCAATTTTTAAAATTCACATGTTTACTCCTTTAAGGCTGAAATAAGGGGCATATGAGACTGTTAGCCTTCCCAATCAAATGTGAGGGCTTAAGAGAGAATATTTCACAAATGTGCTCGAGGAACTGCTCAGCTGGTTAGAGATACCAAATGTACCCTTTAGGGCACAAGAGTCTGTGAGTTCGACCCTTCGGAGCAGAAAAAAAAAAAGAAAAGAAAAGAAAAGAAGGGTCATTTTATTTAATTGGGGGCATAGATACTTGATATTGACTTATTTAACACGTATAAGTAACTGTTTTAGCGTATTTTATGTTAAGTGATATGAATATGCTTTTTTTTAGTGTTGATTTAGCTTTCAAGACCATTTGCCATGTCTTGATTTACCTTTCAAGGGGTATGTGTTGATTTGACATTTTCAATACGTATAATAAACCCAAACTCGAGCTTGTGTCTGTCCAGCTGTGCTTCAATTATAAGAGCGGAAAACTCCTTCCAAGACCATCCACCATAATATTTGCCTTATGTGAAATATGATGAAAAGAACCCCAACTATGTAGAAATTTCTTGCACGTCCTCCACCCAGCTAATTTCCATGGATGAGAAGCCTTCCTAGAACCCCACTGATTTCCCTCGTCTTCAATACCTGTTCGTTCCTCTGTTTCTGCACATACCCCTTGACAGGATGAACAATCAATCCACCTCTAGCTATAATCTGAGTATCAGTAGAAGATTTTTTCAATCTTCCAGAATCTTGAATATTCTGGCCATATTTCTTAGCACTACGATCAATAACTTTTGCCTTCTGTACCCCTATCCGTCTTCCATGGATTAATCTGCCATCTAATTGTTGGATTGCCCGATTGGCATCCCATTCTGTTTTGAAGCAATCAAAACCGAACCCTCTACCTTTACCAGAGCGTCTATCTCTTGGAAAAAAAGACAAAAAAAACTGGACCAGCTTCTCGAAACACATCTTATAACCATAGGGGAGAATGATCCTCAAACAATAGAAAAGGCTCCAAGTTCTACTTCCCAAGAAAGGTCAACTGCATCCAAGTTTTCTTCCAAAAGGATGTAACATGTCTTTCAGTGTGTGTGCAATTTTTACTAGAATCGAGAAAGTTATGACTCATTTTCTGATAGGATGTGGGGTACTGACAAATTTTAAAGGCATCTCAGTCATTCTATTTTATTTAGTCTGGAAGTTCAGGTTTAAAATGTAAAACGTCTAGAGTTGGTTTAGATGGTCGAGACTATGATTGTTAGAACCACAAGGTTGTGAGGTTAAGGACAATTCCAGAAAAAAGGTTGTAAGGGTAAGGCTTCGGAGTCAGGTTAGCTAAATGAAAAGGGAAAGATGGAGGATTCCTAGACTGCGCCATTGGATATGTTATTTGTAGACAAGCCATTGCAAGGTGTAGAAAATGTTCTCTTGTGTTAGGATGCTACCTGAAGCATGAAATCAAAATCATAATCACTCAATAGTAGGTAGATCTGATCTTTCTAAAAAAAAGAAGAAAAAAAGTTGGTAGATCTGAATTATTTTACCTGGAATTGTTGTTGTTGAGATCAAAAGGAAGAAGAAAAATGTGAAGTTCTCAAACCTGGCAAGGCAACATTATCTTAAATGGATTATCATGTAAAGTCTGATGTAAATGATGAAATTATTTCTTTATACCTATCAAAGCCATGCCTTTGCTATATTGAGAATATGATGTAAACTTTCATTGGATCTTCTAAACTAAGAATGCAGGTCTTGAAATATTGTGCCTTATGGCTAGTGAGCATGGTTTAGGACCAATGGGTGAGTCATCTTTGGGCTGGCCCAGTGGGTCAACTGTTGGCCTACTCTTGGGCCTCTTATTTAGTAGACCTTGAGGTCCATGTTGCAATTGGACATGCATTTCGTCCAGTGTGTTGCCAACTACTTGTGAGGAAGCACTTCCCTACAAAAGTCATTCGATGGCGTTCAACTCCTCTTTTAGGAGGTGTTTGTGTGACAGGGTTTTCCACCGAAAGGAACGTTTTCCGGCACCTTCTTCTTGCTGTTTGGTGCAGCGACGAAACTAAAGGGGAATTCACCATTTTATGCGATTTTTCATCGCTAGAGTGGATCCTGTGTTCCTACCTCCCTACGTCGGAAACGCAAAGCCACAGAAGAGGTAACCCTGCACAAATGCACCCTTAGCCTTCAAGAGAGAAGAAACATCATTACTGATTCTTGGCAATCTTACTGTTCAATAGAATCCAAAATCCCTGAAAAGAAGGAAAAATCTTGGCCCTTATATATGCAAGGAGCCAACACAGCCTAAAGCGTAAACTGAATTTTATTTTCTGGCTGTTCTGTCTTAATAATCTCTCAGTTATTCATATTACTTTGTTTTCCTTCAGACATTATGATGGATGAAATTCACCCATTGTCATTTTATAGTGGTTTAGCTCTCATGGTCATGACTGTTTCTTGCCATGCCGTCTAAGTTTCTCCATTGGCTGGTCATTTGTGCAGGTTGGGCAGTTTGCAAATTGCCTGATTGAGGCAAGAAATGAGTTGCAGCACAAGTATGTATCGTTTTTCTCCTTCATAGTAAATCTGATTTGCATGTGGCATCTCAATTGATATTAATTATCCTACAAGTTGCAAATTCCATACAGGTCTGAAATCATCCAGCGTAAGTTTACAATAACGAAGGCACTGCTATTTAAAGCAGACAGATCATCCTTTGACCGCCTTTATCAGCAGGTTTGTGATATAAGTAATCCGTTAGCCCAGAAATTTAGGGCGATTGCGACTATCAGTACCTTATTCTAGCACATACGACCATTAAATTAGAGTATTTTTCCTGCAGATATACAAATTAGAGGCAGAGCAGAAGAGATTAGAGGAGGATGCATCTGTTTATAATCGACTGCAAGAGCAGCTGAAGCTCTCCCCAGCATATAAACAGGTACTCATGCTGTGATACCTTTTTTTTGTATTACTAAGAATTTAGCTTTCCAAACAAATCAGGATCTTAATAGACGCTCTGTCAAGTTACTGACTTGCTACTTGTTCAAGATGCTTGAAATCGCAGTGCGCATGGAGTTGCAAGCCAAATCTGGTGAATTGGTGGAAAGTCTAGAAACTGACTCTGCAGATATATCATTTGAGGAGCTACTTGCCCAAGAAAAGAAGGATTCTTTTTGGTAGGTGGACTGTTCTTAACCTTTTTGTATTTGGATTTGTGCTGGCATATCAGTATATCACTTATGCTGTAGAAGGACCATAGGAGCTTTTGGTTTGTGAACCAGACCATCGATGAGATGGGCTTACTGCTGACGAAGTCCAAACCATCACCCTTCTCACATCTCTATGCCTATGGATGAGGAATGTTTGCCGAGTAGTCTAGTTTGAGAAGTGAGGAGAATGATATGGCCCTTCACAGATCTCATCTACCTCTGGATGAGGAAAGTTTGCCGAGAAGCTGCAACTGCGCTTTGCATACCAGAAGGATTTGAATGACATTTTGGATATTGCATCTACTGTTTCTTATTTGCTTATCAATAAAGAACTTCACAACCCATTGTCTTTATTTCCCAAACTCCAATACCACTTTCCTTGTAATTTCTTAGTAGCTCTCTTGACAGTACAACCTCCCAAATCACCTTATTCTATAGAACAGTAAACCTTTTTCCTTCCTACTGAATAAAATTTCTTATGATCTGGTATTTCATCCCAAACCTCTTTGGATCTTTTCTATCCTTTTCACCACACACCAAACATTGAAAAACTGAAAGTTAATAAATTTGTAAGCTTTCAAGGGCAGCCTTTATCAAAGTAATCCTTCCACCGAAGAGCAAGTACCTAATTTTCCTTGTAGTTAAATTTTTTTAAAATCCTGGAACTATTGGATCCCTAAGAACTTGAGTAGGCTTCCCAATGCAAAAGAGTAGGATCCAGATAAGTAGATGAGAGGTCTCCTGCATGACGCCCAAACTTTAAAGAGTTTTCAACTTGATGATAACCTACCCCAACCTCTAGAATCTCATGTTACTTAATCTATCTTAAGCCTGGGCAACTGTACAAACCAACGATCAACTTAGTTTTAGGGTTTTTTGTTTTTCCTTAAATAATGATGTAAAGCCTTTTTGGCTCATTAATGATGATAGAGTTTTCTCACTTAGGCAATTAATGGAAAAATATCTAGTGAATAGGAAAAATCTACATATGGCCTTTATTGACCTAGAAAAAGCTTATGACAGGGTACCTAGAGATTTAATTTGGTGAGTTTTAAATAACAGGAATGCTCTGAGAGGTTATATTAAATACATATGTGGAGCGGTAACGAGTGTGAGAACTACCTGTGGAGAGACATGTTAGTTTCTAGTGACTATAGGTTTACATTAGGGGTCAACTCTAAGCCCTTATCTATGTGCATTAATTATGGATGAGTTAGTTGCTCATATTTAAGAGGAGGTACCTTGGTGTGTGTTGTTTGCAGATGACATAGTGTTGGTGGATGAGTCGTGCAAAGACATAATATATGGATTGAAACTTTAGTGAGCATTTACAAAGAGCTGAAACTACTATGAGACTTAAAGCTCAGGAGAGCTATAAAGAGATTCATTCTGTTACCTTGGTTTGATAATTAGCAAAGATATGGAGTTTGATGAAGATGTCGAACATAAAATAAAAGCGGAATGGTTAAAGTGGAGACTTGCTTCTGGAGTGCTTTGTGACCAACGAATTCCAACAAGATTAAAGGAAATATTATATAGGACAATGATTAGACCAGTTATGACATATGGAGCAGAATGTTTGCCAATCAGGAAGGAACATATGCACAAAATGGATGTAGTAGAGGTGAGAACGTTGAGGTGGATGTATGATAAAATTAAGAAGGATAAAATTAGAAATGAGCATTTTCGAGAGCATCTAGGGTTAACATTAATAGGGGATAAAATAAAGAAACCCGTTTGAGATGGTTTGGGCAATGTCCAATACAGGCTGGCAGCGGGCCAGTAAGGAAAAGTTTGGCTATGCAGATTGATGGCCCACCAATGGGAAGGGGTTGGCTAACAAGGACATGGATGGAGGTGGTAAAAATAGATATAAAGAAGTACAACTTATATGAGGATTTGGCTCAAGATAAATCAGAATGGAGAAACAAAATTCATGTTGCCGACCCCAACATAGTTGGGATAAGGCTTTGATGATGATGATGAGTTTTTTTAGTTCTCCTTTGAGTTCTTTGTAAGTGCTCTTTGAGATTTTTTTGCCTCTTGGTTTGAAGTTTGGCGCAAGGCCAGTTTTTAGGTCATCCCTGATTCCCCTGCCCCTTCCATCTCTTCCCACCTTGTAATCTCCCCTTCATCATTATCATCATCATCAAAGTCTTGTTCCAACTATGTTGGGTTTGACTACATGAATTATGTTTTTCCATTCCAATCTATCATGAGCCTAATCATCAGATAATTTGCACTTCTTCAGATCTATTTTTACTACCTCCATCCACGCCCACTTCGGCCTACCCCTTCCCCTTGTAGGCCATCAAACTGCATAGTCGAACTTTTCCTTACCTGCACTATTGTCGGCCCTGTAATCCTGTGCAGAATCTGAGTTCCAGGCACCAAAAGTTTAGGTCCAGTATGAGGAAGCTCCTGAGCCGTTCCACATTAATTGGTATTAGAGCTAACAAGATGTTGTTAGGTCCTATATTGTTCATTAATTCTATATCAATGGTCCTGATCAAATCAATCAACCATGAACAATAGGAACAAAAGAATCCAGCACTATTCACAAAGGATGAACCAAAAAACCATGCCTATTTAATTTGTTACAGAAGTCCCCCATCTAATTTATGCAGCTTAGTTCTCTCTCTTGAATTATTGGTGATGGCATGTGGAAAACGAGCTGATAGCCATCGTGTCGTCTCCAACTAATACAATATAGGGACTTGTGTTTCACACACCATTGGAGGTGGGCCACACCGACAGGTGGCAGCATGGATGAAAATATCGGCCACTACGCTACATATGGCCAACACTACGGCAATTTATCGCCCGTCACACCCGTAGCAGCTGCTATGTCCACTACAGGGCCATTACGAGGCCGCTATGGAGCCGCTACAGGGTGAGAAAATTTCCTGGTTTCCAATTTTTTTTTAAATACATAATAAGACTCATTTCTTTTATTCTTCTCTCCAAATAATACTTCTACACAACTTTTCTTCCCTTTTATGTTTAAAAGAACACCATAAGGCACATAATCTTGCCGAATTACAGTCGATACAAATAGTTCTGCTCAAGGATTCTTCTCTAAGTACATCCAATGTATTTTTTTCTCTAGGTACTCTTAAGTCCTGACTTCATTACATAGTTTTTTCTTTTATGAGCCTTTCATTAGTTTTTAAGTTAGCATAACTAAGCAACATGAACACATATGAACAAAAAAAAAAGATCATTACTATTATTTTCTATTTATATTATATAGCGATACAGGACCTCATACAATAAGGGTACCGCTACGCCCCATTATCTTAGTTACTTTTGCAAAATATATATATATTTTCTCTCATTTTCCAATATTCTAGATTTTCTATAATTTTTTCATATTTTTTTGACGATTTTTTCAAATCGCACCGCTACGCCACTATGTAGTATTTTTTGCGGTGGGCGTAGCCACTATTTTCATCCTCGGGTGGCAGTTGATACAAGTATATCTTCAACCGTTTGTTTGTCAATTCATGGCGCATCAGTCCAACTTCACCACATAGGTGGATTTTTTTATTGGTATAGATGAGGCCTGCTAGTCTGCATTTTTTTTTCCTGGATGTCACAAACCCCTTTTATTTATCATGATCCAGTGCCTTGTGTATTGGGATGTCACGGGCCAAGCAAATTCACTTGATTCAAGCTCATGTGTCACTCGATTTCGCCCCGTGCGCTATCGAGTCAGCCTTCTACCATGTCAATCTAGCCCATAGACCAAACTCACAGCAAGGCTTGCATATTCACACACCAAAGGAGTGAACATTGAAGGCCTGTTTATTTGGAGGCATTTTTGACAAGAATTGCAAGTATTTGGGAATTTCTGACGCTAGTGTCTGATCATGTCTTTAGATCATTTGGAATTCTCCATTTGCATGTTGGAATTCTGAAAAGCAGCCTTATGAAAAAGTCACTTTTGACTTTTGGAATTCTCAGAATTCCAGCTTCCTAAATCTTGGGACTATACTAGAGCTTCCTCAATTGCTTACACAAACTTGCTTGAACCTTGCTTGGTTTCAAATGAATCCAAAGACTATCATATATACTTCTACAGCTCTACGCTAAACAATGAATGGCTAGTAAATCCACATGTCATTCATCCAATGAATGAGAAATCTTTTAGACCTCCACACAACTCTATCCTAATCATTCACGTATCCACAATATTCTATAATACTTCATAAATCTTATTGTAATTTACAAGAATACTCTAGATACCTCCACACAATCCAAAACTACCCTAGAGTCTTCCAAAATCTCCCAAACCCTTAAAGGTCTCCATTGACCTATCTAGATTCGTCCATACATCTGATCAAGTGTACATCCAACCAATTGGACGATCATGATTCTCATGCAATTCCAAAAGGACTCTGACCCTGCCATCATGCTTCTTAAGTGTGGCCGTGTGACAGGGAGCTGCTATTCGCAGTTTCACACCTTCATAGTTTGGATTTAATCATGTGTTTGTTAATGTAAAGTACTATTGGATAATTGCCCACAGGTTGATTGTGGTGCAGCTGTTATATGCTTCAATAATTTCATTTTTCCCACGGCCAATCCACGCTGCATTCCCCCTAACATAAAATATTTGTTGTGTTGTTCTCTGTTTCTATTTCTTTTAACAATGTTATCGCCTTGTAGGCAAAGAAATGGCAAGCTGAGATCCTGCGTGAGCTAGTCAGATGGTCATTGTGTCTGTGCAATGATTAATACTCCAGAGTTCTGCAATTTTGCCAGTTAGCAGTTTGTGCATCTGCCTCTCCGTGGATTTGGCGTATGTGGGTTTTGGGCTGCAAGCACACCTTTAGGTCATCCATTTTACCTCGCTCTCTCTTATATCAAGAAGCTAATCCTTGGGAAGTGGTGTTTCTAATGTTCAACATATTCATGATGTAGTAGATTGACATAGGAGGGTGTTCTAATTTGATCTACATATAAATATCTGGGAAAAGAATCAAAATATCACACTTTCATCTTATGACCAGCCTAAATATCATGTATACAACACGAAGAAATTTTGCATCTCTTGATAACAGCAGAAATCATTGACATTGCCCTATCCTTTTCTCCTTCATTATTGTCATTGATAAATTTATCCATCCATCTAGTGTGGACTGGGGACGTTTCCATTATGGTTTTAAAACAAATGGCTGATTTAGTAGATGTTTGTATATGTTGGCTGAAATCGTAAAAATTATCCATTGCTTAGCTGTATGAAGCTATTAATGCACGTCTTGCATGATGCACGGGAATTGTGTGCCTGGGGAAATTAGCTGGTGGGTGCCTGCAGACCCGTGAGTGGTAAAAGAGGGCATCATCATCCTTTTCACGGGTTGATAGCCGTTTCTGTTACTGATATTGAGGTGTGCAACTTCTGATTGGACCTTGATACTAAAGCCACAAGCTTGGCACATTATTTTGATGGCCGTCCAAAGTAGTCCTTTAATTTAGGGCCTTTAGCCACTCAATTTGTTGTGCACCTTAGGCATGCACAAACCAACCGATGACAGCCCCATCTGGGAAGAACTTAATTGTGTTTGGTTTGAATGATTTTATCTATTCTTCTTTTTCTTCTCATCATTCTATTAAGTTGATAGTTGTATTGACAAACGAAACCACTGAATTACAGATATGTTGTTGCAGTTCGAATATGATTGGACATTAAAGTGTTTTAAGTGGTGGTTGTTGCTGGAAAGGAATTAATTAGTTCCTAAAAAATCTCAAATGTGGCTTTAAAAGCTTTTGTTGAGGCCCAGTTAGATGGATGGTATGTCAATTATGTTAGGATGGTAGGGTAGGTAGCAGTGCATGTGGATTAGGGATGACAGAAAAAAAGAAAAAAAAAATGGTCCCAATCAAATTCTGACCCTTGATATCGGGGCCTCAAAATTTGGACACTTAAGTGTTAGTGTAATTTTGTTGGGCAACCACCAGATGCTCCACACCTCGTGTGGCCTATTTATTATCAATTATATCAATCCAGAGAGAGGGGAGAGAGAGAGAGAGAGAGAGAGAGATGACGGTGAAGAACTAAAAACAAAAAACGCCAACCAGAGGTAGGTGAATAAGGCTAAGATAGATGATGATATTGTCCTCACTTGCCGTTCCAAAAAAAACTCCAGCCATTCCTGACCTTTGATTGGCTGCCTCTAGATTTCACCCTTTTAGTATTAGTTATTTAAAAAATCTGGGTCGTTGAGTTCAAGGGTCCACCCCAAGAGCTCCACCTGAACCGCAAGTTCATGTTTTTTTTTTTTTTTTTTTCTTTTGAAAATTGAAAGGCACAACCAGGCAAATGTTGCCAACTGTAAATCGTGTTTGTTGGTACTTATTAAACCAAATTGCAACTTAAATTCTGCTGGCCCAAAAAGAGGAGTGGACTAGCCAAACTTTTGTAACACAAAGGCCCTGCTTGGATTGAGGGTATAAACAAGAAGAGGCCAGCTAATATCATATCTGCAGGAATTTTAAACGTGCCTGGCCAACACGAGCTAGACAGACAAGATGGAACTATGTCTTCCTGACCGTCCACAGGCACAGCCTCCTTAAACGAGAGCAAAATCTTGTTTGAATAGAGACCTTGTAACTTTCGACAGCAGGAAAGCCATAAAAATCTGCAATCCGTTTTGATAAATGTTTTGTAATTTCGGCCACTAAAATCTCCAATTCGTTCCGATAAGATGGATTCCTATCATCTTATTTTAGTTATTGCCTTCAAAGCACAAAGCCTCAAATACCTTAGTGTGCAGTCCGGTTAAGACTTAAGACCTACTTTTATTCATTAACAGGATGGACTGTAGATTTTCTGGTTGAATGGTCCCGTGTAGGTGTGTTACAATTAAATGGATTTTTGACCTTTCTCCTCCTAACAAGTTGGTCAGAACGTCAGGCGATTTTATTGCATATGGAAATGCTTCGGCAAAATGTCAGAGTATAATTGCCAGCAACCACTGCATCTGATTATTCTGATGTGTCAGTCTTCTTTGTTTTTTCATTTTCCCTTTTTTATTTCCAGTGCTTTACACAGTGACTCGAGCTCACACCACCACAATTACTGCACCATGTCCATGATCAGCTGAACAATGGTCAACACATTTGATGTACCTTTCTACTAATAGAAACAAGGGTGCAAGCCCATTATATTCCGCTTTTTCTATTGTACTTTTAGCTTATCAGCATTCACAATGGTTGGATGTGCATGAATGCCAAAAATGGCTATAAGAAGGTTTTAAATGTTGAATCTTTACATACTCTTCGATATATCAGTTTTAGACTGATAATTTAGTTGTGTTGGCTTTTTTTTTTTTTCTTTTACAAAGAAATAATTAAAAGAACATTCAGAAAATGAGAATGTTTCTTAACATTAAATTTTAAGCGATTTTAAGGTGTTTCAGATGTAAATTGAATAATGGAATATAATACATAGATGGTGAGAGTAGAGTTCCAATACGTTCTTGGTTTTGGACTGAACCCACGAAAAATTGGGTAGGTCCATGTCTGAAACCTTTACAAATCAGACAATATGACTCAATTTCTGCCGTGTCTTAAACAATGGCTGTATGTAAAAGATGTAATATCAACATTAGGGTTTATTTCTTCTACCAAAAAAAAAAAAAATTTGGGTTTATTTTGTCAAAGAATTTATGTATGTAAACATTCGGAGCAGGATGCAAAAGAACTAAACAATTGCAACAACTTGAGTATGAACTTTATTAACTTGTTCCAAATTTTTCTTACAAGGACCAAACAATGAAAATAGCTCAAACCACATAAGCATTTAATTAAATAAAGGAATGAAACAATTGCTTATCGAAAAGAGGTGGTTACATCACCAAGTGCCTTCCAACCCAATAACTTGCAGACTCAATCTGCCCTTCCCTTTTTGTGCTCCATTCCAAAGGTCCATCTTTGTACTACTGCCAGCTTTATATGCATGAAAGCTTCTGACGGATCTCATTCCATGATGACAAGGCTTTAGACCAAGTGGTGTGTTGCAGTTGGTACAACTCCACCCATGCACCAAAACTAATAACCTTCCTTGATCATGGATGTGTACAAACTAGTAAAACTCTGAAACTGTATTTTGAAGAATATATATATATATATATATCTATAAATCATAAATATAGATTTGTACAAAGAAGAATGAGATTATCTTCCTTGTTTAATTTATTGGACTTCTGCCAATCAGGTGCAGACCGCTTCAACTGCAACCTTCTTCATTACATGTGGACATGGGTCTCCTCCAAAAACTTCAGGAGTTACCATTACCACGCACCATTGCTTCCCAATACAATTCTGCAACAGACCCTGTGTTAAATTCTCAAAAGAAGATTCAACTAAACTACATGTGCATGCCCAAAGTTGGTTAGTCACTTAGTCAGGTAGGGGGCTGAGAGAGAGAGAGAGAGAGGATACCTTTTCAAAAATATCATACGAATGGAATGCATGACAGCTTCCCTCCTGGTAGCTTCCACACTCTCCTTGTGGAGTCCCAAAGCTGGCAAACTTGATGGCAGAGATTTTTTGTCCAGGGTCACACATTAGATGAGCTTTGGGTCTCTGTGCCACTTCAAGACTCCCATAGGTTTTGATGGTCCTCATTATCGGTTGCCATTCATTAATATGAGCACAAACACTTCCTACCTTCCTTCTTACCAATGAAATCCAATTTGGGTTGCCACCCCATTCCTCAAAAAGAACCAATAGATTCCCAGTGGGGCGTAGCCAAGAACGAGGTACGTGATACCTGATATATATGATCATCCATCAGTTCATTGAAGTTTACAAATATGCTCCACCATAGAATTGTTTTGAAACAAATCGGCTTACCATCTTTGGGAGGGATCCCCGCAGTATCTTTGGCATTTTTTATCGCTGTAAGTTCCACTGTAGCTGCATTCACCGCAGCTTCCAGATGCTTTATAAGCAGGCCAGTGTCGACCAATGCTCTGCCCATTTATCCATATCTGACCTTTTCCCATGCTAACCATATCTAAAGCCAATGGTTCATTCCCTGCTGGTGCATCGAAAGTGGTCTGGAAAGAAGAAGGATCAATGTCAGCTTAGATTTGATGGATGTCTCTACAAACATAAGTCTGGTTCTGACTATAAGGAGTCTCAAACTATCCCCCCCAAAACCCTTGGGTACTCATGAGATATGGCTATGGGATCCATGTTGGATGAGTCACTCGTACCTAAAGATCTTATCTTTAAAATACTTAAAGATAAATATTAAAAAAATCTATTAAAAATTTATACAAACAGCATAAAAGCCTTTTACCATGTGAATAATAATTATTATATGATTAGAAAAATAACTGTGACCCCACGCTCTTTGGATTCAAGTAAGTAATACACCTATGTTCAGACCCAGTTTTTGTGCTTTTCAAACAAGAAGCCTATATAAAATAACATATCAAGCAGTATATTATTGCCATGTTTCTCACCTTGTACCATGTTAAAGGCTGTTTCTGATCTATCAAGGATCCCCATTCAACAGAGGAGCTTCCACTGAGTGAATGAAGTTGCAGAGCTTCACCTTTTAGACCAATCTGGTTAAGAACACCTATATCACTTACATGCAACATCTTGTGGAGATTATATGAAAAATAGAGAGTAGATGAAAGGAAACCAAACCTTGTAAGACCATTTCTGCCATGACAAGTCTCTTTTGCCCTCATCCAGACCATTCAGAGTTACTGGACCAAGAACTCCAGTATTCCATGTCTCGAAATGTGGCCCCACATTCTAAACTCAATTACAATCAAAAGCTTTTTTGAGTTAGAACTGCTGCTAATGCAAATAGACCAATAAACCTATCTGAAAAAATCTGAACTAACCGGCATGCCAACAGCTATACTTAGAATGGAAATCTTGTTATTGCCAGCTCTCAGCTTCACATTGCCACTAAATGTTAGTTTTGGGTTCTCCAAGCTTCCATACGCAGTACCTATCAATAACAAACAACAATTACCATTAAAAATGCCAGGACGAGAAAAGATGTTTTCTGTGAATTTTCTTTTCCATAAACCACAGGATCATACCTTCTAGTTCCCCGTTGGTGAATACGTGCAAAGCATGTCCTGCTGAAAATATGGTAAGGACAGGATACTGACCATTCCTCAAAAACCCTTCATTCGGGTTTATATTGACGCTGAATAGAGAGGAACACAAGATGATAAAATAGAGTAGTTAGCCAACAGTTAGGTTCTAAGTTGCACTACTACAGGTATGAGATCAGAATCTGACACCAGAGCAAATGTCGGATGCAGTGAACAGCAAAAACAAGAGTAATGAATATGGTATAAATAAATTTGAAAGTCATTATTTTCTATGTAAGGGGCTATAATGGTTTCTAAATACAGAGATACAAATATATAATTGCCCACATAAATGTGGCGTCACATTTTCTGTACATAAAATTCCAATTAAAGGCAAAAGTTATCTGGAGACTATGAAATTCAAGTCAAATTAAGTGTCATTTCATAGTCCAAACGGTTCCAACAAAGGATGTTGCCATTCAGATGAATGTGTGCACAACTGCCACAACATAATTTGGCTGACATCTTATTACATGAGGAAGTTAGCTACTCA
Source organism: Camphora micrantha (assembly GCA_003546025.1). NCBI lineage: Eukaryota > Viridiplantae > Streptophyta > Magnoliopsida > Laurales > Lauraceae > Camphora > Camphora micrantha. The sequence goes on from QPKB01000002.1 coordinate 67,765,700, forward strand.
CTCTGTTGTGTACCACAGATAGTCAGTAGTATCTCTTGTGGTGTTTATCTGCTCCAACAACCCAGCCACAGTCATCGAATTATCATCATAAGAGGCAGTGTCTTCATTGTAAGATGCCCAAGAAAACCCACTATCCACAGGTTCCATTATCATCTTATAGGTTTGGAAGCTAACCTGTACACAACATAAAGCTATGTGATGAGCAACCAAGTTATTTGAATAAGAGGATATAATACATGGGCCCACTGCACATTTTGCTCACCCTTGCTGTGTTGAAAACTGTGTTCTTGCAATCAGGAAGGATGCTGATTGACCAAGGAGGCAGGTTGTAGTGTACGCCATTAAATGTAACTGTAGCAAAAGATGTTGGGTTATAATTCGCGAGGAATGCGGCGCAAGCTCCTGAATCTGACCTGAAGACGTGGGCCTGAAGAGAAAGTGATGAAGAGTCAATTAGAAAGTACTAAAGGTTGCGATATTTGCCAAAGACAAAAGGGAAAAAAAATGTTTTGGCCGGACCTCTTCATAGTTCCCAAGTGACGTCACAGTGGGGTCTGCAGAAACTAAAGCTGATTCACACATCTTGATGGCTTTATGCAGATCTTTCAAATGGCCCCATTTGGGTTCATTTAGTAATCCTATAAAAACAAAAGGATCGAACACGTCACTGGGACATTCAGCACATCTTTTATACAAAATATATACAAAACTAAGCAATGGGATGCTAAGGATCAGGAGCTCCTTCCGAGTGTAAATTCGGAAACAAGGCTCTGAGAGCAGTTGCAGGTTCCTTCACCACAATAATGTGGGATTATGGTCCCATCATTAGGGTCATCGAGACTGTTTGCCTGATGGGATCCTTCGTGGATGGAGAACACTCTCCAAACATCTAGCAGACTGTATGATCTTAACACTTTAATCTCTCTTTTCCGGATCGTTGCTAAATTCCCTTAACCGTCTAGTAGGAGGCCACAGGAATGAAAGGTCAGGTCTTCCATTCTAGGAGCCTTTGAAGCATTCCTAATCATAGGGTTCAATGGACCAACACTGTCCGTCAGAGAAGCATCAACAAGGGCAGGAAAGGGAAGAAGCAGCAAACCGCAACACTGGACTCTATTTCATCTTCACATGGAGTGCTGTTCTTTGGTATGCGCGGTCCCATCCCAGATAAAAGATGAAGGCTATTAAAAACTTTTTATGAGTTCTACTCTGACATAAGTAGCATTCAGCCAATGCCAGATAGATGGGATAAAGCTATAACAATGATGAGGTTCTGTTATGCATGTATGGAACTGAACTTTCTCAAGGCAATATTTTTAGGTTTGACATACCATATTCATCAATTGGAGCATCATAGTCATAGGTTGTGGCAATAAATGGGCCACCAGCTGTTCGGCCAAAATTTGTTCCTCCATGATACTGGAGTGCACATGGATAGATAAATATTAGTTACAGGTCTCAGTTTCAAAAGATAGAAATTTGCAATTGAATTGATCAAAGTTACTGCATTCATTAACAGGAAAATGGGCCCACTTACCATGTAATAATTGATGAATGATCCACCTTTCTGAATAAATTTCGCTACAGCAAATGCTAAATCTTCAACCGGTCGGTGTGGAGCTGGACCCCCAAACTTTGTATACCTGTAACAAACAGATGGGGAAAAGACAATAAGCAGTCTAAATCCTTACAAATATCCTGTTTCTCATGAAAATGTAGTAGAAACAGAATTAATCCGAAAAAGGACTCAAAGATTGCATGAGCTGTAAACACAAGTTACCAGCCACTCCAAGCTTCTGTCCATATCTTGGGTTTGTAATCCTTGTTGGGAGAGAAGTAATCACAGTAAAAACCATTACAGGAATTGATCTGTTGTAATATTGGCAGGAGTTATAAAACTTAAAAAAGAAATAGATAAAGGATATACCATACTTGGAAGAGAAGATAATTTACTAAAACTACAAAGACACTAAATGCTCCAACTGCATTACACGTGGAATTTAGCCTTCAGAGCCAGAAAAAATCTCCAACAACCACATCCCAACAAATTAAGAAGATCAAAGTAAAGAAAAACTTGAACCTGTTAATGGCATCTATGTCAATACTATTATAACAAAGCTCAAATACTGGGAAAGTTAAGGTAGTTCTTAGATGGAAACCAATTGCCAAATGCTTTGAAATAGTTTGGCAGAATAGATTCTGTTCTACTATGCCTTTTTCTGAAAGCAACACATTGTGCAGGAAAACCTTTCTATAAATTGAAAACAACGCATTGTGCAGGAAACCTTTCTACTTTGCTAATTGATATTAGAATCGGTTGTTGACATTCATTAATGTGATTTCCATCTTCCATCACCAAAAACATAACCATCCATTACGCTTCCAACCCACTCTTAAATGCCAATGGAAAAGACACAGCTGGAGATCAAATCAGAGAGGATGAAAATACAGCCATGTTAAATGCAAGAACTAACTTGTGGTTTAGTCCAATCAACACTTATTTTCAATGCAGTGGGGGCATCAAACAAACAATATGAGAAAAGGGGGGCCAGAACAGAAATGCTTACAACTGGATCTGGGGCATCGTCCTGCTTGCACATGACCCATGGGACACCAGTTTTAAGACTGACTGCCATCTTCGCCGCCCATGTCGCGTAAGCTCGACCAGGAGCACCAAGCTCATACTCCATTGGCCCATATTCATTCTCTACCTGCCACCAACATAAGAGAGGACCCATCAATTTTTCATTCCTACAAACAAAACTGAGAGAGAAAGAAAACAGACCCATTTTCCAAAGAAGATCCAAAGAGGAAAAAATCGAATACTTATTCCATATTCCATTCATTCACCTGGGACATGATAATAGGACCTCCTTGTGACTCATACAACCCTTCTGCCTTCATCATCTCAACAATCTTCCTGGTGAAACCCTCCATGGCCACCTTCATAACAGTTCAAGCACAAGCAAATCATTTTAAGAAATTCAAATGACAACCCCACCAAAAAAAAACAAAAAGAGAACCAAATTTTTTTTAAAAAAATGGGCAAAAATCCAACCTTGTAAGGCCTACTGTCGGTTCTGAAACTAATACCAGGAACATATTTCAGCCAAACAGGAATCCCACTGACAAAACAAAACAAAAAAGTGTTAAGATTCAATACATTGCAGAAGAGAAATGAAATCAAGGATTTGTGATACTTTATATATTTTTTTTTTCTAATAATCACCCAAAATTCCATTCTGCACAAACATAAGGGCCAATCCGGAGATGAACAAAGAGGCCAGCCTGCTTCACCAGCTTGATGAACCTAACCAAATCATACCTCCCCTCAAAATTATACTACAAAAAAGTGAAAAAAAAAGAAGAAGAGAGAGAGCAAATATCTTTATTAGAAAAAAAGACAATATTTTTTTAAAAAAGATAGAGAAAAATAGAATAAATTTCTATACCTTGCCAGGAGAAGGCTCATGGCCATTCCAGAAAACATAGGTCTGAATAGCATCTAATCCTCCAAGTTTGGCCTTCTGAATAAGATCCGGCCACATCTGAAACAGACCCAAAAACCAAAACCCACAAACAAATCAGATAAAAAAAAACAAAAAAAAAAAAAAAAAAAAACAGAGGATGAAATGAAGAAAATTAGAGACACCCCACAACCCACATTTCCAAGAAAATCAAACAATCACACTTAAATACCTCAGGAGTGCTTCTTGGGTAGTGAATGGAGCCAGAGATGAGAATCCTCCGCTGACCATTTACGATTAGCGCCTTATGGTCATATGTCACAGAGGAGGTGACTGACGGCAAAATGGTAAGTAACAGCAATGTGAATGCGCTTAAGAGAAACAAGACTCTGTAGCAGCTTCTGCTGCTGCATGTTTCTAGCTTCAAATCCATTCACAGATAGAGAAAACAATGAGAATTTTTTTTTTTTTTCTGCCCCTTCTTTCAAAACAAAAGTGAGAGAAGAAGGAGATTAAAAAGGAAGATGAAGCAGCTGTTCTGTTGTCTCTTTCTCCTTTTTCTTTCTTCTCTGTTTTTTTATGTTTTTCTACTTTTGCTTGTGTATCCTCTGATCTTTACAATCAACAGAGGAGAGCAACAGATGGAAAAGGGCAGTGAGTACTGAGCATTGAGTGATGAGTAGTGGGGGGTTGGAGCCTCTCTTAAACACAAAATGGAGTGGGGGGTTTTGAAAGGAAAAGGTAGGGGCCACCAGGGAAAGGAAAAGGAATAGGGTGTGTGTGGCCCACTATCATCACCTCATCTCTCTCTGACGTGGACGCTCATCCAATTGGGTGTTTTCATCTGTTTGCTTCTTTTTGTTGGTTTTTTATGCTTGTGGGGAAGGAAAATGTTTAAAAGTGTGAGATCTCTGATATTTTATGCATTTGAAGTATAGAGATTAAAATGTGAGTTGTGAGTGAAATGGACAAGACAATGGGAGTTTTTCAGGCAATTAAAAAAGTGCTTTGGGAGCTGTGGTGAATCTCTGTCTTTTTCTTGAAAAAAAAATAATTTTACTGGATTAACTACAAATATTTTTAAATTATAAAAAAATAAATTAATTTTTCAATACAAACACAACACCAAATAAGTAGAGGGGTGTGGAATGCACAACGCGAAAGCATACTTTATGCCACCGAACCAACACCCAAACGAGCGACTAATAAATACTACTGATTGTATCAATACAATATCCAAAATTTATTATAAAAATAAATAAAAGAAAGAATACTGCAGGATTATTTACTTCGAAAGGTTATATGTGCTATTACTAATAGTGATATAAAATATTTGATAAAGCAAATATTGGCATTTTGTAAGTTTGAACTTGAAGCCCAATGCTCGAGATAAATCAACTGATGTTTTGAACTAGGCATGTGCCGCATGTCAAATTTTGGTTCTGACCACCGTCATGAAAAATATTGATTATGAAAAGACTTTTCCAAATACAGTACCATGTAGTACTGCTTGTCCTGTTGTCCATAAGTTGGGTGGCTTCAAAATACTTCTTTACAAAGTAGTATAATTTCATTGGAAGAATATACTATATATATATATATATATATATATCGATATAGAGAGAGAAAGAGTATAAATGACATCTTAGGAAATAATAATGGAAAGTTCATCTGAAATCCTATCATCTAATCCATCTATTGTGTATCTTTTCTAATAACATTCATTTGATATTATCAAGGATGTTTTCTAATCTCTTCAAATGATCAATATCCTTAACACATATAATTGACAATATTAAATCACAACTTTCCTGATACAAGATATTCTTAATCGGCCAATACATGTACGGTCTCTTCTTTAAACACTAACGTACATATATGAATGTGATAAAAATGGTGTTTTTTTTTTTTTCAACAAAGAAGGGATATGTTTACCCAGAATATACACATTTTAGTTATATATACAATAGTAAATTGTTTTACTAATTTTTAATTATTTTGATTTTAAAAAAAATTGTATTGTAATTCATAATTGCTTCATTTTTTGTGCGACTCTCCACCAATAATAGAAGCAAAACCCAGGCAGTGCTATTTGTGAAGAAGTGACGACCAAAGGCAGAACCATGAAATATGCATTGTGGGGTCAATGTAAAAAAGCTAATAAAAGACTTCATTAATATTACGGGGGTTTTGAGATTTCAACTGGGACATGACCACCCCTTAGTTTTGAGCGTGGCAACAATCATCCCTTTTTTTTTTTTCGTGTAATTGAATACATAGGATTGTTTTAAAATGATTAAAATGAAAAACCAAAGTTGAATATTTTAAATTGACCATCAAATACCGTTCTTCTTTGATGAAAATCGAATTAAGGGTAAGGGTAGATGAAAAATGAATACGCATTGTCCTCGTAGTGCAGGACTTAGAAAAGTTAAAAAAAAAGTCTTGTATAGAGCTCACCTCTACCTTATACCCTTCACTCTTAAATCTCTCAATAATCTTTCATCGAAACTTGTTTCACCGTGATTCCTGATGTATTCAATTCATATATATTTTGTTAAACAAATAAGCTCTTAGACTCAATTCATTAAAATTTTGTTTTATCTACAATTATAATAAGTCTTAAGATCCTGTTTGCATTTTAGCCTGCAGAAGATTATTAATAAAATAAAATCAATTATGTTTTTAAGTACCTTAATTCTTAGAAAATTTGTGTACATAGTTTTATTTATGAAATCTATTTTCTATTTTCGTTTTATTTTATTTATGAGAACGGTTCTTTACCCGAATGGTAAGGAGTGATAGTTCTCACATAGCTGTTCTGGGTTCAAATTCTGTATATGAGGCCCTCTTCCTATGTATGGAGGCTTCTTTTCCACTTAAATGAACTATTTTACCGTGCGTGTGAGGGCTCTCACGGCGGCCCCAACACCCTCCACTTTGTTAAAAATAATAAAAATAATAATAATAGTAGTAAAAAGTCCGAGGATGACTGAGAAAAGACGCCAGGGGGATTATTCGTATACTTTCATCTATTTAAGAAAAATGGTACCAGCTTGTTCAAGTGGTAGGGCCCACCATCCATTTGCATTGAATAGTTGAATAGTTACGATCCATTGTAGAGCAAATTTGGTACTCCGTCGGTGTATGGAGTATTTTCAGACTTCAACAGACGTGTATGCGAAAACCGAGGGAGAGAAAGAGCGCGTGTGAATGAACGGAAAGGGAAAAGGTCCCGGGTGAAATTTGTTAAATTTCATTGGACCGAGAGGTCAATAGGACCGTTGGATCCCAGGGCCTAAGGACCGTTCGGTCCATGTCCCGGGACCAAACCCGTCCCGGGACATGTAGCATTCCCTGTGAATGAATGGATGGAGGGAAGAGGAAAGGGTGAAATTTAAATTAAGTTTCATTGGCGGAGAGTTCAATGAGATAAATTGTCAAAATAGAGGGGGGCATATATATATATAAATAATATATAAAGTCATAAACTATTGAAATGCTCAAAACCATTTTACAACCAACCGTGCTACAGAGCCTGTATTTGTGTCCGGACTCTGGGCTCTGTAGAATTTTTCTTTTACAACCGCACCCACGACTTGGATCCATCACGAAGAAAATTGGTCTATGGTCATGGTTCACCAGTCGAACGGTGCTTGTTTAAAAGATGGACCTGCCTGTGTTTAGTTGCATGAATTCAAATCTCCCCATGCCTTTTTTTTTTTTTTTTTGACCCTGTCCTACTAAGAAGGGGCCTTAATTAGAAAGATGACAAAAGTGAGGAGAAATTATAGCCCGCATACATTGTAACAGTATACTAAGGATTGATCCCTATCGACAGTGCGGTGACATATGGGGTTGTAAACCAACTAAGGAACCCTTAGTTATCCAATTCAATCATTGGTATTAAATTGGTTTGATAAGGTCTGAGATGTAACTTAGTTGATTTAGGACCACGATTTACTCGCGAGGTTTAGAGTTTAAAACTGCACTACCACATTGGGGCAATGGGGAATTTACACTCCTCCATTTAGGCCCGTAGGGATTAATTCAGTCCAAAAGGCTGCGACACCTTCAGATATATATATATATATAAAGAAAGATTGGTTTGATAAAAGAAAAGAAAAGAGAATGTGATTAAATTCTATCAAGTTGTGGCAGTAGTGGTAGTTTAGATCGATGAAGATGTGGTTGCTACAAACACAAACTTGGATTGCATCGGCTTGAATTTGGTATTAAATGTATTGGTAAGTGACGGTCCATAAGAGATCAATCACGTATGAGTCACTATTCACAATTCAAGGCTATGATGGACACCCTAGACATGGAGGATGATGATGGATATTTCAGATCTAATGATCTAATGAAGGAAAGAGAAGATATGCTTTTATGGAAGCTCTCTTCTCACTCAAACATTTCTCTCATTAATGCATTTATTAATATAAATTACTTTTGAGAATATTAGAAATAAGGATATTTCTCCCCTTCTATCAAAAGAATTTAGAGACAACCCATGTTAAACCGAACTTTACAGTAACTGTCATGATTAACGGTAACACGTATCTAGATAACAAGGATGGGCTCAACTCGAACCAACTCATTTATTAATGGATCAGAAAATGTAAACCTAAATCCAACTCAGCAATTTCAACTTGTCCCATTTAGAGTTAGGTTGGGCCAGTTCAAGAATTGTCACCCCTTGTATTGCTGAAATCTCCTTATATATTGTGTTGTCAATTGTTAAATCCCTTTTTTTTTAACCTTCTCGCCCTCGGCCCCCACACCCAAAAAAAAAAAAGAAAGTCCAATGCATGCTTCTAGCTAAATTGAAATGTTTTTATCCAACCAGTTTTCTCTTCACTTATAAGATTCCAATAGCTTAATTTTGTAAATTACACAATTTACATTTAACCATGATTTATTGTTGAAGATACCAAATTGTTCAAATAATACAAGATGGTAGGTATGGTGGCCCCCTATGCCCCTACGCGTATTGATTTGATAAATGTTGGTAGTATTCATATTATAATATGTTAGGAGCAATAGATTCCATAGTATTATTAAATACACTACTATTCGAGACAATAGTATGGGTTTAATACATCCTATGATTGATCTGGTAGAAAATGGCCTTTTCTTCTCCATCTCTTTTTTTTTTCTTTTCTTTTCTTTGCTAACAAGGGTAGGAATCCCTATCGTATTTGACCTAACATGACTAACCCTTTGTACACACAACTTCACAAATACATGTGCACTTAGGTAAATTTGGAGGGTGTTGAACAAATGACGTACGGAGTGAAAGCACAATATAAGGAGCAAACCCACACCTTAGGCTAACAACTTGACACCAAGGCATGTGTCCTTCATCTAATCACTTACGATCATCTAAAAAACTCTATCACTTGTTTGTTTCCATGCAACTAAATTCCTAAGAATTTTAAACCATGTAACTTAAAAGTGGTTAAGTTTTGAAGAAACAATAGTGAAGATATACAAACCATCCAATATTGTTGTCTTCAACGAAACATTTATTAAGGGGGATGAAAAATGTACACTCATCCGTCATCCTAGTAAATCAAACCTTAAACAAGTCCCTTTTGCATCTCCTCCTCCTATCCTTCATCCGTCACCTATTTAACAATCCTTTTTTACAGTCTATTTTGCCATAAATTCTTAGAAACTCAATTTCTTGCAAATTAGTAGATCCTAACAGGAAATTTAAACTTAAAACACCAAAAGAGACTGTTTGGATCTTCATAAATAGAGTACAAAAATAAAAGAAATGTGGTGTTGTGGGCTTCAAAATTATATGAGTTTTAGCTATTAGATGAAGCATCTATTTGTGTGACTTTTACATTATCAATGTATAAGCAGAAAAACTCGAGTGGACGTCAAATTAGGATGAGTGTTAATTCAGAACGGGAGTGAGTGTCAACAGGTAAGATTGATAATAAGCTACTAGGTAGACCCTGAAGTCCCATATGTCTATTACCTAAAAACAAAGTCCCATATGTTGTTTGGTTAATAACAACCAGGCCATCATTACGAAATATTGGTACTATTTACAGATGATTCACGCGCTTTTGATTTTGGGATGAAGCAGAAATTTGGTCATTTGCTGTCAGCCATTTTATCTGGGCCCAGTTGAAAAGAGCTCCATCTTCAAAACCAGTAGGAGTGCAGGACTAGCTTTTTCCAGACAAGAGGGGGCTTTTGGTGCCTAAATTCCAAATCCGACTGTAAAGCACCAGCTAAGGGTATCTGGTACAGGGCACTGATGACTTCATCTTACCCATCCAAATAGTGACCATCAGTTAAATGATTAGAATGATGTCAAAAATGATCATTTTCAAGCAAGAAAATGGTCCACCAATCCGATGGGTACAAACTACAGTAATCTGCTCAATGCATTTTGCAACCAGCAATCAGTCGACAATTAGGCCCACTCGGTGAATGGTCTCAAGTCCCAATCATGTTTGGTACATAGTCCCAAACAGTCACTAGACTGTGTACAGGGCCCAGTAGACAAGTGTTTTTTTTTTTTTTTCTCATACACATCACCAATGGGGGAAATTGAGATACAGGGGCCCTTTCCTTTCAATTGTTCTGAAAAAAAAAAAAAAAACATGAAATAAGATAAATCCCATAAGTGTCGCCTACTAAATTCATACAAATACACACCGAATAAACCTAGGGCGGCTTTTTTTTTTTTTTTTTGGTTGAACGAACACAAGGCCACTCCACCGATTCACAATTGGACAGGCCATCAAATTTAATTCATGATTGGTGGCATTCGATTCTAAAAGTCAATAGTAAAAAAAATAAAAAAATAAATAATGGTGTATATTACTTTTTTTTTAAACTATTATTATCTGCTTGATTATATCGCTGTATATATAATTTATGAAGCTATTGATAGTTTTGACAGCACAAATGGAGGTCGCATATCACAAAATGAGAGTCCCAACTACCAACATTCTAGGTGGGCAGTATTAGCGGGTCCAAACTCAAAGATAATGTTACACAACCTAAAACAGAAATGGATCGGGATCTGATCCATCCATTAATGAGGGTCACATGAGTGTTTAAAAACGAAAAAGGTCAGTGGTCCCTATTCAAGGGTAAAACAGATCCACTGGTTGATAGTCCTGATCAACTTGATATTTGTGCTCCACCATCCACAGTGGGACCTACCTGTATCCTCACAACCTTGTCATCTTTTAGATTTTCAAAGTGGGCCTGGGACTTTTTTTTTTTTTGGTAAGAAGAAATTCACTTAAGAGGGAGCAGCAAAAACAGCATCAGCAGAAAAGTAGAAAACAAAACAGGCACAGCCTGCCACTGAGGATCCCTGTATCCCAAAAACCCGTTCCTAGCTTGACCCCATTTAGCCAAAATATGGGGTCTTGGATCTTAGTGTTGGCATTTGGTTATCTGTCTGTACAAGTTGAACAACCCCAAATGAAAGTGGAAAAGATGGAAGATGGAAGGGTAGGTAATTGATCTTTCCATGGTCGGTTGTGAATTGTGAATTGTGAATTGTGAATTTGTGAAGCAGCGAATGGGAAGTATGTAGTGGGCTGGGAGAGGACAAGAGACTGTACAAGTGCCGTAGCTTTTGACAAAACTACAAACCAACCCGAGATCATGATGTGATTATACCTTTGAATTTTGTTGGGTGAGAAAAGTAGTTGAAAGAATTACTAATGCCCAACCAACATTGGCCAGAGGCCTGTCCCTTTCCTTTTTCATGGAAAACTACAGGAGGCGGTGCTCAAGTGAATGCCCCTGAGAACATTAAATAAAGATTACTGTTTTGTGTTCATAGATCTTATGGGACCACAAGTATGGTTTTCTTTTACCGATTTAGCACAAAAAAAGGGGCGATCACGGTTCTTTAATTTTAACCATTGATCTTATGGATCCCATCATTTATGGGGCTGTCCCACAATCTTCTAATTTTGCAAGTTTTGGGCCCCACTGAGGAGGTTTCACTGCTTCAACTTGGGTATTCTTCATGTCAGAGATTCAGAAGATCGGACAGCTATATTTCATCATTTAAACCTCCAACTTGCTTGAACAGCTGTTCTTTGAATTGGGATTTTTTTTTTTTTTTTTTGTGGGGTAGTGATCTTTGGGGCTGAGGACCTGTATTGGTGGTGAGACTTTTGTGTTGTTTGCTGTTGGCATAGTTTTTTCTTTGTTTCTAGCAATGAAAGTTTTCTGTAAAAAAAAAAAAAGCTCAAACAAATAAGTTCTTTAAGAGACTTTTGAGAACTATTACTTACCCACAGTTCTCTCTTGGCAGTACAGGATTTGAATCTTACGTATCCCACGTCTTTCGACTTGTGTGGACTTTTTTTACGCTTAAATGGGCTTCTTTCCTACTTGTGTGGGTCTTCTTCCAGTGTGTGAAGCCTGAAAAAAAAAAAGAGTTGGGATCTTTGGAGGCTTTCTCACAGAGAGAACGTGAGTGGATCAATAATGGTCTGCCTTGTTATCATAGGAACGCCTGCCATTCATGTGGGCAGTGCCGATCCCATCCAAGGCAGGGCATCCTCAAAGTGATGTAGTGGACCATAAGTCGATTATGGCCACCGTGGGTCAAAAGCCTTAAAGGATCTGATTCGTTTTTAAGTGCGGGGGTATACCCTGCCTGCTGTGTGTACGAGGAACTCCCTCTGTCGTGGGGCCCCATGGCCCCTATGGGGCATCAAAAGATCTGGGCAGGCGCTTTGTTACCGGTTTATTGGGCTTCCCAGATGGGCCCCTTCTTTACGTTTTGTACTGCTTGTTGGCTTGTTGCTAAATTTTGTCTGCTAGGAACATCGTCCCCATTGGATAGGTCTTGGGAAGGAAAGAATTTTTCTCACTCTCTGCGGACCACAGAGTTCAGGGCCCATGATGTAGCCTTGAACTTCAACAAGGAACGAACGGTGTGAAATCCTTCTTGATGATACATGGCCCACCTTAAATTAAAGCACTCGAATTTGTGCTATCTCTAATGTCGGCGCCCAAACAGATTCACTGGAATGGGCTCCATAATCAGCTGATCACATTGTAAAGCATTTGATCTCCCTTTGTCTACTAATCACATGTCTTAAATCTAATTAATCATCGGGCAGGCCCAACTTCAAATGGAGCACTTTGACCCACTGTAAATGTACAGGGATGGATAGCATAAAATTGAGCAGCTAGTATTAAAGGTGGGCCCACCTAGGCAACTGTAGGGATTCCCTGGGCCCCACTTATCTTCATATAATTTTCCTATGGGCCCCGTCGTTCCTCTCTCTCTCCGTCGGTGTTCTGTTTGCACGCCACACCATCACCATCATTCGAATCTTCCAAATTTGGGGAGTATTTTAGTATCTTTTCCTTAGAAACACTTGTTAGTTGGAAACCCGTGAATCTTTAGATAATGGTTGTTTATATGCATGGATAAAAGGACCTAATTCCTTTGTGCTCAAGGCCTTGTAATTCTCCATGATGAGTGCCATTACAGGGGCTAGATTTTAGAAATTTTTACCTAGGGCCTTCCTTTCCAAGAAAGTGTTTTACATAGTGGCCCCACTTCTAATTGCATTTCCTGGGCCTGCCCATGGTGAGTGGGTAATCATAATAGATAATTAGATTTACATGCAACTCATTGTATGAACAACACGAACTTCTATTGGTCCACCAAAAATTTGTCATACTCCCCCAATTTGTTTTCCTAATGTTGCACCGACAGTAGGTATACATTTCCCACAAAACTCCCATCTGACTGGTGGAAGATATCTGTAAGATGACCCATATATTTCTTTTCTTCCTCAGGTTGCATACATGAGTTTGGACTATTTGGGGATTTAATTTCTAGTGATCACCAGAAAGGCACTATCCCCTAATCCACGGCATATTAATTTTCATGAGTAGCAAAAATAAATAGAGGCATAAAAATCAATCACTGACAAACACGGTTGTGGGGCCCATCTGAGGGCCTACATGGGATGGGGCTGGGTAATTTGAAGATCTTCCTAGGCTCTTCTTTTGAACAAAAAATCATCCCAACCTCATCATTCAGGGCCTACAAGTTCAGTTCACTTAAATGAGGTATGTACTCGATCCAACAGTCCAATCCATTCGGATCTATCTAAACCTGGATTCTTGTGAAATTCAGGAAAGATATATTTTTGCGGCCTAGCTGGATGGACCATCAATGAGCCCCACACATGCGAGCGGATGGGACAACCCCTGTTCACTTGAGAGGCATTAATCATGATGTGTTTTAGAATGAAGAGTTCTGATGTAGTGCAAGATGGCTCATCTATGGTAAGTTAACCCTCCACATTAATTGTCACAGGCCCAAGTCCAAGTCCAAGTCCAAGTCCAAGTCTTAGATTCATCCAATGATAATTACCATTAAATTGAAGTTTAGAAAATGATGCATTCTAAATTCGTTAAACTCGATCAGTATCATATTTAGTCCTAGTAAGGGCACCCACCAGTGGCTGTGGATGAAAAATCCAAGTTGATTCCAATCTGGCGTTTTTCATAATAAAAATCCCTCATCCAATCGTAAGCTTGAAGAATCTCTTTCATGGAATCATATATTTATTCATTCATGAGTAGATGAAATGATTTTGCTTTGGAACCAATGCAGGGGTAAAGAAACATGAGATGGAAAGCCTTTTACACACCCATGTTTAGTGACCACTGATCATCACAGGCCCTACGTGTACCATCTTTCTGATGTTTATTTTATAAGAAACTCAATACAGGTGGTTGAGGTGGTGGGCTCCACCTGAGGAGGAAGGGAATCGTATCGTAGAGGGAAGAAGAAGAGGCGACCGACATTTTTATGGTTTGGAGTTTGGACACGGGTTCCGAATCATGAACAGAAAAGCGTGTGCTTCAAACCTAAAAGGAAAGGAAAGACTATATACTTCATAGCAATTGATAATACATGAAGTGGTATATGCTTATTTATTTATGTCAATCAGATGTCACAGATGCGTAGGCTCTTTTGTACATTGTTGAACAATGATGGAAGCATACCTAAAGTGTTGTTTTTATTCACTTCCACGTATCTATATTCTATAGAGACATTGTATAAAAAAAAACAGGCAGCTGATTATGTCCGCATTAATTAAGAAACCTCATTCTTCCTTTTGTTTCATTTTAAACAGGTAAGATAAGAGCTTGTTCTAACTAATCTTTGTTGTACACGCCATAAAAGTTTGCAATGCTAGTCTTTCTCTCACTGGGTGGGGAGAGAGCCGAGAGGAAGAGACAGACAAGCAGAGAAATGTATTTTTATTATTATTTCAACATTAAGTGTTTGGGCTAGATTGGGTGTCCACCAGTAGGTGGTCTTGAACAGAACAGAACATTGGATTAAAATTTTCTGTCAAAAGCAGAGAATTTTTAGATGACCGGACTTGTCCTATGAGAGAAAAACCACTTATCTCTCATTGGTAAGTGGCGACAGTTCTCATTAGGCTTTGAACCTTAGATACACAACCTTTTTCCACTTGTATAGGCTTCTTTGCCTTTTGTATAGGTTGTCTTTCCGTATATGTACAGGCTTTCTTTTGGATACTAGGCCCCTTGGTTGGATTATAAAAAAAAAAAAAAAGAGTCATCCTTTATATGATAAATTTAAACCCCTCACACTCATTATACCCTCCTTTATTGGCGCTCAATCAAATTCGACACATTTGAGTTATGCAAGCCATTGGATTATCATATGAAATTAGCACCCATGTGACACTATCTACCCATTAGAATTAGTGAGTTGGTGCAATGAGTGGCGCCCCCCCGGCTCATCTATATCAGTTATATATGTATCATTTATATCAACAATGCAGGTTTGAATTGGGTATTTCACTGGTACTTCTACATCTAAAACCTTTTCCAAAGCACGACATGCATTGTCTAACATTTAAAACTATGGTACTTAAAAGCCGAAGTCATTTTGGCCAGACCCATTTGAAATCACACAGTGTCATTTTTTTTTTTTTTTTGGGAAAACCACCAAGGGGGCCGGTACCCATTAGAGACCCCATCTGAAGGTAATATGTACTCATATAGTAATAAACTCCGTCCTTGAAGATAAAACACCTGCTCTACAGGGTTTGATCCCTCCCGTTCCCCATCCCTGGACGTCTTAATCTACACCGGCAAGTGCTTTACCAACCATACAAATTACTACATGATACAGATATATCTATAAATAATAGGGTAGGACCATTTGGTAAGAGTTTGGATATGATATATATACGCCAGCCTTTATTGTGGGGTGGGTGATACCCTACCTTTGTCACTTTCACAATAGAGTGGTTATAGGATGAGTAACATGGCCTAAAACAACCCCTCCACTTGCCACCTGAAATTCTTGAGTCGACTAGGTGACTCGGCTGACTTGGTTCCGCAGGTAGAGTAGTCAATTCACCTGGGTAACTCTATACACCAGAATTAGCAAGTCAATATTTAGACACTTCCAACTCAGGTGAGTTGGCTAAGTCATCCGCTAAGTTATTACTTCATAGTAATCATTTTGCATATCAGAATGGGACTCAAAACTCTAACCTAGGTTATATATATATATATATAGCCATTTTCAATGATGTTTTGCATTTCAGAATTTATATATGGAGGGTTTTAATTTGGTGTAATGAACCCTAGGGTGCAATGGCCATGGAGGTAGCCTGCAGGTAGGGGGTGGAAATTAAGATCTCAATGAGAACTGTGGGTGTCAAAATAGAAAACCCATTGGATCATTCTGATCCCTTGATCTTATTAGACGACGTCTTTTGTTTTTGTTTTTTTAGATTTTCATTCTATGGCGGATAAAGATTGTACTGAGGACTGTCCATCAACCATTTTCTGTGGGACAGTAAAGATTAGCTAGGTCCATTAGGATGACTTCAGTACTCCTTTACTTAAAACAACAAAACTAGACCCAATGAAGCTGAGGATGACACCTCAAGTCATGTCACTCATAGGGGGTCCACCGACCGTAGCCCACCTTTTAGATCAACCATCGCAGATTCGCAGGCCCTAAGACTCCCAGTTAGCTAGCTCAGTGTAGCTAAATTATCCTCATCAATCTTGGATGTATGATGGAAAAAAGAGAATGGGAGAGACTCACAAAACCAAAGCGGCTGCATATCATCTTAAGTCACGGAACTATCTCTTATCCATGTTTGTGGATGAGTTAGCCACATATGCAAAAGTTGGTGCTGATGACAAACCATATCCAAATCCTGGAGCTGCTGTGATTGGGATGATCCTTTTAGGATGGTAGTAGTTGTGTCACTTGTGTCTCTCAGTTTCTAGAGAATGTGTGGGTCTCATTGGACGTCGTCTGGGCATATCCAGTATCCAGAGATGTATGAATGTCATGATTTTCATGTATAGTAATAGCATGCACAGATAGATAGATGTGCAGTGCACGAACAGATCCTAATTAGTGTTGAAGAAAAGGCTGGCTGTTTCCCTTTCGTTGGGTACCATTCATGACACTGACTTGTGAGAGATTTTTTTTTTGTTTGTGAAACTTGTTGAGCGATTGTTGTTTCTTATGCTTCTCCCATGTTCCCACACACCCCAAATTGCACATGCTTTTGTTCCGGAGTAGGGACGTCTTTGGGTCAGTAGGAATCTGAATTTCTCCCATCCGGGAAAGATTGGTATGGAAAATGATTTTGGATTTCAAACTTGGGAGAAATTCTGATCCAAATATAGGATCATGTGCATGGGATCAAAAAATGTTCTTGGATTCGGATATGAACCCTTGTGATCCAACCAATAGTTTAAAATAAAGAACCGGCTGCATAATACAATGTTTATTGGTAAGAATAATATTTCCTTATTCCAATTTTTCTCAGCAGACGGTGGTGATCAAGAATGTGGCCCACCAAGCCAATATTCTTTGATGGCCTTACTCTGTTGTCATGAGTTTTCTTTGAGTCTGATGAGAAAGCCTGCTATGAGGGCCCGGCCCGGCTTCAGATAATTCGAGCCTAAAGCAATAATCTTAAATGAGGTATTTTCTATGTTTTAATATTATTAAAAATATTTTATGTTTCTTGCTTTTTTATGATATAAAATTATTAATTAAGTTTTTATATTTAAGTTTTACTAACTTATATTAAGTTCACCTCCAAAACCCACATGAAAATTTTGGGCCTATCCCCAAAACTCACATAGAAATCCCCTCACCTCGCACCAAAAAAAAAAGAGTCTTGAGTCTGCCACTGGTAGGCTGGTAGGGGTCAAAGCATTTTCACCTGCGCACAGTGCGTATATGCACCATGAGTCAAGATTAGCCAAGATGGACTTCAGAGGTGTGCCTCACGTATTGGATGTTCCAGATGCACGTCGCTCATATGTACTGTGGGCAAGTAAATAAATCGCGGCGGGGGCTCATTATTTATCTTAAATCTTAAAATCTATTATTAGGGCTGAAATCCCAAGCTATAGATCTATTACAAACCACATCATAGATTAAATCTGAATGGGCCCTTTATTGAAATATGATACACAAAAATAATGAGAAAGACTTGTGAAGCAAATTCATGACTGAATGTATGATCGATATTTGATATAAACATGGACTGGTAGAAATATAATTGGACCCTTAGCGATAGAAATATAACGAGTAGATTTGAAAATATAATAGACCATAAATGACACTTTAAGGCCCCATGAAAATCTTGATCTTATCTTCTGAGAGAGTTATTATTGGGCCTTATATTTTGAGGAGAAATAAAAGGAATGGTAGTTGATAAGTTTAATTTCTTGAAATTTCAAAAAAAATGTCAGCTGCTGTTATGGAGCCTTTGCTTGGGCTTTTTTTTTTTTTTGGTAATAAAGCAAAGTCTTTATTGGACTTATGGTATAACCGACCCTAACTGCTATAGGTGCGGTGGGAACCGAATATATTCCCCTGCTCACAAACTTAACGTCATAAAGTTTTTTTTTCTTTCGTTTTCTTTTGGGCGATGGCTTTCCAATGTTAGTTAGGAATCCATCATTAATGCAATGTGTGGGTTGATTGGTACTTGATCCATTGGCATTGGATGGGGTTGGATCCTATAGAAGCACGCAATAATTGTAAAATATTCCTTTGCTTCCCTTGTCAATGCTCTCATTTTGATATTCATGTAACATTCACATCACACAGCACATGGGGATGTAGGGATATTTCTTTGCGTAAGACTCAACTCTCAGCTGTCAACAGACATCATTCACATTTATTGTTAGTGTGCATGCAAGACTAGAAAGTAATTAATTAGCTGCTGATCACTTTAACTGCTCTCAGTCTATGACACCATCGCCTTGTGATCAAGAACGTGCCCCACTGCAGCAATCAGCGGCAGATTCAGGATTTTCATTTTGAGAGGGCAGATCTAAATAGATACTTAGGCTTTGGAAGTGGACCCAAAATTTTAATATGAGATTTGGAGGCAAACCGGAAGTTCTCGTATGGGTCCACCCCTGGCAGCAATGGTGTGGATGACCTTCTTTGCTTGTTCTCATGTTTTTCCTTTTCTTTCTCTTTCTCCTTGGTTTTTTTTATTAACCCGTGAGATGTTGGGGTCACTGAACCTTTTAATGGGGGATCCATGTTAGTTAAGAATTTGGATGGGCCAGACGTCAGAGAGATTCTTCACAAAATAATTGTGGGGTTTGATTGGTACTTAGTTATTTGGCATTGGATTGGATCAAGGGACACGCAATAATTGTCTGTACAATATTCTTCATCTTCCAATGTCGATGCTCTCTTTGGATATTCATGTCACAGTCATATCACATGGAGATGTTAGGGAGGTGTCTTTACTCAACACTCAAAACTCTTGGCTCTATGTTTTGGAGACATAATTTACATTTATCCTTTGTGTGCAAGCAAGATCAGTAAGTTGCCAGTTAGATGTTGGTTACTCAAAAGAAGAGGCCTAGCTAGTGAAATGACATAGGGATAGAAAAAAACCATGGTTTTTTTTATACAAGAGAGACGCATGACATATAAGAGGGACTGTTTTAGAGACATCATTCATATTTATCGTTTGTGTGCGAGCAAGACCAGTAAGTTACTATTTAAGTGTTAGTTACTTAAAAGGAAGTACTTAAATTTGAAGAGGGCCCGGTGAAATGACACTTTAGGGAGGAAAAAAACAATGGTTTTTATTAGATGGGTTGATTGGTTCCACAAGCATAAATAGCTTAGGACCACTTCGGTCAACGTCACCAATCCCGTATTTTTTTTATACCAATCTGAATGGGACTGATCATTGGATTAAAAAAAAAAAAAGCATTCTACACAATTAAATTTGAGGGCCATAGATCAATAGGGTAAGATGATCGAAACATAAGATTTTATACATAGGTGGGTTACATCCAGATTTTTTGATCCCCGTCTTCCCATTAACTACACCATCCCAGGTGTCCCTCATAAGATTGTGCACAAATTGCTTAGAAGAATGTGCACCGCTAAAAAGGCCTGCACACACAACTGTAATGAGTGTTAATGTGAGTTTTCAGTCACTATAGGATTGCATCAAAGGTCAACTCTAGACTCATCTCCTTGCATTGATTATATATAGAGGAGTTACCTGGTTGTATTTAAGAGAAGGTATTTTAGTATATATTGCTGGGGGATGATATAGTTTTGTTAGATGAATTGAGAGATGTGAAACTTGAGGGATGATGGGAGACTCTATGACCAAGGGGGCTTAAAATAAGTTATATAAGAAAGAATATATAAAATTCAACTTCAATGGAGAGATGCATAGAGATGTAATTTTCTATGAGAGTTGAAGCTCAAGAAGTACTTGAAAAAAGAGTCCTTTTGATACTTAATTTAGCTCTTTAATTTGAAAGGGTGGGGAGATTGTGGAGATTTGCTTTTGAAGTATTTTGTGATCGGCACATACCAACATGATTGAAGGAAAGTTTTTACAAACAACGATTATATCAACTATGACTTATGAAGCAAAATGCTGACCAATTAAAATAAGTACATGAAAAAAATTAAATGCAGAAGAGATGATAACTTTGAGATGGATGTATAGTAAAACTAGGAACGATAAAATTAGAAGTAAGCATATTTAAGAGCATTTAGGTCAAGTTTGGCAACCAAATCTTTAGGGAAAAAATTTTCAGTTTCTCTAAAATAGTAGTAAATCCATATTTGATAATTGTAAATTTCTGAGGATTTGGACGAATAGAAATTAAAAATCACCACTTAAGTGAATTTGCACACCAAACCCTATTTTTCTCAGCTATATTCATCAATACACACCAATATCAATGTGAAATCCTCAATTATACAAATTCCTGATAAGAAATCCTTGTTCCAATGGTAGTGAAGAATCATATTATCTATGGATTCTTCGCCTATTACCGAACATGCCCTTAGGGGTATTGTCAATAGATGATAAAATTGACTCATTTGAGATGATTTAGACTTGTCCAACGCATGCTAACAATGACAATAATAAGAAAAAAGTCTTTCCATATTGGTAAATGGCCCCTCGAAGAAAAGGAACAGATCAAAGAATGCATCGTTGAAAACAGAAAAAAAAGATCCACAGAAATGTAATATATTGGAGGCTCGGTTCAAAACAGATCGAGATGACAAATCAGAATTGATGAAATTGCAATTGCCCCAGTAACCATCAACTGTATGGTCAGTGGATCTAGTAGGAAGCGTTTTTATTTCAACCTCCTCCTATTCAATGGCCTTTAAATAGAAATCCCTGGCAATGAATAAAAGGCCCATTGCGCTTATACACTCTCTTCTTGGGTGGAACGGTGGCGGTGGATAGTAGAATGGCAAATGCCGGCTGTGTTTTACTGGGCCCTGCCTTGACTCACAAAACTAAGCTAGGTAGTGGTGCAGGCTTACTGATGGCCCAACAAACAAAATATTGCATCCAATTGATTAATACCATGTTGAGGTGATTCCAGAAAGACTAAAGCAGGGCTTCTTTTTTTTTTTTTAAATGTTGTGAGTAAGCGTTCATATTATCCATTACCAGATACTAACTTCAACTTACTGTACTGGAAACTTTGGGTTCCTTCTCTCCCATAAATTAAGGTCCACGTGGCTCAACAGGCCCGACGGCCCCATTCATTTCAGGCCAAAGCATGCTGGGCTCGAACAGACTTATCAGGCCCGACGGCCCCATTCATTTCAGGCCAAAGCATGCTGGGCTCGAACAGACTTTTCAGGCCCTGGGCCAATGCTGGGTATGAGTTTCACTTCAAAGCCCATATGTAGCTCACTATGCTATTCTCTATTCTGAATTGGTTTTAATTTCGCGGTTTTGAATGGTTGATGAGGTGAACCTTCTTATATCATCCATTCTTGTTAGGCTGTCTCTACCTCAGAAGTAGGGCACATCAGTAAGGAATTAAAAATTCAAGCTCAATAAACGTATCAGATGGGCCAATCCTACTTGACGAATGGTTTTGACCAGATTGAGGAACCTCCTCATCTGTCAAGATGTACACCAAGATCAGACTCTGAATAATCATTTAGAGCACTTTCATGTAATTGAATATTCTGTTCGAGTGTCTAAAAATGAAGAAACGAAGGTGATTGATTATTCAAAAGTGATCATCAGATAACCTCCCCCTTAATGGAAATTGAATTGAGTGATAATCCAATGCAAGGTCCTAGGCCAAGTCTACATGTGTCCCTTCACCCTCACTCCTTTCATAATCCTTTCATTGAGCTCATTTTACGTGAATTCCTATGTTCAATCCCTGCAAACATGCTCTCAAAGTGGAAAAATAGGTCCATGTGTTTGCATTCCAAGGGTAGACTGGGCATACATATCATTTACTCACCCTTGTTTAATCCAATATAACCACATTGAAAAAATTAGGACCTCAGTTCAAGGACACAACAGTGCCCTTGACCTCTGGTAAGTAGCCACAACCAAATGGTACAGAATTAGACCTAGACCAAGCCACAGGTCCCATTTAGTTTTCGCCATACAAGACCTCTCGACTCCATTTTAAAAGTAAATGAATTTTGTCGTAGATCTTACGCTCGTCTAGTTAGTTGAAAATAGATCAGTATGCCTACAGATCTAATCAAAATATCCTAAGACAACGTTGGATCCTTGCAAACGAGGCCCTGCTCTGAGACTGCATGCAACTGTTTTTGGCAAAGATGAAAAACAATGATCTACACATAGCTCAGTTCATCCAACACACGATCAGCCATTCATCTATGTAAATTTTTTTTGCCTGCAGTCCTACTCCAGTGTAAATGGGCTTTTGTTCATCACCCAAAATTTGGTTCTTGTTCAAAAGAAGGTAGGAAAAAAGGAACTAAGCAAGGCCAGTAAGCAGTTTGCAAATTCTATTGAACATTCATAATTCAAAGCTTCGTGACAGCAAATAAAAACATGGAAGAACATGCAAATTCTTTTTTTTTTTTTTTTTTTTTCTTATAACCAAGGATACCTTGCCTCTGGCTTGAGGCCAGGGGACACTAGATTCAGGACAGAGAACTAATCCCTAGAAGCACATGCAAACCCTCCTATCCATGTGCAAATATCAAAATCCAAAGCCAGGTAGGAACAGAAGCGCATCAACAATTAGGCATATAAGTGAACCATCAACCAACTAATCATCAGTTTGCAAATACTGTTCAACATTCAACATTCATACCTTCACGACAGCAAATAAAAACGTAGAAGTACCAACATCAACATGAAAAGGAAGGAAAATATAAGTGAACCATCAACCTTCCTACTTTATGATAATATTAGCAGCTACTTATTTAAGTCTGATCAAACTATAGATATTCAACTAAAGAGTCTTGATCAAACTATAGATATTCAACCAAAGAGTCCTCATATGTTCGTCATGCATGCAATTTTCTCCATTTAGAGAGCAGCAGTAGAGTCTTTGTACTTGTCAATTAACTTCTGCAGCTCTTCCTTCTTTGCTCCCACGAGCTTGTCAACTTCTTTCCCCTCTTTCAGAAAGAGGAAAGTGGGCATAGCTTCCACCCCCCACTCTTCGGACACATCCTGCAACAGATACCTCTAATTAGTTGCACTTAAATAAACAAAAGCAACCCAAAAAAAAAAAAAAAAGGGCAAAAGTGGCTTCATACGATGAATAAATACATTAATGAAACAAAAATAATCAAATAATCCATCCATCAAAATACTTCCATTTAAACAGATGCGTCAAGATGAATCTCTATTCCAATTAAGAAGGTTTTTCAAATAAGATGATCAAGTTTTAACTTATCCAGTGGTGATCCAAATTGCCCTCAAGAATCTAAGATACCTAAAACATTCCACCATATGAGGGGATCCTAACCATCTGTGTGCACATCAGCAGCAGTCATAATTGTTCTATGTTCAGAAGATGGCTAACATCACCTCCCAAAGACAATACTGGGGCATTAATCAGTGATTTAAAACTCGGACTTGGTCCCTAACTGACAGGAGTAGGGTGAAGCCGAGTCCTCCCAGCATTTTTTTCCTCTTTTAGGTGGTGGAGAAGAAGTTTGGGTTTCTCGGTGGTGGTTCGTGTGTGTGTGGGGTGGAAAGTATTGGAAGCCGCTGCGTGTGCGAGTGTGTGGGTGGAGAGGAGAGGATAGAGAGAGCGAGGAGGGAAGAAGGGGGGTTTTGTGTGTGGGTTTGGGCTTTGGACTTGGCCTTTGAGTTTCAAAATGTACCGGCATGAATGGATTCATCACTCTATGATGAAGTCGATTAAATCAACATCTTACATCAAAAGGTCAATACTAGAGGCACCAATGAACAACAAAAAGAAGATTTGCTTAATATCATATAACCCATCTGACAAGATTCTACAGAGCAAACAATAGTAGATTACCTTCAATTCATCAACATCAACCTTCAAAAATATGACATCATGCAGCTTCTTGGCCAAATCTGCAATCACAGGGGCAATGAAGCGGCATGGTCCGCACCAAGATGCAGTGAAATCAACCACCACCTGTTATTAGAAATCTAATGCTGTTATGGTGACAATTGAAAGAAAATCAACAGCTCATATAATTCTTGGGTGGAGGTCATTTGAACATGAATTCCTATATATTTCGAATACCAATGTATTATAATGCAAACAAACAGGCCCTTAACAGAATACATATGATTTGAATACATAGAATTCATGCCATTAGTAGTTAAAAAATAAAGATCAAATGTTAATTTTAGCTGAAGCTCTGGTGCTACATTCTTCTAACACATTCCCTCCCCTCTTTCCCTTTCCTTTTAATTTTTGCCTTTCTTTTATATTCAGAAATTTTCAACCACAACAAGACCCCTCAAATGCTCTAACTTGTTCAAGCAGACCCAGCATTATCAACTTTTCCAAACTTTGTCACCCAAAAATGAAATCCAGATTCAAAAAAAAAAAAAAAAAAAAAAAAAAAAAAAAAAAAAAAAAAAAAGAAACCCAAGAAGTCCGCCCAAAGCTTCAGCTAATCAAAAACCTAAAGCCAGGCATTGAAAACCCCAGCCGAAATCTTGCATCAAATCCCTGCTGAAGCCTTGATTGGGACAAGCACCATTCAAAACATGTCCCTTGTCCAACCCTAGACCTGAACAAGAATACCACCCATTAAAAATAGCCCTGCAAATCAACCTATCAACAACAACATTGAGGTTCCCTAAATCGAACCCTAAATCACCACCAAACCCTAAATCTATGATCGGATCAGCAAAGATCTTTCTACTAGAGAGCAGATCATACAGATTCCAGTCTCTACAATCGATCGTAAGGGTCGCATATCAAAGGATTCCTCTTTTAAGTATTTATGAACAAAAACGCAAAATCGACGAATAGAGATCCCAAAAAACGAGAGAGAGAGAGAAATATACGAGTTTCTTGGAACTGGCTCCCAGTTCGAATTGGCTCTTCCATTCTTCGACGCTGTGGCAAGAAATCACGGATCCTACCATGGATCCTCCTGCTGGTGCTGCCTCCGACGTTGCCATCCTTATCTCTCGATCTTTGTCTCTCTGCTTCTTTTTGTTTTGCTTTGGTATTGGGAATGGCATCTCGCTTTCTTATATAGCGTTTTCGAGATCACGTGTCCGAAGGTAGATAGTGATCGCACGCGCGAAAGCATGGGTCGGTGGATTGATAATTTGGTAATTGGACCATTTGGATAAAAAAAAAAAAAAAAACACAATAATGTATGTTGTAGGTTTGGAAGCCCAAAAAATTTGTAAAAAAGATTTTTTTTTTTCTTTCAAAAACCATAATACTTTTTTCTACTACTCTCTTGTAGAAATTTTTTTATATTCAATATAAAAGTCTTTTAAAATAATGATTACAAAGTGGTAGAATAAAGTAAAAATTTTAGTTCAAAAATTCAATCACGACATATTTGTTTAGTTATATGGTAAAGTAGAGTTAAAGTAAATATCATAGAAAGGTAAATGCGGTATAAAGAATATGGTGAGGTAAAGTGAAAGGGAATGGTAAAGTAGTTTTTTTTTTTTTTTAACTTTACTTTATTACATTTTATTGTAATTTTAAATGATAAATGAAAAATGACTTGTTTACATATGTGGTAAAGTAAAATAAAGATTAATGTCGCATCATAGTAAAATGTGAGGTAAAGTAAGGTGAGATGAAGTAAAATGGGAGAGAGAGTTGTAAAGTAGTTGTTTTTTTTTTATTGACTTTACTTTACTACACTTTACTATAGTTTTATGCGATAAAAGAACAATAACTTATGGTAAAAAATATAGCAGTTGAACTTCACTTTACCACACTACTTTTTTATTAAAACATGGTAAATCACATATAAATTAAAGTATTTAATACAAAATTATTCTAATAATATAACTTACTTAATCATAACACATTCCAAAAGATTCAATTTAAAATCTGTAATATTCTTTAAAAAAACACCAAACAACAAAAATATTATAATTATTCTAATTTACATTATTCTATCCTATATTATCTTATTTTTAAAATATTCGAATATGTAAATATTTTATTCTGTAAACATCCAAACTAGCCTTTAGTTTCCTTAAACATTATAGAAAATGTTTTTTGCTTGGGAGTGAGTTTTAGTCAAAAGTGTAAGAAAGTAAATCACACTCCCTCCCTTGGGTCCCAAACCCCCTTGGCTTGATATATACCAAAAGTAAAAACAAAAAATAATTTTTTTTAAATTGATTACTTGTATGTGTTACTCACCTTCCAACTTGAATCCAAGGTCTAGATCCTATATTGGTCTTAGAGTTGCATGTCGCAAATAATTATTTCTATTCTTTTAAGCTTTTTTTTTTTTTTGTATCCCTAATGAGGGGTTATGATCTAAGAGAGCGCACACATATATATGGAAAAGAACTGTACTCAAGTGGAAAAGAAGCAAGAAGAGATGACGCAACCGAAATTCAAACCTCGAACAACCGTTAAAAAAAAAAAAAAAAACCCCAAGTAACTCGCATTACATATGTTGGTTACTCATTTCATATGCAAATGAGAGCTAATGGGCTGAGACTGAGCCGTGTGGTCGACTGCATAATCTACTAGTTGATTCAGCTGAGCTTATGGGCACCCGGAGGTCCACGAAACGATTTCAACTCGCAAAAAGAATAACAAACAATTTTAATGGTTGGCATAGACGTCTGTTCTGTTTTCTGAGTTTTGACATAATATAGACTTCTGATCTGTTTTGTTTTCTTAGCACGGTAGCCCACACGGGCAGACACTCTACAGTAATAAAAGAATGAAAATATCAAATGTGAATTTTGTGGTCTTCATTTCATTGATGGATCGATATCTAGAACATTCCGGAGGATTTGATATCTAGAACATTCCGGATTTTGCATTGCATATTCAATGACGTTCGAGACCATTGACATATGCAATGACGTATGGCTTACAACTCATTCTAGGCTCGTCTTTCAAGGCCTTCACTGACTCTATCCAAGGGCCAAGATCTGCCAGGAGTTAATCCACCGACCACAGCATTCGGTCATAAAATTCAATTCAATTTATGCCAACCTCCCTCTGCTATTGAACCTGGATGACTGAATTGTCCTTTGTTGGGGCCCACTCGTGAAATCTGAACCGTTTCCTTATGTTTGATATACGGTACCAAAATTCCACACATATTCTCGTGCATGCCTATGTCTGATTGATTGATTACATGTTAAACAATAAATTAAAAAAATAGAAAGAGAGAGAAATCAAGGGTTTGTTTGGCTGAGACTTGAGAGCGTTTCTTATGAGAATTTCATTGCACGGAACTGTAACAAAATTGCAGCATTTATCCTTGGAAATTTTGAATGCTCTGTTTGATTGGCTTTGAGTGGTGGGAATTAGGTGGGCTGGTCACATGAAAAGTTACTTTTGGCCACACGAAATCCTCTAAATTATTGAATTCTACCTATAGTATTTTGGTATTCTACTATGGGAAATAGTTACTGTTTGAAATTGTTGGAATGCTCTAGGTAAGATATCCCTGAATGCTTGTAATAAAACATCTAAAAAGTGTCCGAAAGTGTTTCTAGTTTTTTCTAAAAAAAATAAATGTTATAGTTTATGAAAAATCTAAAAGTGGACACAATTTTGATTGGAGAGAATTTTACCTAGAGCCAATTCCAAAGATGATATTAAATGGGATGATTTCTGAATACCAATATTGTGAATTACAATGCTAACCCTGCCTTTATGGCCGGTTTATTATGAGAGTTGTTTGTGGGTGCTTGGGATTTCTAAAGGTGGCTGCTATAATTCTAAATATCAGTATTTATAAAGAGCCACTTTTAACCTTTGGAAACCTTCCACTCTTAGTTTTTTAAATGTTTGTACTATAGCAGGACAATTGGAATCTCACTTACAGGAGGGTATTGGAGAATTTCAAGTCCTCCCGAAATAATAATTCTCAGGACTCTTCTAAACAAATACGCGGATAGAGTTAGAGCGATCCTCATTTGGATTTACACCCCCCTTAACTGTGGGCTCTCATCCCAAGGTAAGTCCTCTAATTGTGGCAATCAATTGAATCATGCCACTAGGCACTCAAACCTTGTCAGGTAAATAAAAACGAATGTTGGCCTAGAAATAGTATAAGAGATAATTTTATTTGGAATTTTAAAGGGAAAAAAATTAAGATCAAGGGGAAAGGGTTGACGCAAGAGGGACTACATTGGTGATATAGGGGGTATTTAAGTAAAAAAAAAAAAAAACCACTAATATTTTGTACGAATCACTCTAGCAATGATTTTTAAAATTCTCACTGTCTTATAAGCTACTGTTTAAGTTTAGTTTTTTTTTTTTTTTAATATAAATTTTATTTTATTTTGATAATTTAAAAAATTTTAAAGTAGAGTCAACTGATTAATTTTGTGTGACTTGAATATTGACCGGGCCATGTTTCCATGTCCGACATTAGAGTAGTAAGATCCGCCACAATCTACGTGTCATTTCGTTTCTGTTTTCTCATACGAATTTCCGAATAGACTGCGTTCATGTGATCTATTCGTGCTTATCAAATGGTCGACAAAGGCATCGTTTTTCCAACAAGACTTGGTCTAAATTTAAAGAAAGATGCCCAGCATCCTCGTCCTTTTCAATATTAACAAGAGGAAGGGAATCCTTCGCATGCTGGTCTGTCCCGCTATGTCGGTGGATGGAACTTGTCATCTCTGCAGATATATCATCATAATAATAAGAGTTTTGATCACGTGAGGATGGGACTCATTTGATACGTGAGACTTT
Source organism: Camphora micrantha (assembly GCA_003546025.1). Taxonomy (NCBI): domain Eukaryota; kingdom Viridiplantae; phylum Streptophyta; class Magnoliopsida; order Laurales; family Lauraceae; genus Camphora; species Camphora micrantha. The sequence goes on from QPKB01000002.1 coordinate 67,794,898, forward strand.
AGTAAGGGGACACATGTAATTTGAATGTAATTTTGAACCGCTGACGAAGGTTGGGGGTCAACGATCAACTATGATTGACACTCCTAATTGGATTCATCCGGACTCCGATCGATATGCAATCGTGGTGATCTATGGAATCTTGGAGTACGAGCTATCATCTAACTAGAGTTATCAAATTTGAGATCCAATGATCAGAATTTTTTTTATAGAAGATGCAGTGATCTTATTGAAATTTGTCACGTAATATTTGGGTCTTGTGAGCTCTGATGGACGATCCCGTCTGCGACTGCAAACTCCTGTTTAGATAGCATCTATATAGAGGCAATGAGAGATTGACGATCTTGATTGTTAGAAAAGTTATTGATCAGCGATCACTGTCATGGATATCTTGACTATCCCTAGCCATATGTTGGATATGTCTTATAAAATATGCACATATTACCTCACTAAGAGTGATATCTTCGAGAGAAAACCCACTTGTGTGGAGATATCGAATGACTATGAAAATTCTTATTTGATAAGATAAAGTCAAAATTGATGCATCTTGAGAGTTCAATGTCCTTCGAGTAGGGGCCTCCAAAAGTCAATAACTGTTTCTGATTGGTTCCCGAGAATGAAGGTTACATCAGACTCAACAAACACTAATGCAGATGGATTAAATTTTTTATTCCACCATGTTCAAGACCTTAAGCCTTCCACCTTGGATAGGCTTATAAGATCCTCAGAAAATCCAACCCCCTATCAAAGATACTCATTCCTATGACGTCTCTTTAGCATATGATTGCTATTAAGAAAATAACACACAACCACAATATATTGTAGTCAGTATGAAACTGAACATACGGCCTGACAATAGTGTCAGCATTATGCGTCGATGATCACGTGGGAGGAAAGCTTGATCCACACATTCAGCAGGTAGCATTAACAAGGTTAATGGGAATGGACCCGGACCCTCACAAGAGAAATCAAAATTCTATTTTATATGAGAATTCATAAAACTACAATGATAGAATTTCACTCCATGTAGATTTTCATCTTCATTCTGTGAGAGCGAAGAATCTGACATTCTAACCCCTCACATGAAAACCAAAATTCCCTTTATCAAGAAAAATTAGTTAATTTTTTTATGTTTTATAAGAAAAGCACATCGCACTAATTAAATAGCCAAAAGAAAAGAATTACATATTAAATCATAAGCCTCCACCACTGCAATAGGTGATCCCGATATTTTCATTGGCAGTGGACCAATAACACTCCACCACGTCATCCAAGAATTTAAATGTGTATCTTGGATGACGTGGAGAAGTGTTATTGGTCTACTCACGATAAAAATATAACAAATGCGATAGATGATCCTAACTATTTTGAAATATTGGAAACATGAGAAGCGTAATGTGAAATACAATGGTGGATTGAGCATACATCCAATGAAAACTTTTGAAGTTATCCTCGATGTTCTTTTTACTTTTGAAGATGCTCAGTCTTGTAAATAATTGATAGGTGGACGTAGGTTATTTTGCTTGTTCTAAAAAAAAAGGGGATGTGATTCACTAATTAAAATGAAACCACATATACCACGATGCAATCCAGTGACTATGTCTGGCAAATTCATCAAATGAAGCAATTGGGGCTCATTGAATTATATCAGTTATAATGTGGTTGAATGGATGCATAGCTTTAGATATCAATTATAAGATACACTATGAAGTGAGATGCATAAGTGATTTGATTGAATTTGTGTTGTGGTTGATGCATGTACCATCACATGCTAGTCAACCTTAAAAGAGTTGTCTCTAGATGAGAAAATGAAAAATGGGGCCTACTGTTGTATGAAATCATTTATAAAAATTATCTTATGTAACGGATAGAATTCTTAGGACTTAACTGATAATTACCAAGTTTATATCTAATGTTATGCATCTATTCAATATTATAGATTCAATTAGATCCCACTTGATGGTACATCATTTATAATACCAATGCAACATCCACCAGTATCCAATATTTGTTATGTAAATAAAAAATAACTGTCGTAGATTCATCATTAAATCTATCATACCCACTGTCAATGCTTGGACTAGTGGGACCCAGTGCAGTATGATCTTTTTATATATTTGTACCAGAAAGTCTTGAAATGTGGACCATATATAATCTCCTTAATGGAGTAAAGATTCTTTGCTTAAAGTCCATCTCTTTAGAACAATGGAATGTTACAATAAGTAGTGTCACATGGCATGTTCTGATGAGATAGTAAAACGCCCATCTACATGTGGCATTAATCCATCCCCTCTAGATTTTGTCAAATGTACATTAGTTTTTAGCTGGAACTTGTACGTTTACACTCACCCTATTACATAGGGTAGCCTCTAGGGTGGGTGCAAATAGCAACACCCTTTTTCCAACAAGACTTGGTCTAAATATAAAGAAAGATGCCCAGCATCCTCGTCCTTTTCAATATTAACAAAAGGAAGGGAATCCTTCGCATGCTGGTCTGTCCCGCTATGTAGGTGGATGGAACTTGTCATCTCTGCAAAAATAAGAGTTTTGATCACGTGAGGATGGGACTCATTTGATACGTGAGACTTTAGTAAGGGGACACATGTAATTTGAATGTAATTATGAAAAGCTTTAAGACTTTTGGGGGAAAAAACATACCTATTGATTGGCACTCCTAATTGGAAGGCTAGCCTTTATGAAGAGTCTCACGGTGATCCAAGTCTTAGAGTAACACCTATCATATAATCAAATTATTAAATGGGAGATGCTCTTATGAGAGGTAAGTATCTTTTTATAGGAGTATATCTCTTATTAAATTTCCTTTTATCTTTTATTTTTTTAGCTATGGTATATGCGCACACACTTGCGTTGTTTAGATTAGCAGCATCCAAGAGAGAAATTGGATCAATCCGTGATTGTATTTATGGATAGGGAGATGCATGGATTGACTATCCCTAGCCAAAAAGAAAGAGTATAAAAGCACATCATATGAGAGGAAGATATTAGCACAAACACATTGACTCATCAAAATCAGACAACACATGATTGAGTGGTGTTGTCACCCTCCGTTTAATACTTTATTAATACAATCAAAGTTAAGTAAAGCTTTCATTTTCCAGAAAAGATGTCACATCAAATGCACTTTTTTCAAAACTCCCTCCATCTTTTTCATACAAAAAGTCAAAAAGCAATTACCTTTATTTATTAAAATACAAAAAAATTCAACTTTTCCATACAAAAAGTCAATAAGATTCCATAACAAACAACTAAAAATAAAACACCATCATAACCCACTTATATTTTATTCTTTCTTCAAAATCAATTTTACTTAACTTGACTATATTAGTAGAGTTTCCAAACTGGCCCTTAGTTTCACACAAATACCCATATATCGGGCCTTGAGTGCTAAGTTAAAATATCCATCCTTGACCAATAGCCCAATGTAGGGGAAGGATCCCTAAGATATGTGTATTATATACATTATAGGATAAAGCAAGAACGAAATTGGAGCTTTTACACATTACGGCTTAGGGCAAGTGCAACAGCCCATACTCTTTTATTTTATATTTACAAATAGCTACCACTTCAAATTTGAAAACTAAATGCATACCTTGATCACACCAGCTACATTGATAGCTTAGACGCATTGGTACCTTAGAGTCTGTTTCTTTCCAAGAATTATTGATAAGAATTTGAGGTGTAAATGATTTTTTTCAACATGATAAGATGGCTTGTCTCATTAGTATTTGCAAATGTCATGTTTCTTCATAAAAAATCTAAAATCTCATCCACCTAAAAAGTCTGAAATGCATTGTTAATATTATGAAACCCCAACCCCTTGAATTTTTGGTAGAATTTTTTTATGCTCAAGCACAAAGGAACATTTAGGGATTATCCTATGTTTGAGAATTCACAAATTTATCATGCAGAAATTTCCTAGATTCTAACAAAAAACATGCTCTTAGGGCTTGTTTCTTTTTGGAATTCAAGGAATTCCTATATGAAAAATTTCTGAATTATCAGACATAGTAAAATTCCTGAATGCTTCCTTGGACTTGAGCATCCAGAAACTCCACCAAAATGCAAAGATGGTGGAATTTCTGAATTCTCAAACGTCATTTGAGACCTTTTATGTGGCTAGAATTTAGAAATGTTAGTAAAGAAAGAGGGCACTTGGAGATTCTAGGGACAAGATATCATATCATGTTTAAAAATTTCAACAGGATGAATTCCTGACAGAAATTCCAAAAAAAAAATAAGCGCTTAGTTTCATTGAAATCTAATGCCCAATCCCGCGCTCTATGTACTGTTCAACCTCCCCCAATAGTATAATTTGGAAAAATAAAGAAAAAAAAAAAAAAAAAAAACTTTAATGAGGGTTCCTGAGACGACTTCTCCAATGCTCAAAGGAAGTGGAACCGAATAGCCACATGATCCTTGCCAACATTTTCAATGCCTACAAGCCTCATCTTAATCTCATCACTAGAGAAAGTTAGGCAAGAGCCGCTAGAATTTCATCACTTGAGTGGGGAACCTACTGTGACCGAACAACTTACGGAGGTGGGCAGTGGGCACCACATGATCCATTATCGGTTGACTAAGTGCACCAATATTCCGTCATATCTGTGGGTGTGTAGCCCCGTGCGTTTGTGTATCTCGTGCTGGTGACAATACAAACACATGCATTTTCACTTATAGGAAGAAATATAAATCCAAAGCCAATATAACAAATAATAAATAACGGCCCTTTACTAGCTGTCCAGAGTTCGAACGTGGGTGACTTTCAACATTTGAGGGTTGTACTACTACTACCTCACCTGAGGTCTACTCCCCTCACCAAAGGGCTCAGGGAACTAATCTCCCTAAGCTGGGACACAATATATAGGAAGGTAGTCCATTTAAGTGGGAAGGAGGCCCGCACAAGCAGGAAGAAAGCCCACACAAGTGGGAAAGAGGTGACATACCCGGGGTTCGAACCCCGAGCAGCCATGTAAGAACTGACGCAAGGAGCCATTCTTAAGACAAATATCACTAGTGTTTTGCCGTAAAATGATATTTTGATTTATTCATTTTTTATTTACTATGCTAGGCTATTAGTCTAAGAGTTATATTTTCTCACAAGGACCTAGGGATCGATCTCTATGCCTGCGTGAAACTAAGGTGCGAGTATTTGCACCTTTTGATGAAATTCTGGCACATTTCCATGAAATTAACTAATGGTGTGTTGTTTTGTTTTGGTTTTTTGAAATTTCTTTTTCACCAACAAAAGTGCAAAAAAAAAAAAAAAAAAAAAACAAAAAAAAACCAATGATGTGAATATATATGCAATTGTCAAAGTTGAAGATATAGCTATCTTTTATTTTCAAAATACTAGCGGTTACTTATGCAGCAAAACGGTTAATTTAGGTGGATGTATGTGGAAGTCTGTAACAAATTCTATATATCCTGCATAATATACAATAATAAATTTGGAAGGCATAAAGATTGTGAACTACCTAACTGATTCATGCATATGGTTTCCATAAAATTAAGAGTACTGGATGTAATGGAAAGAAAACTGGGTATGGAGTAAGAATATATTATTTTTTAGGAATTTGGTGGGAATGGTGATTGGTTGTCTTTTTGTTAAGTCTAGCTTGGGCTGACTTAATAAAGAATGCAATATTAAAAAACAAACAATTAAGTGATTGTAATTCCAAGGGTAGATCACCTGACCTACAACTATGGTTTGTTATGAAAAAAAGAAAAAAGAAAAAAAAAAACTCATTGAATGCAGGTAGTTTGATGGAGCTGTGTGATGATTTTTCTAGGGCCCATGAGATAGTGACTATTCGAATGTATGACTGAGACTCCAGTGGACCATTGACAGAGAATGGGTGAAATTTACCAGAAAAAAAAAAAAGAAGACAAGACACAGACATGAGATAGTGACTATTCGAATGTATGACTCAGACTCCAGTGGACCATTGACAGAGAATGGGTGAAATTTACCAGAAAAAAAAAAAGAAGACAAGACACAGAATGGGTGAAGTTCTCACCCCCAATCTAAACTCTTCCACGGCTCGCGAACCCATTGATGTATCAGTGGATAACCAGGTATGGTCACTGATAGTTTGCAAGTATTGGACCTCTGACAGTGAGTCTTATTTATAAAAAAAAGGATATTTCCCCATAGATTTTTCTGCGATATTTTATGGTCATGCGATATCGCACGTATTATTCGATGCAATATCCTACAACTGGCGATATTACAAAATCCTAGTATAAATAGTACTATAAAAAATAGTTAAATTTCAACTGTTTTAGAGCAAGTGTCAGATTTAAGGGCACGTATCACTAGGGCTGTCAAAATGTCACACGACCCATTAACACGACACGAACCCACACGATATTAACGGGTTTTGGTTGGCTCTTAATGGGTTGGGGTTGTTAATGGGTCAAACCCATTAACATATTAAGTTAACGGGTCGGGTATGAATTAAACAAGTAACTCGTTAACAACCCGCTTGACCCATTAAAATTTTTTTTACTCCCTAAATGTAAATAAATTAATTTATATTTATAAAAAAAAAGAAATTAAAATTTATTGTTTTATAGTGGGTTTTTAGGTGGGATCCACTTGAGATCCTCACTTATAGTTTCATGTGGCTTATATATTTTTCTTCTTCTATTTTTGTATAATTTCTTTTTAAAATTTCGAAATGACTTAATTACTTAACGGGTTAACGGGTTGGGTCGGGTAACCCGTTAAATTAACGGATCGTGTTCGGATTAGATTTTTTGACCCGTTAAGTTAACGGGTCGGGTACGGGTTGAGGTGATTTTAACCCGAATTCGTTAACACGAAATGATTGACAGCCCTACGTATCACTCCGTGCGATATCACATGTATGAATAACTCTACAAGATATAGTTAAACTTTGACTGTTTTCATGCAAATATTAGGCCTAAAGGCGGTTTGACAATTAAAATCCCGAACTATAATAATAATAATCAGACAGAGAAATGCAGTTCGTCATCAATGAGAAATGTGAAGTTACTAAAAACACGTGCACAAAATCACTCCATGTTTGTATCATTTGGTAAGTGGAGCCTCCAGCATTTCATCAATTTAGTGGTGGGGCCGTGTGAATTTGACCATATGGACCGGCATATCGTGTGGTTGAGGCTCAACTCAATTATTAATTTATTTATTACCATGTGAATGGAGTTCACGGCCTATTTTGTTCATTTACATACGTAAGCACAAAGTAATACATACCATTTGATTTGGATAGGCCTACGAACACAACAATGTTGCTTCTTCCTAAGAAAATAAATCAATAGCCTTAAATTAGAAAGGTTCATTAAATGGGTGGATTCATTTGGGTCTTTTTGGAAACTTTACAGGTAGAATGAAGTAAAGTAAAGCCTCAAATCGGGAAAAAATAAAATGTAAGTGGATTATAATGATATTTTATCTTTAGTTGTTTGATAAGAAATCTTTTCGACTTTTTTTATTTAAAAAGTGAGTGTTATTTTTTTTTATCTTTTAGTGAAAAATGGAAATTTTACTTTTTAACATTTAAAAAAAAAAAAGGAGGAAATTTTGAAAATATATACTTTTAATTTGACCCTTTGTCTGTGCTTTACTCCACTCCACTTTTTACTAGTGAAGTTCCCAAACAAAGGCAGAGCATATAGAAATTATTTGGTACACACCTTTTTCTCTCTCTTTCAGTGAACGTCTCATGATCGGGTGCACCTGATCACCCATCCAAATGTGCTACACACATAGCCCCCCTTGAATTACATGCATCCTATTTTTTATCTCCATCTAAATAGATTGCATCGTTGGATTAACGGCTAAACTTCTTAAGTGATGAAACGTTGTGGACCATTGATCCAAGGTTTGGAAGATCAGGTTCACTTTTAAAACCTACCGTGAATCCTTCACTAGTTCATTTTTTATTTGGTAGAAAATTCTCACTATTTAACTAATGGATGTAACATACATGTAACTGTTAGAACCAACAAGTTATCTGTAATTATAAAAAAAGTACACGTGATTATTTGAATAGCAAAAACTAAAGGTAGTTATATGGAAACAACTTTGATAAATTATATAGAAATTTTTATAAAAAATAAAGCTTTAAATACTGATTAGACGAATTAGTTATGAAAAACACATAACTGACCAGTAAGGTGCAATACTTCTTTTTTAACAGAATTACCCATGTGACGATATTAGTAGCACGTTGTTGGGTTTATGGGTTTTGGCTCGTTTTATAGGCTCAATTCATTTGTATTAGGGTTGAGGGGTAATTTGGTCTTTGTTAAGACTACATAGAGAGTGGCTATCTACACACTGCAAAAAAACTTTCCATATACTGTATTTAAAAAAAAAAAAATAAAAAATAAAAAAATTCACAAACTACCCCTATCCCTCTCATTCCCTCTCTCCCCATCTCCCTAGCAGATTCCGGCCTACCACCACCTCCGCCAACCACCACCCCTGCAACTCTCCACTACATCCACTTAGGAGAGAAATCTCTCCTCTTTTCCCATTTTGCCCCTACTCCTTCCTCCTCCTCCTCTGCTCCATGGATCTAGTCAATGTGTGGGGCAACACCCCTCTAAAATCAGCCAATGACGAGATCTTCGACCTCATCGAGAAGGAGAAGCGCCGCTAGTGTCGCGGCATCGAGCTCATCGCCTCCAAGAACTTCACCTCCTTTGCCATCATCCAAACCCTTAGCAGCCCCCTCACCAACAAGTACTCCAAGGGCATGCTCGGCAACTGCTACTATGGCGGCAACGAGTTCATCGGCCAGATCGAGAACCTCTGCCGCAACCGCACCCTTGCCGCCTACTGCCTTGACCCCGCCTCATGGGGCGTCAACGTCCAACCCTACTCCGGCAGCCCCTTTGCCCACACCCACCACCTCCACCTCCACCCCTCTCCCTCTCTCTGGTCTCTCTTTTAGCCTTCCACACACAGACGGAGGCAGACTAGAGATCGAGCACCTGGCTCGGCGACGAAGGGGAGGGTTATTTCTATGACTGAGCATCTCGATGATTTTAAGAAGATTATTGCTGATTTGATGAACATTGATGTTTGATGAGAAGATTGATTATAAGGATAAGGCATTACTTCTTCTGAATTCGCTTCCCGATAGTTATGATCATTTTACTCACATTTTGATCAATGAGAAGACTGAGGTTAAATATGATGTTGTGTTTGCTGCTTTGATGAATAATGAATATCGGAAGAAGGACAAACAGGCTCATAGGGATTCATCATCTGATGCATTGACAGTAAGTGGCAGATCAGATGATAGGACATCTGGTAGTAACTCTTGTTCTAAATCGAGAGAAAAATCAAAACCACCTGTAAAAGATGAATGTGCCTTTTATCATAAAAAGGGGCATTGGAAAAAAGATTTCCAAAATTGAAAAACAAGGACAAAGATAAATCTGATGCAAACATTGGACACAATGACGATGATGATTCTGAATTTAATTTGATTGTTTCTTCATTGGTATGCCATTCTAACGAGTGAATTTTAGACTCAGGTTATACCTATCATATGTATCCCAATAGGGAATGGTTTTCCAGCTTTCAAGAGTTGGATGGTGGAATAGTTTTGATGGGCAATGATAGTGCCTGTAAAACAAAAGAGAAATGAAAAATCCACTTGAAGATGCATGATGGAGTAATTAGAATTTTGACAGATGTTCGGTATGTACCGGATTTGAAGAAGAACGTCATCTCATTGGGTGCTTTAGACTTCAAATACTTTAAGATGACCATGGAAGATGAGTTCTAAAAAGTTATTTATGATGCACTTGTGTTAATGAAAGGTGTCCGAAGACGTAATTTGTATTTCTTGCAATGGAGTACAATTGTAGGTGGAGCAGCCACAGTATTGAAAGTTCGAATGAAACTGTTACAGACACTACCAGATTGTGGCACATGCGTCTAGGGCATGCTGGGGAGAGAGCATTGTAGGGTTTGGTTAAGCAAGGCTTGTTGCAAGGTGCAAATACCTGCAAGTTGAGATTTTTTTAACATTGTATTTTTGGTAAGTAGACAAAAGTGAAGTTTGGCACCTCGATCCATCGCACTCAAGGTATACTAGACTACGTTCATTTGGATGTATGGGGTCCTACCAAGGTGGCATCTTTGGAAGGTATGCATTACTTTGTTACATTCGTTGATGACTTCTCTAAAAGAATATGAGTGTACACTATGAAGCACAATGATGAAGTCTTGAATGTGCTCTTGAAGTGGAAGAAAATGATTGAAACACAGATTGATAGAAAGATTAAAAGGCTCAGGTCAGATAACGATGGAGAGTATAAGTCTGATCCACTCTTGCAAGTATGTCAGGATGAGGGGATCGTAAGGCATTTCATTGTTAGTGGGAGTCTGCAACAGAATGGGGTGGCAGAACGCATGAACCGCACCATATTGGAGAAAGTTCGGTGTATTTTGTCTAATTCTGGATTAGGCAAAGCGTTTTGGGGTGAGGCAGTTGCTTATGCATGTCATCTCATCAATAGGTTGCCTTCTGCCGCAATTGATGGAAAAACACCCATTGAAAAAAAACCTGCTACTGATTATGATAAATTGCATATATTTGGTTGTCTTGTTTATATCCATGTCACAGAGAGTTAGTTGAATCCATGGGCCAAGAAAGCTATATTCTTGGGTTTCAGCAGTGGTGTGAAAGGATACCGGCTATGGTGTCCAGCTTTAAAGAAACTTGTTCTGAGCAGGGATGTGACTTTTGATGAATCTGCCATGTGGAAACAGAATAAGCAAAATGACTCTCAAGAGGAGTGCAAGGCCAGTGGTAAATCGAAGCAGGTGGAGTTTGATATCATCTGAGTTAAGTTAGAGGATGATTATACAGATAAGGAGGAAACTCCAGTTGATGTCATCCCAGTTGAGTTAGAGGGTGATGATACAGATGAGGAGGAGACTCCAGCCCAAGAGCCCCCACGAGAGTAAGAAGATTCTATTGCAGCTAGTAAATCAAAAAGGAATATTCGAAAATCTCAACGGTTCACAAACATGGTGGCATATGCACTTTCAATGGTTGAAGAATCTATTCCTACCACCTACAAAGTAGAAAAGAGGCATTTGGAAAATCGCATATATGCTGAATAAGGTGGTGACTAGGGTTAAGTTTAAGCATTGCTTGGACTTGATCAACATCCTACGAGTTTAAGCACCTTCGGGTGTATGGCGCCTACGGGTGGATTTGGAGGTGTGTGATTGCATACCAAGGTGGAAAATGTTTGTGACCTGCAAATCTCACCAAGGTGAGATTTGTTGGGTTTATGGGTTTTGGCTCGTTTTATAGGCCTAATTCATTTGTATTAGGGTTGAGGGGTAATTTGACCTTTGTTAAAACTACATATTCTCTCTTTTGGTTGCAACCCTAATGGTGAGGGAAAACTCTGATTAGTGGAGAAGAAGAAGAACACAAGTTTTGTCCGTAGATGTAAGTATGTATAGGTGTGAAATCACCGAACCATATAAATATGTGTTCCTTTTTGTGTGGCTTAATTTGTTTGCGTGTTGATCGCACGCTTTCCGCACACCCGATCACAACACACATAAACCCATTTTGCATATATTCTGCCCAACATACTGATCTTTTTGTTTTTTTCGTCTCTTTCTTCGATGGACTCTCTAAATATAGAAGGCTAAGCGAAGGAAAGAATGTTTGGAAGAGATGAATTGCACCAAGATAATGTTTTTATGTGATAGTTCAGTCCTTGGCCTTTATGGGTCCAGATTCTCGAACCATTTTCTGTATCAACTTCTCAAATTTTGGTTATCTTTCTCAGAGACTATCTGTACAGTTGGGGACTGGCAGTCTGGCATTTAGAATACGTTTTCTGCTGTTATAAGTACGTTTAACTAAATGTTTATAGTGACAGAATACATTTTCCATTGCTATAAGTACGTTTAACTAAGCGCTTATAGTGACAGAATACATTTTCTGTTGCTAGGGGTATGTTGAATTAAGTGTTTATAGTGGCAGAATACATTTTCCGCTGCTATATGTATTATTATAGCAGCAAAATATAATTTTCGTCGCACTTTGTAGCTAATTACTTATATGTAGTGACGGATAAATAAACCACCACTATAAACCGTCGTTAATTATCAATTTTCTTGTAGTGAACCATCCCTTGACCCCTGTGAAGGATAACCTAGAACCTTCCACATTGACACTTTTGAGTGTTGATGATCATGGTTTGTCCAAGACAGAATCACAGTGGCCCCACTTGTATTAGCTGACTGGTAGATATCCAGGAACAAAGGTCCTAATTATTAATCCTAATTAAAATAGATCTTGCAACTCAAGATAACCACCCCCACGCTGCACACCCACTAACCACCTAGCATCACGCACATAAACACCAATTATTAGAGACAATTACCAAGATGACAGATTTGATGCGTTTATCCTTTCCAAACGTGTTTTCCTTCATTGAAAAAAGAGACGGAGAAATAAAAAGATAGGTTTTATTGGGTGGGAAGGATATTTACAAAATGGGTGTCATGTGGCTAATGATATTGTTATGCAGATAAAGTTATCATTACGAGAGTAATTTTGTATAGAAAAAAGGTAGTGCACCCTAATCTATCAATTCTACATTTTCATTATCAATTTATCTAATTAGTATTTACGGTTAATTTTTCTGTAAGAATCCCAATTATATATAATTACAAAATATAATATTAGATTTTAAAGGCATCCAAATTATGTAACTATATAAATGTTTCATGTCCATGGTTCCTATTTGATAAATGAATTAAGACTTTTGACTTGGAGTTGGAATAGTCAAATGTTTGGATCGAAGTTGGGAAAGGTCGTTGGGATTGCATTTCTTCAGACTTAAGTTAGCTAATGGAGACTGATAGATGAAGAATGGTATAGTTTCGAACCAAGTGTATTCTTAATTTCTTATTCTCTCTCTCACACATACATTATCATTTTTTAAAATAATTTTTAAGCCGCAGTTTTTAATTTTGACAATCTCATTATAATTGAAATAAAAATATTAGTAGTTTAATTTTTTTTATAAGTTTTTAAAATTATGAATTATACGGGCATGTTTTGCGTTTAAAATTATGTTAAGCAGTTTAGATTCAAGAACACGGGTGCCACTAATTGATTTAAAGGGATATGGATGTTAGTCCCCAACAAGTGGGCTGCACTGTTAGTTAGTGAGCCAAGCATTGCCCAATCACAAGCACACCTTAATTGCGTGTGGGAATGCCCTGAGCCCAAGCCCGGATGAAACCTGAATTTCCAGGTCCTTACCTGCGCCCTCATTAAAAATCTGAGCCTTGGCCTAAGACCAAGTCTGATTTGAAGAGTTTTGGTAATATATGATATTTGGCTTTGTTACATCCAAGCTCAATTTGGATACCTCAGGCTGAAGTCTAAGAATCAGCTGAACTCCAATTGGGCTTCAAAATCCAGCATAGGCCCAAAGATGGCCAGGCCTAATAGCGTTCCGATGCTAGCGGGAGCTTCTAAGCACAAGCTTGGTCATGAAGGGACTACAGAATTTCAAGAATCAATGCATTCCCATAATTTCAAGTAAGTTTCGTAAGAGGAACTTCCCTCAATTTATACAAAAAGATATTTTAAATTCAAACTTACTCTTATCCTAATCATAACAGTTCTCTAACAATCCTCTATCGGCTCGATGTTCTTTAACACCAGTGAAGCGGTTACCACTCACCTGTAATATTACTTCACCTTCACTTTAATAGTAAATTTCCAATCGGCTGCAAAGGGGATGGTACATGATCAATTGCCTTTATATATAATTTAAAGATTAAAAACAAGCCAAATCGATTATGTGAAAAAAATTTCTCCTATGCACACACTATCCGGTCCGTCCATACAACTTATCAACTTATGCTTAACCCATGAGTTGAATCTCTGGCCTTAATTTATTGCATCTAAGTTAAAAGTTGGAATATTAATGATGTAGTTTGTATTTAGTGATGCAAGTAGACTCCTCAAACCCACTTGATAAAAGTAAAATGATGATTATGAAGACGGCCACAAAGACTCCAAGAATCAACAAAAGAAGCTTGATTTTACTTGGGATTCAAGCTAGAGAACCCATCAACCATCCATTTAATGTTTTCACTATACCCAAAGCTAAACAACAAAAAGCACAGCTGAAAACACCAAGGAGATTCAAAGCAGTGTCTCATTCTCATGATGGATGCTCTCTCTGTCTTCCCAACAGGCATTTCGAACTATGACAGGCTTGACAGCTTCTATCCATACACAATCGTCTATTCAAATGTACATGGGTCTGTTGATTGGTACCTAATATCAGTAACGAAATACTTCTGAATGATGCTAGAGGTTCTAAAACTATGGAAGGGGTACGCTAATATGAACTGTGATCATGGGATCCTTCTGACATACTGAGAGTGAAAATTCTCTGCCCAGGAGATAAGAGCCCTTTGGGGTCGAATTTCTGTTTTCTATCGACGAACATGTTCCATTTCTGACCAAAATGCTTCTTCCATTGGGCTTTAGTTTCATAATGAGGAAGATACTGCTTACATTCAATACCAGCCTCTTCACAGAAGCTTAATATTTCTCTGTTCTGATCCTCCAAAAACTCCCAACTATCCACAGCGGACCGCAAAAGTCCCACTGTGTAGAAGACCTCTTCATCTGGTGTGACGGCAGACATTGTATTTTCCCACCTGCAATCCATGATGCTCAATTGAATTTAGGATGTTGGGTGGCCTTCAAAAATTAAAAAAAATCAAGGTTGCAACTGGACCAAACAGATGCCTGTACAAGCCCGATCTGTATACAAGTCCTGCCTTTTTCAAGCAAAAATCAAGCCCAAGCCTTATTGGGGACTCAAGAAAGAAAAAGTTACTGCTCTCTTATACGTGAGATAAATCAGACTAGCTGCAGGTTTAGTAGGGGTTGTAGTTCATTACCTGGTTCTACTTACCCAACCTGAAGTGGACCCAGTAATTCAGGGTATGGGTTAACCCTTTTTATTGCCAGTTTTTTTCGGGTTGACAAAATTTCTAACTCAAATCTCCCCATCTGACCCACACAACCCGGCCTCCTAATTTAGGGTTCAGGTTAAACCCTTTTTTATGAGTTGGGTATTGTTGACATTTTCGACCCAATTCACAAAAGGGTCTGGTTTGGATTTCAAAGGTCTGGATTGGCTTTTGGCTTGGCCCAAAAGTAGGTACCCACCAAGCCAGCCTAACCCATCTCCACCCATAGACAGGTAAGGGTCTGGCTGCACCCATTCATACATTAGACCAGCCAAGAACCATAAGCATGCTGGGCTAGTGGTAATTGAATTAGTATAGGTGGAAAGCCCATGGCTGCCACAAGAGAACCAGTTTCAACATTGACATGTACGGTATTTGATACGAAATGGTTGGTAGATCATAGATGCCTACTTGTCTTTGTTCATGGGGTAGACGAGGACAGGGCCCATGGTCGCATTTTTCTTGAGAACTCCCCTGAAAACTCCTCGATCAAAGTCTAGAATTCCTGATTTGGGTATGAAGAGGTTCAACCATGGATGGGGAACATCCCAAAGGCCTTGAGCACGCAGCTTCAGCTCTCCCTGGTGTACTCTATTAAGGAAATCTGTGTAGGAAACGTCATTGGAGAACACAAGATCCGGCAGGAAGCTCAGTCCTTTCAGCAATGAATCCACATCCTGCCAACATTTTCAACTTTATTATACATATAATTAATACAGATATATGCAATCTTTTAGACACTGAAATGAATTAGCCGATGAACAGGAGAAGGCTGAGTAAGATGGGTCCAACTGAACTGGTGTAACAGTGGGTTCACTAGGGTCATCAATCTGACATCCAAGATTAAAAAGAATTGAAGAGAAGAAAGAAGGAAGTTTTTGGGATTGGGTAGTGGGCACCCACCTGATCAACAGTAGTGGGTCCACCAAAATGGCTGTAGTACTTGGAGACTTCAAGAAAATAGATAATGCTGTGATGCGCTGCGAGGGCACTTATGCGCCGGTGGTCCCCTTTGGAGAAAAATGAGGACCTCCAATTATTTATGAGGCTCTCATCATTGACGACAGATCCTTCGACGTAGTCGAATCCTTTAGTGGGCCCACCCTCTCCATCTGCATTAAGGGATATCAGATATTCCTGATCCTTCGTAAAATCCGAGAAGTCGACGTATAGCAATCGCAACCACCTCACCTGCCAACAGCCGTTTTTTTTTTTAAACCATCAATCAAAAAGAGCATCTACATGTGGTCATGGTGATGTATGTTATGTTAATGTGTACCTTTACTGTAATTTGGCCTTTTGTTCTTTTGGGATGATGCCATTCGTGCCCCATGTGAGTGACTCACAGATTTTAGACCTTTTACACGAGGGCCATTGATATATTGGGTGGATTAGGAATAGTAGCAACTTCTGAAAACCATTTTTCCATTGAGAAAAGTTCAGCCTCTTTGGAAATTGGTGAAAGAGGAAAGTCATGTGCCACTTTTTAGTCACATATTAAGGTGGATTGGAGGAGTACTAATTCTCTAGGGTATGTTGGGGAAAAGGTGAGAAATTATCAAAATTTGAGGATTCCGTAGTTCTTTTGAAGATGGGTTTCTTCATTAAGGATTTATATAACTGATGATTCCTTGGGTCAAACAAGTTTGGAAAGAAGTGAGGAATCCACTTATTTAAAGATTTCAAACACTCCCACTTTTAACTGAGGGGGTTAGATATGAGAATCCTAAAAAATAAAGACCTCAAATTTGCCTAAGTCCGCATAAATCAAATTTGTCAAACATGAGTGTTTTTGCGACTTTGTAGGAAATCTAAATAAATCTTTTTCGGAATGACTTGTTTGCCGGATGTGAGCCTAGGATGAATGAAATTTAGAGATTCTGTAGGATTATTATTACATATTCAAATGGGGTACACTTTTGAAATCCAAAGATCTCTACACCATTATTCTACCTGCTTTTATCATAAGAAGAATGTTTCTTTAAAACATGATATGACTTGATTTTATCTTATTTTAATTATATACTTTAGATGTGATAAGTTTGATGATGGGCATAACTTCCGATTGCAGTGACTGTGACAAAATGAAATTTCCATGTAATAAAATTTTATATTGAGTTAATAAATAAGCTGCATGGCATCCTATACTAATTATGCAATATATGATTGACGAGCATCTAGATGAGCCATACAACAAGAGTAATGCTAGTTGGACAAACTTTTTGGAAAGAATTTTGGACAAATCCTATGGTATGGCTTGATAAGTTTGTACAAATAGACTTTTTGATACAACAATGTTATCATATGAAAAGGAAGGTGATTGTGTGTGAGTGAATATGATATATGTATACCGTGAAAGATTCCCCTACGGATCCGTAGGGTATCTTGCTTGATGTAGTAAGGGGTTCCTTGTATTAAAGATAAAAGAGAACTTTTCACACAACATACCTCCTGTAGACGTCTGTACGACTAAGTAATTTTAGTGCGTGTGTTTATACACTGACTTATATGTATGTATATTGAGTATACAACCGATCCAGTGGTCAAATACAGCCAATTCAGTGGTCAGTCCATTTACCTGGGTGTCAAGCCAGGGATCAACGACCATAAGCTGGGTCCTTATTTTATGGTCCATGTGGGCTTCACTAGATATTCGGGCACGTAGTGCTCACCAGAGAATTTTCTATATATATAAGTATAGAGAGAGAAACAGAACTCCTTTTGCCCTAAGAGGCCGGTCCCAAGAGATTAAATAAAGCATGTTTTGCCCTAAGAGGCCGGAGCTTTGTCAAGATCATAAACAAATTAAAGTGCTTTTGCTTTTGCGGCCAACATGGATGAGCCTCAATTATGATGGAGGCTTAGGGGCAGGACAAGCGTAGGAAATAATTGTTCCTGCCGAGCTTAACATTTAATTATAATATTCTCAAACTTTTACAAATTCTAATCCTATTTAATGTTCATTTCATCGTTAACACCATGAAAATCAATTTCTGGTGGATGTCAATTCCCCACTTGAGAGAAAGGTGTAGGTGGGTTTGTTAACAATAACTGTTAAGAGTAACTGTTTTTTTTATTCTTAATTGACAATTACCCATATCTTTGAAGAGAGAGGTAAAAAAAAAAAAAAAAAAAAATCCCACGGTCATGACGTAGTAAGAGTTTCCATGAATTCATATGCCCAGGGGCAAAATTTTAAACATTATGAGAATGGAAAAAACAAGTGCTTGACACCACATGGGTCATGGTAGGTCTTACATGCAGGCTTCGGCAGAGCATCAACTCTCCAGTTTTTTCCACACAAAATCTAAATTTGTTAAAGTGAGGCATTTTGCATCATCACGTGAATGTTAAAAATGCTGATTCCATACCCTCTGTGGCGCAGGCTCCAGAGCAATTCTAGCTCTTGTGATGATCCCAAACTGCCCAAGGCCTCCCAAAACAGCATAGTACAGCTCCGAGTTGAGTTGTCTCGAGCACTTCACCACCTCCCCTTTTCCTGTTCCCAAACGTGCATGCATGCATGCATGGTTACTAACTCCATAACCACATACATGTAATACATATATGTATATATAGAAAGAGATTGAAGAATGCAGATATGCCACAGAAAGCCAAGACAAACAGAGATGGAGGAATTTGAGAAAAGTACCAGTTACCACGTCCATTTCATAAACATTACTAATCTGAGGGCCATGGCGAAAGGCCTGGCCACTTATCCCTGCATTTGATAAGGTGCCACCAACGGTTAGATACAGATAGTCCGTCCACGACAAGGGTGCGAGCCCATGTCTCAGTGTCGCATGCAACACATCGATCCAAAGCTGCTCGCCTCCCACGTCTGCGAAAAAATATGGTGGGGTCGAAGAAACATTTATTCTGGCTCCATCTTTGCCATCCAAAGAGGCCATCTCGATCACAACGCCTTTGTAGGCCATTGCTTGGCCATGGATCGAGTGACCATGCCCCTTTGCTGCAATTGGGAAAGGGAGATGAGAAGAGTAGGATGAGTGTATGAGAGTTGGCAATGTCGTTCTGTGAGGAAGGATAGAGAACTGCAGCTGGGAGGGCTCGAGTCAGGTTTCCGAAATCGGTTGAGGCTAGGTTGGTGGCGTGGGGGTCGAACCTTAATTTTTTTGGCAAGGTCCATTGCTAGTAGGTCTGGTGGCAACATGGTGGTCCTTGGCTTTTGCTCCCCAATTGTGGAAATCAAACGACTTATCAGATATGTAGCGATAAAGAAGAAGGAAATGAAGATGGCCCTTTGCATTTTGGAGAGAGTCAAAGGAGGCATTTTGAAGAGAAGGAAAGGAAGGAGAGTATGTGTGTGGTGTGGTGTGTCATGTGTGGGGAGAATATTAGAGAGAATGGGCTATTTAATGTGCTTGCATTTACATGTGCTCTAAGAGAGTGTGTGTGGAAAGAGCCCGAGGGAGAAAGGAGGAGGAAAAAGCGAGTGGGATAAGGGAAGACGCAATGTTTGGGTATTTCTAGGAGGTTCAGATCCTCCGACTAAAAAGAAATCCGGACTCACAGACAAATTCGTGGGGACTTCGTTTTTCTTTCATTATTGCTTTGGTAAATAATTAGTGAGATTTGGACTTTTGATAAATGGACAAGCTAGTCGGGGGGGTCCATTTACTTAACTCAAACCCCTTAAGTCAAGCAAATCTTACTCTAAAAGATATTACTAATATTATTATAAGGGCATGTTTGTATAAACGCTTTTCCTTATGAAAATACAGTGATAATGAAAGTAAGTGTACGGACTTTTGTGTAATTTTATGGAAAATCAATTCCTACTGGAGGAGTCCACCGAGTGAAATTTGACTCGAGTATGACCAGGGTACATACGAGATCACTGGGAGAATTTATTAAATGGGATCCACTGAGATCCCGAAATTCTCACGAGTCATATAGCGTGAGAGGATCCGAGCTCGATTGTTCATGACAACGAGGGAGAAATCTTGAGCTGCAGAGAAGAGATCCGGGTTCTGTAGATGATGGCGTCGTCGTGTGCAGCCAAACTTTGTATGCTTTTTCAAAGATACGAAGGACGACGCTCTGGATTCTCCCTTCCTTTCACGCTCATGCAGTTAAAAAAACATGAGGGGTTTTTTCCTCGACATTTTGGGTCCATCCTAGAGAACTCAGGGCCCAGGAGGATCTACATGGCCCCGCCAACATCTCCACCGTCCAATTTCACAGCCCCTTCGACCTTGGACGGCTAAGATTGTATTCAAAGTCTATTACAAGATCTCTCCTCCTGTCTGTAAGTTATTATGACGAGATATGGTCAAAGTTTGGTGTTGAAAACGGTCTGGTTCATACAGAAATTTCCACAGCACATTAATTTGTCTCACTCTCATCCCCAACGAGAACAGTAAAGCCACGTTTAAGTCAATAACGACTCACGACACACCCACATGAGTTTATATGAGGGCTATATGAGTGTCAAAAGACTTTGAAAAAAAATGAGGTCAATTTGGTATATCCTCCTATTGATATCCAATTTTTCCTTTTTTTAAAGGACATGTTATGGAAAATAATAATTTAAATTTGAAAAAAAATGATGGGATGGGCCAAACACTTCATAACAACTATTAGAGGGACTCTATTCCGCTATATCACGAAATAATCAACAGTATGTGATAATCATGAATAATTTGGCATGTAAAATTTCAAAAAAAAAAAAAAAAAAAAGGAGAACGAAAGAGGTGAAAGAAAGAGGACGATCCACAATATCACAAAAATAACTCGACATTTAATGATAATTGTGGAATGGGGCAAGTTTTGTTTAAAAAGTAAAACAAAAAAGAGGGGGGGCACTCTACCCCTACCTTTATTATGAATTTTTTGAGCTTTCT